>PYXC01002600.1:517500-522500 GCA_015244755.2 Tenualosa ilisha | reverse complement strand
ATGTTTATCATCTTCATATTTCAATTATCTTACAGGTTTATGATCTTCATATTTCTGCTATATGAATTTAAATGGTTTCAAAAAATTGCAAAGCCTTTATTCCAAAGATTATTTTATTATACAGGTTTTTAAAAACATATGAAAATGCTAATGCTATAGAGCTAATGTTTATATATATATATATATATATATATATATATATGCATGAGAAGATGCATGGGAAGAAAAATCAAATTATTGACCGACATGCGTTTGACTCCACAACAGTAGGAGGCGACATACTCGTGTTTGTGTTTTTACCAAACACGATACAGGCAAAGAAAAAAAAAAGGCATTTGTGGCCAAAACAAAGATGCTTGATGCTAAACTACAAACTTCCAATGTAAGTTTGAAGAGTATGGGGATATTTGATGGGAATATAAGTGATAAGAGATGGCCAACGCTGCAGCACTGTAGGGACATTTATTCCATACTTTGCTTTTCATTGTTTTGCATGTGAGACACACGCTTGTACATGCTGCACAAACTAAGCCAGCAGTGTTGTCAAGAGAGTATCAGTCCAATCTTAGCTTGTTTGCCTGCCTTGTCCGGTATACATGCATGAGAAATTCAACTTTCAACCGTATTATCATAATCGGACTATGAGTGGTCTGGTTTGGTTGGATTTCAGTGGAAGTAAGGTGTTTATATGCATTTATATGCAATAATCTGGCAATAAGGCAATTTTCTCTTCAGTTTTCTATGCCGATGACACCGATGACACCCAAACTGACTTTGCTTTGTCACCTAATGACAATATCACCACACCTAATGATCACCTAATGACTATGTCCCCCTTCAGTGTCTTCATCAGTGTATGGACCAAAGTAACAACTGGATGTCACACAATTACTTCAGCTTAACACAGACAAAAACTGTAGTAATTATATTTGGGGAATAAAATGAAAGACTCTGGATTGCGACTGTCCTCGACACAAATAAAGCTACGATAAGAGACTGAGCTGATTGTGATAATTTATCCAAGAGGGAGTATATAAAGATTGAAAGCAATGGTCCAAGGATTGACCCCTGGGGGACACCACAGGTCAGGACATTGGTGTTGAAGTATAGCTGCCCACAGCAACAAAGAAGCTTCTGATTTGTAAGTATGATTTTAACCACTTGATAACTATACCAGTGAACCCAACCCAGTGTTCAAGTCGCTGTAATAGTATGTAGTGATTAACAGTGTCAAAAGCAGCACTGAGGTCAAGCAAAACCAGTACAGATGTTTTGCCTGCATCAGTGTTCAGACGTATGTCATTTACACCTTTAATAAAAGCTGTTTCAGTGCTGTGATCGGCATGGAAACCTGACTGAATCTTCAGTGTTTTGATGTCAAGATGGCAGTTAATTGATTGAATTTCAATGATCTTCCCAGTGAATGGTAGATTGGATATGGGCCTGTAGCTGTTAAGCACTGAAAAATCCAAGTTATTTCAGTAGGGGCTTTACAACTGTTTTTTTTTTGGGGGGGGGGGGGGGGACTCAGGGAAAATGCCATTCTGTAAAGTTGAATTTATAACTTGGAGCACATCAGCTGCTAGAAGGTGTTGAACAGATTTTAAAGGGTTAGTCAGCAGACTATCCATTTCAGATGTGTATGAACTGAGATTTTGTACTGTTTCCTAGTCAATCAAGCTGAATGTTGACATAATGTTGCCCTCTCTTTGAGGACATTGGTTCTAGGTATTGAGCCATTTGCAGCTGTGAAGTTATATTCAGTCTTATTTTATCAATTTTACTACAGAAAAAAGATGCAAACTTATTGTCTTTATCAACTAATTGTGATGTGGAATTTGTTCATTTCTAAACAATGTAAAATAGCACACAAGCATTGTTCATGTTCCAGTCGATAATGTTAGAGAAGAAAGACTTACTTTACAAATTTCATTTGCATAAAAACATTTGCTAAGCATTTCTTTATGGATTTGGTAATGGATGTGGAGATTAATGGAGCAATATCATCCATAATTTGTGTAATCTCAGAACTGAAATTGGTCAGTAAGTCATCTACAGATCATCTGATGGTTGACTTAAGGTCTGTGAGAGTGTTTGAAATTTGGGGAAGCTGTTTCGATGAGGGTAGAACAACTGTTTGCTTGTTCCATACAGGTTTCAGTTAGAAGCAAGAAGTGTGTGTGCAGAAGTAAGATTGTGTGTGCAGATAAGATCATTGATTTAAAATTACTTGTTTGAAAGTGATCTGATATTAAGAAGCACATTAGCCAGCAGTAGCACATTAGCCTAATTAGCATCATAGCATAAAGTATCTCATTAGCGCTGTTAGCAAAGTTTTGTTTGTCAGACTGTTTGTGTCTGTATTGCATTTTTAGGAAACACAAACACATCCCAACACAGTCACACAGATAGATAGACACTCGCCCCGATACACACACACACACACACACACACACACACACACAGCTCCAGGGGCATTGTAGTAATAGAATAGTTCTGGCCGCTCTTAGGATGTTTGACTTCAGCTGTGCAGGAAGGAAGACACTTTGCTTCAGCACATGGTTTCTCCTGCCCCAAAGCTGTGTGTGTGTGTGTGTGTGTGTGTGTGTGTCTCAAGTAACCAAGAATGCTACTCTATCAACTGCCAGAGGGAAAGTTCAGATTTACGATACAACAGGAGGAAACATGGTGGATCCATTACACACACACACACATACACACACACATATTAACGGCTCAACAGGTGAGGCATTATCACTGCAAAGGGGGCGAAAACTTTACACACACAAACACATTATTACTGCACAGAGGGTGAGAACTTAACCTTCATAACTGTCCCACTAAACATTTTTGAGGTGTTGTATGTGTGTGTAATTGTTAAATGTCTGTGGTGTGTGTGTATGTGAGTGTGTGTTAGAGAGAGAGTGGTGTTCATACTGTATGTGCTTCAATTAAGTTTTGTGTCAAATGTGTGTATTTTGTGGTTTGATGTATGTGTGTGTGTGTGTGTGTGTGTGTGTGTGTGACTGCACTTTGGACCGAGGGCTGGATGAACTGCATGCTACCCCCTCCCTAAATGTCCTATTCACCAAAGCTGAAGATCATCCCATAGTTTGTGTTTGGTCTCCACCCCTTTCACATTTCTTCCCAACATTTGAATGACCAGCAGAGGACATGGAACTTCAGTGTGTGTGTGACGGTGTTACAGCAGGAGAAACAACAGTGTGTGTGTGACGGTGTTACAGCAGGGGAAACAACAGTGTGTGTGTGACGGTGTTACAGCAGGAGAAACAACAGTGTGTGTGTGACGGTGTTACAGCAGGAGAAACAACAGTGTGTGTGTGACGGTGTTACAGCAGGGGAAACAACAGTGTGTGTGTGACGGTGTCACAGCAGGAGAAATAACAGTGTGTGTGTGACGGTGTTACAGCAGGAGAAACAACAGTGTGTGTGTGACGGTGTTACAGCAGGAGAAACAACAGTGTGTGTGTGACGGTGTTACAGCAGGGGAAACAACAGTGTGTGTGTGACGGTGTTACAGCAGGAGAAACAACAGTGTGTGTGTGACGGTGTTACAGCAGGAGAAACAACAGTGTGTGACGGTGTTACGGAAGGGGAAACAACAGTGTGTGTGTGACGGTGTTACAGAAGGTAACAGTGTGTGTGTGTGACGGTGTTGTTTATTATTTCTGATCACAGGACAGTGTTATTTATTCACTGTTATGGACCTGACAGCAAGAGACAGAGAGAGAGTGTGTGTGTGTGTGTGTATGTGTGTGTGTGTGTGTGTGTGTGTGTGTGTGTTTTTGTGTGTGTAGGACAGATAGTAGCTGCATTCTGTTCTCAGTTAACCTCCCCCCACACATACACACACATTAAACACACACATACACAAACACACACATACACAGACATACACACACATGTAGATATGACAGGGGGGTATGGGTGGTTTGAAGGTGAATCATGGTTCTGGTATAGGAAGGTGCGTGATGGTATGTATAGATGTGAATGTGTGTGTGTGTGTGTGTGTGTTTGTCTGTGTGTGTTGTGTATGGGATAAGTGTGTGTATGAGAGAGAATGAGAGTGTGTATTTGCAGGGGTGTATGGGTAGATAGGTCAATGTGGGTGCATGACCATGTGTGTGTGTATGTGTGTGTGTGTGGCCTCCACCCATAAAATCCTATCCAGATTTCTCTGCTGCTGTTTTCATGATGGGCAAACGCTAACAGCAGGATCCCCGTTAATATATTGGCAACACTAAGGATGGTAAATTTTGTGTGTGTGTGTGTGCGTGTACAAGCATGTGGTGTGAATATTGTTGTTGTTTAGTATGTATTTGTTTTATTTCTCTCTGTGCTTGTGTGTGTGTGTGTGTGCATGTGTGTGTGTGTATGCGTATGTGTGTGTGTGTGTGCGCATGTGTGTGTGTATATGCGTGTGCGTGTGTATGTGTATGCGTGTGTGTGTGTGTGCAAGTGTGTATGTGTGCATGTGTGTGTGTGTGTGCATATGTGTGTGTGTGCGTGTGTGTGTGCAAGTGTCTATGTGTGCATGTGCGTGTGTGTGCATGTGTGTGTGCAAGTGTGTATGTGTGCATGTGTGTGTGCGTGTGTGTGTGTGTGTGTGTGTGTGTGTGTGTGTGTGTATGTGTGCATGTGTGTGTGTGTATGTGTGCATGTGTGTGTGCGTGTGTGTGTGTGTGTGTATGTGTGCATGTGTGTGTGCGTGTGTGTGTGTGTGTGTGTATTTGTGTGTATGGCAGGTGGGCAGGTCTTGTTCTCTTTCTCAGCATCTCTGCTCCCACAAAACAGGGGTTCCAGTTTAAGTCCCTTCCAGATGTAACCGGAGTGGTTTAAACATGTACTGGATATGTATGAAGTTGGCCAAAATATATGAGAGTATTCAGTTTTAATGGAATATTTAATGCCTGACTCAAGCTGTCAGTAACAGGTTTTCATGGTAACACAATAACGCAACTGCGTTATGCTGGGTATGT
>PYXC01002600.1:495000-502500 GCA_015244755.2 Tenualosa ilisha | reverse complement strand
TTTTCGGGTGAGGCGGGTGTGTAGCAGGGAGGGCGGTGGGGCACCAGTGATCTTTCCAACTGTGTTCACTATGCACTGCAGGGTTTTCCTGTTGTAGTCAGTGCAGCTCCCACGCACACAGTGATGCAGCTGGTGAGGAGGCTCTCAATGGCGCCCCTGTAGAAAGTGCCCCTGATGGGTGAGGAGGCTCTCAATGGCGCCCCAGTAGAAAGTGCCCATGACGGGTGAGGAGGCTCTCAATGGTGCCCCAGTAGAAAGTGCCCATGACGGGTGAGGAGGCTCTCAATGGTGCCCCTGTAGAAAGTGCCCATGATGGGTGAGGAGGCTCTCAGTGGCGCCCCCGTAGAAAGTGCCCATGATGGGTGAGGAGGCTCTCAGTGGCGCCCCCGTAGAAAGTGCCCATGATGGGTGAGGAGGCTCTTACTTGCTTGGGTTTGCGGAGGAAGTAGAGGTGCTGCTGTGCTTTGCTCTACCAGTGATGCAGTGTTGGTGGTCCAGGAGAGGAGAGGAGAGAATTTGGTGCTGCTCACTCTCTCTACAGCAGCACCACTGATGGTCAGTGGTGGGTGTTGGGTGTGACCTCTCTGGAAGTCAACGACAATCTCCTTGGTCTTGCTGACATTCAGCAGGAGGTTGTGGTCTCCGCACCATGAGGTCAGAAGGTCGACCTCCTTCCTGTAGTGGGTCTCGTCATTCTTGGTGATGAGACCCACCAGAGTTGTGTCGTCTGCAAAATTTTCAGATTGGTGCTGTAGGTTGGTGTGCAGTCGTGTGTCGGCAGAGAGAAGAGCAAGAGACTGAGCACACAGTGTTGGGGTTGGGGGGCTGTGCTCAGTGTGATGCTGCTGGAGGTGCTGTTGCAGACTTGTACTGCTTGTGGCCTCTCACTGAGGAACATTACAGCAAATTAGGATCTCTGTTCCAACATATAACATCACAGCAAATTAGGATCTCTGTTCCAACATCACAGCAAATTAGGATCTCTGTTCCAACATCACAGCAAATTAGGATCTCTGTTCCAACATCACAGCAAATTAGGATCTCTGTTCCAACATCACAGCAAATTAGGATCTCTGTTCCAACATATAACATCACAGCAGCAAACTTTTTCTCTGGTTAACCAAACCTTTACTTCCCCTTGAAGTTTCCCATAGTATTTTTAGATGGGACAAAGTTAAACAGCGATGTATTATCAGTAGAACATCCATTCATAATAGAACCCTCATGTACAGACTATGAGGAACCATTCATAAGATAACACACACCGTGGAGCAGTCAAGAACCTTATGAATTACTTACATACAGCCACAGATCTCTCAGTCCTTATCTTATCCTGTGTACATACTCTTCAAACACACACACACACACACACACATGCTCCCATCTCAGTGTTAATCAAATCAAAAACAGGTATCTGTCTTGACCGATCACCTGGAAGAGAGTGAGTGTGTGTGTGTGTGTGTGTGTGTGTGTGTGCAACATGTGTGCTCTGTGAACGTGGGGTATTGTGTGTGTGTGTGTGTGTAACGTGTGCTCTGTGAACGTGAGGTATTGTGTGTGTGTGTGCGTGTGTGTGTGTGTGTGTGCAACATGTGTGCTCTGTGAACGTGGGGTATTGTGTTTGTGTGTGTGTGTGTGTGTGTGTGTGTGTGTGTGTGTGTGTGCAACATGTGTGCTCTGTGAACGTGGGGTATTGTGTGTGTGTGTGCGTGTGTGTAACATGTGTGCTCTGTGAACGTGGGGTATTGTGTGTGTGTGTGCAACATGGGTGCTCTGTGAACGTGGGGTATTGTGTGTGTGTGTGTGTGTGTGTGTGTGTGCAACATGTGTGCTCTGTGAACGTGGGGTATTGTGTGTGTGTGTGTGTGTGTGTGTAACATGTGTGCTCTGTGAACGTGGGGTATTGTGTGTGTGTGTGTGTGTGTGTGTGTGTGTGTAACATGTGTGCTCTGTGAACGTGGGGTATTGTGTGTGTGTGTGTGTGTGACGTGTGCTCTGTGAACGTGGGGTACTGTGTGTGTGTGTATGTGTGTGTAACGTGTGCTCTGTGAATGTGGGGTATTGTGTGTGTGTGTGTGTGTAACGTGTGCTCTGTGAATGTGGGGTATTGAGTGTGTGTGTGTGTGTAACATGTGTGCTCTGTGAACGTGGGGTATTGTGTGTGTGTGTGTGTGTGTGTGTAACATGTGTGCTCTGTGAACATGGGGTATTGTATGTGTGTGTGTGTGTGTGTAACATGTGTGCTCTGTGAACGTGGGGTATTGTGTGTGTGTGTGTGTGTGTGTGTGTGTGTGTGTGTGTGTGTGTGTGTGTGTGGTGTGTGTGTGTGGTGTAACATGTGTGCTCTATGAACGTGGGGTATTGTGTGTGTGTGTGTGTGTGTGTGTGTGTGTAACATGTGTGCTCTGTGAATGTGGGGCATTGTGTGTGTGTGTGTGTGTGTGTGTGTGTGTGTGTGTGTGTGTGACATGTGTGCTCTGTGAACATGGGGTATTGTGTGTGTGTGTGTGTGTGTGTGTAACATGTGTGCTCTATGAACGTGGGGTATTGTGTGTGTGTGTGTAACATGTGTGCTCTGTGAATGTGGGGTATTGTGTCTGTGTGTGGTGTGTGTGTGTGTGTGTGTGTGTGTGTGTGTGTGTGTGTGTGTGTAACATGTGTGCTCTATGAAAGTGGGGTATTGTGTCTGTGTGTGTGTGTGTGTGTGCGTGTGTGTAACATGTGTGCTCTGTGAACATGGGGTATTATGTGTGTGTGTGTGTGTGTGTGTGTGTAACATGTGTGCTCTGTGAACATGGGGTATTGGTGTGTGTGTGTGTGTGTGTGTGTGTGTGTGTGTAACATGTGTGCTCTGTGAACATGGGGTATTGTGTGTGTGTGTGTGTGTGTGTGTGTGTGTGTGTGTGTGTGTGTGTGTAACATGTGTGCTCTGTGAACATGGGGTATTGTGTGTGTGTGTGTGTGTGTGTGGTGTGTGTGTGTGTGTAACATGTGTGCTCTGTGAACATGGGGTATTGTGTGTGTGTGTGTGTGTGTGTGTGTGTGTGTAACATGTGTGCTCTGTGAACATGGGGTATTGTACTAAAGTTACTTTATTAATCCCGGAGGAAATTAAGGTGTCCAGCAGCATATAAACATCCTAAATATATCACATATAACACATCCCACATATGCACATATACACATCCCACATATGCACATATACACATCTCACATATGCACATACACACATCTCACATGCACACATATGCACCATACACACATCTCACATGCACACATATGCATCATACACACATCTCACATGCACACATATGCATCATACACACATCTCACATGCACACATATGCATCATACACACATCTCACATGCACACATATGCATCATACACACATCTCACATGCACACATATGCATCATACACACATCTCACATGCACACATATGCACATACACACATCTCACATGCACACATATGCATCATACACACATCTCACATGCACACATATGCATCATACACACATCTCACATGCACACATATGCATCATACACACATCTCACATGCACACATATGCATCATACACACATCTCACATGCACACATATGCACATATACACATCTCACATGCACACATATGCATCATACACACATCTCACATGCACACATATGCATCATACACACATCTCACATGCACACATATACACCATACACACATCTCACATGCACACATATGCATCATACACACATCTCACATGCACACATATACACCATACACACATCTCACATGCACACATATGCACCATACACACATCTCACATGCACACATATGCACCATACACACATCTCACATGCACACATATACATCATATACACATCTCACATGCACACATATGCATCATACACACATCTCACATGCACACATATACAACATTGTGTCCCAGTGAAAGAAGGGACACCCCCCACCCCACCCAGCACCCCCCTCCCTACACACACCCACACCCACACCCATATATGCAGTGTCTGCAGTTTGTTAGTTGCCCAGTCCGTTTGTTTGTTTGTTTGTTTGTTTGTTTGTTTGTTTGTTGCCCAGTCCGGGACACTAAACAGTCTTAAGTATCCACTCAATCATGCGAAAGAGCTGAATTGCCCTAGGAACAAAGGACCTTCTTGTGTGTGTGTGTGTGTGACCTTGTGTGTGTGTGTGTGTGTGTGTGTGTGTGTAACATGTGTGCTCTGTGAACGTGGGGTATTGTGTGTGTGTGTGTGTGTGTAACATGTGTGCTCTGTGAACGTGGGGTATTGTGTGTGTGTGTGTGTGTGTGTGTGTGTAACATGTGTGCTCTGTGAACGTGGGGTATTGTGTGTGTGTGTGTGTGTGTGTGTGTGTAAGATGTCTGCACTATGAACATGGGGGAATGTATTTATGGTTTTGGTAAATGGAGATGTCTGTACACAGGTGTGCTGTGTTTATTGGAGAAATGAGTTTCTGATGGGGTGTTTGTGTCCCTGTGTGTGTACACATGTGTCCCGGTGGAAGGTGTGTTTTTTCCACATAAACTCTGTTCTAGTGTGCAATTATAAGGTACACTGTAAAGTGTGTGTGTAACTATAAGGTATACTGTATTCTGTGCGTGTGTGTGCATGTGTGTGTCTGTGCGTGTATGTGTATGCATGTGTGTGTGCATGTGTGTGTGTGTACGTGCGTGCATGTGTGTGTGTGTCTATGTGTGTGTGTGTGTGTGTTTGTGCGTGTATCTATCTGCATGTGACTGTGTTTGTGTGTGTGTCTGTTTGTTTGTGTATGTCTATGTTGGTAGTTGTGTGTGTGTGTGTGTGTGTGTGTGTGTGTGTGTGTGTGTGTGTGTGTCTGTTCCCCTACATCAAACTGGCTGTGTAAAATTAAACTGGGAAAGATTGTTACTCAAAGCTGATCCCCAGATGTGGTCTAATGTATAAATCACACACACACACACACACACACACACACACACACACACACACACACCCCACGTTCACAGGTTATTAAAAACAGGCCCCCTATGCCTTTGAATGTGAGATGTTCAGTGTCTCATGTCTCAATATTTGGGCCTATGTAATTTAATGAAGTTATACTGATTATGTGCTTGTGTGTGTGTGTGTGTGTGTTTGTGTGTGTTTATGAGTGAGTAAGTAACTGTGATAAATGTCTTAGGGGTTTATATGTTTTTTAGTATATTTTTGGCCATCATGTCTTTGTGGCTAAAGGACAGGGAAGATTTATAGGGACTAAATACAAGAGAGAGGGAGGGAGAGAGAAACAGAGAGAGAGAGATAAAGAGAGAGAGTGTGTGAGAGAGAGAGAGAGAGAGAGGGGAGAGGGTCTTCCCCTCCATTAGTACTAAGGACATTCAGGGCTCTATTTTCACGATCATATGCGCATTGTCTAAAGTCTGTCGCGCAAGTTGCTTTGGGGGCGTGCCCGACACAATTTGGTATTTTGACGGCGGGAAAAGCGAACATTGCGCCAGGCGCATGGTTCAAAAGGGTTGGACTTAAAGTACTTCATTAGTCATGGGTGTGTTTTGGGCGTAACATACAATTAACCAATCAGGATTTATACTCTCATTCCCTTTAAAAGCCAGCGGCGCATTTTCCATGGTGTGTTGCTATTACGATGGCGAATTTACCCGGAGAACAGGAGCGTTTTTCGATGGAGGAGACCGATCTGTTAGTGCGTGAGGTAAAAGCGCGTAAACAGGTTATCTTCGGGGATGGAAAGAATCCCCCCAAACCTCCACGGGTCAAGGAAGTATGGGAGGATATATCCTCAGTTGTGTCCTCCGCCTTTGGCAAAAAAAGAACATCCGAACAGTGCTGAAAGCGGTACAATGATGTTAGAAGACGGGGGAAACAAAAGCTTTCAACGCAAATTAATAAATATTGTGATATATGTGATGTACATTTATATTTCATATTTCCAGGGACTCCATAATTTTTTCTCCACATGAAAAACTTTTGTATAAACCCTGCTGCGCGCTCTTGCTGATGAGAGAAGCAGGGTGTTCACACACTGTGCACGCTTTCATATCCCAAAGCGCTGTGCGCCCCTAAAATAGCTTTTCAGCAATGCGCAACTGACGACAGACCAGGGTTTTGTTGGTCACTGGCAGATTTCATTTTTGCGTCCTTATAATAGCATCTGGCACGCTTTGCGCCAGACCACACCTCTTCTTTCGCTGACACACCCCTGACGGCGCAGTGTCATCTGCTATCTAGACAACGTGATTTTTTGCCGGAAAAAATGAACGATGCGCTGGCACAGAATAGTAATGACACCATGCGCATGTCGCGAATGCACAGTGCGCCGCCGCATGATGGGGCCCTCAGGGTCTGAACTCATCAGCGGCATGATGGGGCCCTCAGGGTCTGAACTCATCAGCTTTTGGCTCGAAATGTAAGAATGGCGAATTCCAGGTGAACATTAAAGGTACTGATGTAGTAGAGGATTACTGGAAACCTGGCAAAAGGATGACTGTGTGATCACTCACTGTCCCCTAGACTATAAGGAAATAATAGAATGCCCACAAACACTTGGTGTGGTACAACCAGGAAGGAACTCAGGTGGGTTAGTAATGTGGTACAAATCAAAACTGGACAAATATATCAGTATCCTAAAAATATGAAGAAACCACATATGGTTAAACATTAAGGCAGATATATGAATCACACAGCTAGATCTCTCTCTCTGTGCAAAATGCATTCCCCCTTATGACTGTCAGACTCAGACAGGCGGAGGCAGTAGATAAACTCAAGAGTCTTTATTGAAACAAAGATCAAAGGAGTAACAAAAGTCGCGTCCGTTACTATAACGGAGAAACGGAAAAGAACAACGCACAGAGGCTAGGGACAAAACTAACACACAGGAGTTTAAGGAGTTTAACACAACAGTACTAATTTCAAGAACAGGATAAACGGAGTGGGACAAAATTAACGGGGAAGTCTAGGCTTACACGAGCGGTGATACGGGAGATCACGGGAGATGAAGGAAGCACACGAGCACGCAGGAAACAAGGTAACATCGACGAGACCAGACACCAAGTGAAGCAGGAGGGAGGCTTAAGTAGAGTGGAGACCAGGTGACACCAATTAGAACTCAGGTGAAGGTGATCGTGCTTGAGGAGGTGAGTGCAAACGAGGAGATGAGCTGTGAGACCGTGGCGTTGAGTGAGGGGGCGTGGCCGTGACCAGGTCCGATGCGGACCTGACAATGACTCTCCATGCTACACAGAGGACACATTCACATCATCAGAAACAGACACAAGCCGTTTCCAGGCCCAGCGAAATGTTCTTGTTTGCAGAGACCCAAGAGCACAGACGGCACCCAAGATGAGTTTCTGAACACTGATGGCAACACCTACATCTGCCACTCACTTTCTAAAGCTAATTAGTCTGTTTCCCCACACAGAAGGAACTTTGATCCAGTTACCAACAGACATGAAAAAGAACTCTTGTACACATTCCACACA
>PYXC01002600.1:472500-490000 GCA_015244755.2 Tenualosa ilisha | reverse complement strand
ACAAACATCTCCAGATGTAGCCGTACGTATTGTTTACCATCAGAAACATTGCAAATGCATAAATGTGGAGTTATCAATGTTTTTGAAAGAATAACAGTTTAAAGTGATAAGCATGCTAGCTCCAGAACATCATGTTCTCAGTCAGGTTTTAATTGTATGGCTTGAATGTTAATGCACTTTTTGTCACTTAGGATAAAAGCATCTGCTAAATGTGTTCAAGCTGCACTCTGTGTCTGGTCAGAGAGATCCCTCTGGACGGCTGCCATAGCCTATGAGGTCAGAGAGATCCCTCTGGACTGCTGCCATAGCCTATGAGGTCGGAGAGATCCCTCTGGACGGCTGCCATAGCCTATGAGGTCGGAGAGATCCCTCTGGACGGCTGCCATAGCCTATGAGGTCAGAGAGATCCCTCTGGACGGCTGCCATAGCCTATGAGGTCGGAGAGATCCCTCTGGACTGCTGCCATAGCCTATGAGGTCGGAGAGATCCCTCTGGACTGCTGCCATAGCCTATGAGGTCGGAGAGATCCCTCTGGACTGCTGCCATAGCCTATGAGGTCGGAGAGATCCCTCTGGACGGCTGCCATAGCCTATGAGGTCGGAGAGATCCCTCTGGACTGCTGCCATAGCCTATGAGGTCGGAGAGATCCCTCTGGACGCTGCCATAGCCTATGAGGTCGGAGAGATCCCTCTGGACTGCTGCCATAGCCTATGAGGTCGGAGAGATCCCTCTGGACTGCTGCCATGAGTCGGAGATCCTCTGATGCTGCTATGAGGTCGGAGAGATCCCTCTGGACTGCTGCCTATGAGGTCGGAGAGATCCCTCTGGACTGCTGCCTATGAGGTTGGAGGTGGACCACTACTTCATGTGTTTTTATTCCTGTTATGCTTCTTGAATGACATCTTTACTGCAGGTGTCTTTTTTTAAGTGCTTTGTGTTGCACTGTGTGCAAAACAGCGGCCACATGTGGTAGACTGGTGGTATTGCAACACAGTGGATTTGATCTGGTCATGTAGCAAGGGGTTTTTTATTACCTAAAAGCAAATGTTTTTTTGTTTTCCATGTTTCAGTAGCAGCAGCAGTAATAAGTGTTTATTTCTAGAGCACATTTGTATGATTAAAACAGTTCTGCACAAACTGCATCACACAGTGGTGTAACTTTAGCCCTTATTTTTTCCCAGAATGCTTAGTGTGTATGAAAAACAAATATTTATGATCTGTCAGAGAAGTAACTGAGGGGTGTACGTTGGTTGTGTGTGTGTGTGTGTGTGTGTGTGTGTGCTGGGGGGTTGCTTGAACATGCACACTGAAAGAAATATTTGCTTTGTTGCACGTTTTGTTGTTTGTGAGCAGTTTTCATGTTATTTATTTATTCATTTCTGTTTGCTTATTTATTTATGTTTATTTATTTGTTTATGTTTATTTATTTATTTGTCGTACTTCTGCTTGGGCCCCAGTGGTCTGTTTTGAAATGTGATGTCAAACAAAACACCATTTTGAAACAAGTGAACAAATGTGTTTTAAGCAATGCCAAACCGATTTGTTTCACTCACACCCCCTTGGCTAATGATACTGTTAAGTGTGTATACCAGGTGTGTGTGTATGTGTGTGTGTGTGTGTGTGTGTGTGTGTGTTCAATGAAGAATATCCACCTGCATTAAGAGGGTGATTTGGGATTTTGCACCAAACGGTAGCTACACATTGCATGTGTGTGTCTGAATGTTTGAGTTTATATGTCTGTATGTGTGTGTCTGTCTCTGTGTGTGTGATTACTGTAAGGGCATCTATGTGTGTGTGTGTGTGTATGTGATTACTGTAAGTGCATCTACGTGTGTGTGTGTGTGTGTGTGTGTGTGTGTGTGTGTGATTGAATGCATCTTTGCACTCACATTGTCTGTTCTTCTTCTATGGTATACGGCATACAGTGTTTTGAGCACATTTGCATGTGTGTGTGTGTGTGTGTGTGTACATCCAGTATATGTAAACATATTTGCATGTGTGTCTTTTTTCATGGACCTGTCTTGTCCTGTGTGTGTATGTGTGTGTGATTATGTGTGTGTGTGTGCCTGTGCGTATGTGTGTGTCTGTGTGCATGTGTGTGTCGGTGCGTGTGTGTGTATGTTAAGTGAATTGCACTGAGATCCTCTGGTCATTGCAAGCACTGCTCTTGGTCCAGTGTCATCATTAGAGCCACATTAAGAAACAGCTTCCTCAGTCACAGAGTGGCTTATTTCGGGGGGGGGGGCTTGGATAGGTCTTCTCTTTCATTTGGATTTCTCAACTGTAACTGTCTTCTGCTTGCTACATCACAGCGGTTATGTGAGGTGGACTGTAGACAGGCAACAGACTCACCTCAACTGACCTCAGAACACTTCTGATTTTAACCCTTTACTGACTCACTTTACCTATCACCAGGGTAGAGTACACAAACACACACAGACACATCACTGGGGCCAGGGTAGAGGACACACCACACACACACACACACACACACACAACACACACAACACACCACACACACACACACACACATCACTAGGGCCAGGGTAGAGGACACACACACACACACACACAGACACATCACTAGGGCCAGGGTAGAGTACACACACACACACACACACACAACACACACAGAAACACACACACACAACACATCACACAAAACACACACACACACACACAACACATCACTACCAGGTAGAGACACACACACACACACAGACACATCACTAGGCCAGGGTAGAGTACACACACACACACACACACACACCACACACACCACACAGACACATCACTAGGGCCAGGGTAGAGTACACACACACACACACACACAGACACATCACTAGGGCCAGGGTAGAGTACACACACACCATCTACTTGTCCACATATATTACTAGAAGAACAGTGACAGAACACAGAAGCACAGCGCAGTAAAGTCAACAAGCCAACTTTGAAGTTTCACCTCTTTCTCAGTTTGCAGATCTTCAATGTTTCGCACTGTGCAGAAATTTTATTTCTGTTTTATCAAGTGTTTTATTTAGATCTTTTTTTCACCGTGTCCTAGTGTTGCTGTCGTCAACGAAAATGATGACTAAATATTGTCGCCAACGAGCCTTTATAATGTGACGAAAACGAGACGAGACGAGGCGCAAATGCTGGTCTTGCGACGATAACTGTAACTAAATATATAATGCAACATAGATGACAAATAAAAACGAGACTAAATGTTGCTTACAAAATAAAAACTATGCTAAAATGTTTCTTCATTTTCGTTGACGAAAACATTATTATTTTTTGCAGTAGGCCTATTTGTGTTTTTTGTGACTCAGTTCCAGACTGCAGACAGGTGACTGAACCCCCTCGCGTTATTATATGTTATTACCCAAAGGTAAGGATATGGCCAGCCAGCCTGGGATCCTTGGACGGATGAAAAGAGACGACATTTGGCAACACTTTTATGACATTGTAGTGGAGAATAAGACTGAATGTGTAGTACAAAAAGACGGAAAGAACTGCGGCCACAAAATCGCTGGAAAAAACACTACAAATTTAAAACGACATTTGAAGGCATGCCACAATGACATTCAGGTAAGTCAAAACACAAACACATTACTCTCTAACCTATGAAAGCGTATGCCAGCTCATGAGGTTTTGCTTAATGTTTCACAAAAATCCTTAATTGTCTTCGGTATGAATAAAATATGTCTACTCTACATGCTAACATAAGGTTTTGGCTAGATTTAGACATTAGCTTTACAGGTTAACACACTGCCTATTTGCTACTCGTCTAGCTTGCTAGATATACATTGATAGTCTCCTCTTTATCTATGGCCATCTTAATCAGACAGGATTTCTTGTAAAGACCCCCGGGTGTCCATGCGTATGGAATATTATTTCTCCAAAACGAAATATCTCTAGCCACACGACGTAGTGCAACACAGGCAATGTGTTAACTTCTAAAGCTAATGTCCTGACAGACAATCACGTTACCTCGTGGGGCTAGAGACGTTGGAGAAATAACATTCCTTAAGCATGGATACTTAGCAATCTTTTTCTGATAAGATGGCGTTGGTGGATAAATTCTGAAACTTTGAAGGTATGAATGCAGTTTAGCAAGCTATAACCTGCTTTAGATAGGTAGCAAACAGAGAACAGTTTGTTAGCACTAGAGTGGTCTTAAATGAATCGTGGCGATCTGTGCTTCCAAGCTTTCATTACGACGACTAAGCTACTGATTTAAGGCATGGGGCTCTATTTTGACGATCATATGCGCATTGTCTAAAGTCAGTCGCGCAAGTTGCTTTGGGGGCGTGCCCGACACAATTTGGCGGGACGGTGGGAAAAGCGAACATTGCGCCAGGCGCATGGTTCAAAAGGGTTGGTCTTAAAGTACTTCATTAGTCATGGGTGTGTTTTGGGCGGAACATACAATTAACCAATCAGGATTTGTACTCTCATTCCTTTTTAAAAGCCAGCGGCGCATTTTCCATGGTGTGTTGCTATTATGATGACGAATTTACCTGGAAGACCGGAGCGTTTTTCAATGGAGGAGACCGATGTGCTAGTGCGTAAGGTAAAAGCGTGTGAACAGGTTTTCTTCGGGGATGGAAAGAATCACCCCAAACCTCCACGGGTCAAGGAAGTATGGGAGGAAATATCCTCAGTTATGTCCTCCGCCTTTGGCAAAAAAAGAACATCCGAACAGTGCCGAAAGCGGTACAATGATGTTAGAAGACGGGGGAAACAAAAGCTTTCAACGGCAATAATATTGTGATATATGTGATGTACATGAAAAACTTTTGTATAAACTCTGCTGCGCACTCCTGCTGATGAGAGAAGCATGGTGTTCGCGCATTGTGCACGCTTTCATATCCCAAAGCGCTGTGCGCCCCTAAAATAGCTTTTCAGCAATGCGCAACTGACGACAGACCAGGGTTTTGTTGGTCGAATGCACAGTGCGCCGCGGCATGATAGGGCCCATGGTGTTTGAGGCTGGTTGCACTGGTAGCCTTTATTTTAAAAAACGTTGTACATACTTAATGTGTATAATCATGAAAGTCAATAAGAAGCCTGAAAAGAACCGGGCAAGAAAAAAAAACTTTTTTATAGCTCTCCATGTGTATCCTGCTTTAAGCTTCCATGCAGCACAAGTCACAGACACACACATTTTCATTTTATTTGCACTTTTTAGTATTTTATTGTAGCCCAACCATTCAGGCACCTTGTTTCTCTCATTTTTTTCACATTGTCATGTATTTAAATGTGTGTGCATACTTTGTGTGTTTTATTGGTAAAATAAATATATTATACATTCAAATCAGAGCATCTTCTGTGTCTGGAATGAATGTACAGTATTTTTGAGTCTATAAGGTAACAAAAATGTAATAATAAGAACCTTTTTTACATTGTCAAATGGCTTTCACTAAAAGCGTGTGTTGGTTTTCTCTGTACTGTTAGGTACTCGTACTATATTCACTGGGTTAAATAGAATTGTATTACTAAAAAGTGACAAAAATACAATTTTCATTGACTAAAACTAGACTAAAATGTCATCAGTTTTCGTCGACTAAAACTAGACGAAAATACTCATGGATAACTCTGACTAAAATAAGACTAAAATGGTCAGACTTTTAGTCGACTAAAACTTGACTAGACAAAAAGGGGTATGAACATGACTAAAACTAATAAAAACTAAAATGACAGCTTGGTGCAAAGACTAGACTAAAACTAAAATTAAATCAGGCCGCCAAAAACAACACTACTGTGTCCCATCTTCTTTGGAATTGGTTGGTCGCCTGAACACATTCAAAATGTTCAGTCATTTTTTGGTGCGTTATTTAACATTGATACACCTGTGGAATTCCAGTCAACAATGGCTGGACTGTAAGAAAATGTATGGATAATTCCAGAACATACAGTCTCCCCTACAGATCAGACAGTATAAATGTTTGTGTTACACTCACTTGCACAAACATAAACACACCTATCACCTAAACACAAACGTAAACACACCTATCAACTAAACACAAACGTAAACACACCTATCACTCCCTCTTTTTGGTTCCAGTGAAAAAAACAACAAAAAAAAACTTGCCAATAAAATGCCCACAGTTTGGTACCTCTTATAGTTTGGTCCGTCTTATAGTTTTGTACCTCTTATAGTTTGGTACATCTTGTAGTTTGGTCCGTCTTATGGTTTGGTACCTCTTATAGTTTGGTACATGTTATAGTTTGGTACATCTTATGGTTTGGTACATGTTATGGTTTGGTACATCTTATAGTTTGGTCCGTCTTATGGTTTGGTACATCTTATGGTTTGGTACATCTTATAGTTTGGTCCGTCTTATGGTTTGGTACATCTTATGGTTTGGTCCGTCTTATGGTTTGGTACATCTTATGGTTTGGTCCGTCTTATGGTTTGGTACATCTTATGGTTTGGTACATCTTATGGTTTAGTACGTCTTATAGTTTGGTACATCTTATATTTTGTGGGCCACAGTAACAATATAGTTTCCGTATTTCTCAGAAGAAAGGGGTACTAAAATGTGTTTTTAATGGCCAGGTCTTGTCTTTAGGTCTACTACAGTTCATTACCAACTGTCAGTTAAGGGTGGGGTGTCTGCCAATTTGATTCAAATTTCTTTCATTCTTCATACAGGCAAAGACCAATTGTTCTGATATGAGCTGTTGGTTTAGTGTTCCTGTTTCCCAGGCCTGACTCTAATCTTTCCGTCTCTAAGGCAATTAAGCATGAGCTTTTTCCTGTGATTCCAAGATCGGTTCAGTGAGATTTCCGTGGGGATTTAACAAGGGTGCAGCCATGGCCTACTGGTTATGGCCTACTGGTTATGTCCTACTGGTTATGTCCTACTGGTTATGGCCTTCTGGTTATGGTCTACTGGTTATGTCCTACTGGTTATGGCCTACTGGTTATGTCCTACTGGTTATGGCCTACTGGTTATGTCCTACTGGTTATGGCCTACTGGTTATGGTCTACTGGTTATGGTCTACTGGTTATGTCCTACTGGTTATGGCCGACTGGTTATAGCCTACGGGTTATAGCCTACTGGTTATGGTCTACTGGTTATGGTCTACTGGTTATGGCCCTTTCAATGACTCGAAGAAGCACAGGACATACATATGCAAGGGTGGAAGAGATGGAAAATGTGGTTGAACACCACTGTCCTGTCCCCATCCACGGCTGAACCACTGTCCTGTCTCCATCCACGTCTGAGCTGAACCTAAGCACTGTTCTCCTGGCACCACAGCAGCAGGCTGCCCACTGCTCTGGCTTAGTGTGTGCATCATCTTACTGTGTGCTGTGTGTGTGTGTCACTGCTCTGGGTTAGTGTGTGCATCATCTTACTGTGTGTGTGTGTGTGTGTGTCACTGCTCGGGGTTAGTGTGTGTGTCACCTCACTGTGTGCTGTGTGTGTGTCACTGCTCTGGTTAGTGTGTGTTCACCTCACTGTGTGCTGTGTGTGTGTGTGTCACTGCTCTGGGTTAGTGTGTGCATCATCTCACTGTGTGCTATGTGTGTGTGTCACTGCTCTGGGTTAGTGTGTGTGTCACCTCACTGTGTGCTGTGTGTGTGTGTGTCACTGCTCTGGGTTAGTGTGTGCATCATCTCACTGTGTGCTGTGTGTGTGTGTCACTGCTCTGAGTTAGTGTGTGTTTCACCTCACTGTGTGCTGTGTGTGTGTGTGTGTCACTGCTCTGGGTTAGTGTGTGCATCATCTCACTGTGTGCTGTGTGTGTGTGTCACTGCTCTGGGTTAGTGTGTGTGTCACCTCACTGTGTGCTGTGTGTGTGTGTCACTGCTCTGGGTTAGTGTGTGCATCATCTCACTGTGTGCTGTGTATATGTGTGTGTCATTGCTCTGGGTTAGTGTGTGTGTGTGTGCGTCATCTCACTGTGTGTGTGTGTGTGTCACTGCTCTGGTTAGTGTGTGTCACCTCACTGTGTGCTGTGTGTGTGTGTGTCATTGCTCTGGGTTAGTGTGTGTGTGTGTCATTGCTCTGGGTTAGTGTGTGTTTCACCTCACTGTGTGCTGTATGTGTGTGTGTGTGTGTGTATCACTGCTCTGGGTTAGTGTGTGTGTCAGCTCACTGTGTGCTGTGTTTGTGTGTGTGTGTGTGTATGTGTGTGTGTGTGTGTGTGTGTGTGTGTGTGTGTGTGTCATGCTCTGGTAGTGTGTGGTCACTCACATGTGCTGTGTGTGTGTGTGTGTGTGTGTGTGTGTGTGTGTGTGTGTGTGTGTGTGTGTCAGACACATATTTTAGTTTGAACTGGCAGACAGCATGAACTGATGTCAAATTGCTCCACAAACGTCTTGGACACTGATAGAACACTGCACCTTATTCTGTTATTCTTATCACTTCTGCCTACACAACTCTCATATACGTCTATTAGTCCCATCACATGGGGAAGATCAGTTGGCCAGAGAAGGTGGTGTGGTGATTATAACGTAATCAGTGGTGATTATAACTGTCCTACACCCATGCAGTGTCCTACACCCATGCAGTGTGGTGATTATAACTGTCCTACACCCATGCAGTGTTCAGGATATTCACACTGACCACATCACATCTCCCACCTCCTGCAGCAGAGAGGCTAAGTGGGAGATGTACTGTACTGCTGTTAATCTAAATGCATGCCGCAAACAGCATCAGCAAAGAGAACAAAGAGTAGAGGTAGAAGCCTCTGACTGGAGCTGTGACCCTGTATTGGAGACACGCTTGAAGCTGTCAAGTGTTCCCAGACTGTCTACAAAAGACTCTTTAAGAAGCAAAAGAGTCTAAAAGATTGTGTAACATGTAACATTATATTGGGGTAGACAGACACATGATCATGTGCCTCTGTGTTGATGGAAATAATTTTTTCTGAAAGTGTTTTATGTGTGTGTGTGTGGTGTGTGTTTGCGTGTGTGTGTGTGTGTGTTGAACCTATCCTTAGTACACACACCTAAACCTATACACAGTACACACACCTAAACCTACACACAGTACACACACCTAAACCTACACACAGTACACAATTCTCCATTTTATGTTTCTTCCCAACTTTCGTAACTTCTTTGCACATTACGTATTAGGCCTACATCCAGTAATCATTGAACTACGGCTCTGCACACCACCGTGCGTTGTCGCCATCTACTGGTGCGTGTAGGACTCAAAACAACACAAAAGGTGACTCGCTCCGACTAGTTGATGCCATTTGCCGTAATGCGGCAGTAGAAAGTGCCCCTTGTTGCCAAAGTACGTCATTCAAAACAATAATTTCTAAACGGTTATATGACTATGAGAATGCTGTATATGGTCTCTTTAAGATGTTCTCTTCCTGTGACCTTGGACTTTAAAACTGTTTTATAATATCTTTTTGTGTCAGTTGCATTATCAACTGTTTTGCTCAATGGCAGAATTTGAATCCACAATTTCCAGGCTACCAGCACGCTAGCCAGGTGCTTCAAGCACTACGCCACCACAGCCTCCTCATTATGTCATTACACAATGTTTAGACTTGAAATACATTTGCAACATTTGGTAATTGTTTTGTGATTATTTATCTGAAGATCCGTTTTTCACATTAAGAACAATATGCAGAGTTCATCATAGAAGCAAAAGTCTCTGAAGTCCATCTCCGTCAAAAATGAGACAGCTAACGACGCTGAGTGAATGCTCTCCACATGTAGTATGTGTCAATCAAATCATTCTGCCTCAAACACCGCAAAATAACACTTTCCACCTTCCACCTCCGTCTGATTTGTAAGCGGTCCGTGTACCAAGTATAATTAATTTATTAACTGATATCTTGATCAAAGGAAAAACAAGTTTTGGGGGTGTTTCGTTATTTCATTATTAAAAGACGTGAAATGTAATTGAGTGCAACGACACACCGCATTTGACAATTCTACACTTAGAAAACGAAAACTGAGAAAAAGGAAGTCGGCAGTTAAAAAAACTTTAAAATAAAAGTCACTTTAGCTACATGGTCAGCTCACGGTTAGTCACATTGGGTACAAGCGTCAGTTCTTCTGAAGCGAAATCGGTTGCAACTGGCCAAGTGGCCTAAATACTTGAACACTGTTAGATTCATAAACAGTAAGGCTGAAAGATTAACTCGATAAAGTCATGCATTATCAAGACCATACAAACATAAAACATTACCACTAATTACCTACAATTACCACTAATATTGCCGAAACAACAATAATAATAATTTTATGGCAATAATAAATTATTGTGGCAACACCATGGAAGCTGTTAATACTCCTCAAATATGAGTGAGTTTAGTACTACAGGGATGCAAAACATTTGAACTGTATTTCACTCATGTTTGTCCTAAATGGGTGAGTTTAGTACTACAGGGAGGAAAACATGTGAACTGTATTTTACTCATGTTTGTCCTAAATGAGTGAGTTTAGTGAGAGGGAGGCAAAAGATTTCACCTGTGTTTTACTCATGTTGATCACCAAAATACAAGAAGAAACATACACACAATAAAACAATTGGAAATGTCTTTGTTTGGCTTGTCTGATATAGAGCACAGAGCAGCGTCCTCACACAGATTCCCCTCTCTTCTTTAATCTGCATGATTAGACTATGTGTATTATCACAATACGATCAAATGATTAATTAAACTATATGCATTGTAGACAATGAGATTAAATTACAGAACAACGTGTATTATCCCAAAGAGTTCAAATGATGATGACTGTGCATATTATCTCAGGGAGGTCAGATTATTAAACTATGACCTCAAAGAGGAGGAATTATTCAAATGTTATCTCAGTGAGGTGGAATGATTAGGCTGTGGGCATTATGTCAGAGAGGCGGAACTCTCTGAAGGCAACCTGTAGACGCCCTCCCTCCCCACACTCCATAAGACAGGCGAAGCGCCCCTCCTCCTCGCAGTGAGTGAGGTCTGAGTAGCCGCTGCGCCCCGGATGGAGGATGGGGGGTGTCCCCCAGGGGTGCTGGTCCTGGAGAGACTCCCTCAGGTAGACCCCCAACTCCAGTCGGTCCCAGGCCTCCCCTGCTGTGGGGTGGCTGAAGAGCAGGGCCGTCTCTGGGGCTGCTGACCCCCCTCCTCCCCCTGATGGGAGCTCCCTGGAGGGGAAACTCAGCACGCTCCCCTGGCACCCGTTGGGCCGCTCCTGGAGAGTGAGCTGGGCCAGCGGAGTAAAGCTCTCCCCACCGTCGCTACTCAGCGCCTCCAGACGCATGTCTCCGCCACTGGTTCGGGCGTTCAGGTACACCTGTGTACGGCCCTCGGCATCAGTCACCTCAGCCAGCTGGCACTCCCCGGTCCCCGGGGCAACGGGCTGGCCAGGTAGCCAGGTGTGATGGTCGGGGCCATCGCTACGCAGCACCAGGCAGTGGGTGCTCAGACTCTCGCAGCAGCTGCAGCAACACCAGCAGGCCTGGCACTGGCCCCAACCCTCCACCAGCTTCACGTAGGCGGGCACCAGCAGAGCTCCACTGCCTGTCTGGATGCCATGGCCCGGGCCCACGGCGAAGGTCTGGTAGCCGGGAAAATTGGCATCTATGACGTTACTGGTGAGGTCAGTGGGGTCGCTCCACGTTTGACCGCAGTCGGCGCTGGTGACGTAGCAGAGCCGTGTCAGGCCCGGCTTCAGCGTGCACTCCGGAGTCTTCCCTTTCAGACAGATGAAAAACAGGAAGAGGCGTCTGGACTGGCGCTCAAACACAGGGCAGGGGTTCATGGTGCGGTAACCCTCCACTGCTGCCTTCAGCACGTCCTCAGCAGGAGACCACTGCAAGTGACATCACAAGGATCAGATGAGCAGAGGACAGGGGCACTGCAGGGCACTTCACTGATAGGCCTCTGGCATGTGCTACTGCTTGTGGTTACCATGACAACAGCAATAACACAATACATGTTTTTATTCTATGGTTCTACAGAATGCTGTGGGAGGCTCTGTTCACTTTGAATGGGCCTTCCCATTCTTTCTGTATAATCACCGCTGCGACAGTTGCTGTCAATGGCAACAGGCTTTTTTGCTTCAGATTCACATCTGCATATCATTCCGCAAGTAGAGATCATTCACTTATCACAATGGAACTTTGTTGAAAGTGAAAGGAGATCAGCTGCATTCTAAAGAATCTTTCAAGTTCAAGTTGCGTTGTGAACTATTTGTTTTTCCACGGAGGCCACAAAACGGTAACAAATGAAATTTAAAAGACGTTTGTGTGAAGTTTTCTGATGTCGTTTTAGCACGTAGCTGTATAATGAACGGGATAATGTATTGTCCACCGGTCACTATAGGAAAATATTTCCCCTCAGGACAAATCAAGACCTCTGTTCGTCCTGTCGGGAAATATTGTCCTGTAATGACCGGCAGACAATACATTATCCCTTGCACATTCACTGCTTAAAGGTACAGTCAGTAATTCTGTGTTATTGTTTGGGGGCAGGCTGACGACTGTTTGTTTGCAGCAAAGATCCAGATTCTAGAGCGGAGCACTCTAGAGCGGAGCATTCTAGAATCAGTGGTCTGCAGCCAGGTGTCTTTTAGAACACGTAAATGTGTTCTGTGTTATTTTTGGCAGGCTGCTCCAACTGTTTGTTTTTACTGACCCAATAGAATGAAGAGTTAGCGATTCATGAGGAGATATTATCTTTATGTTTTAAAAAGTGGTATGTGTTTACAAACCATGTAAAAAATCACTGACCTCACCTTTAACAAACAACGTAAAACCACTGACATTGCCTTTAAGGCCCTCATAATGCTTTACAGAAAAGGAGGACCATCACCCTCAGATACACCCATAGATACTATATAGTAACCTAGATACTGTATTTTAATATCTCTGACCACCACCCACAGATACACTCACGAATACACTTATAACATTTCTGACCACCACCCACAAATATACCAATAATTACACGTACAATTACAATTTCAATGACGCTGAAGGTTAAGGATTTGGATTAAATGAGGCAGGTTGGGAATCTAGTCTGGACACAAGGGAAACCCCTCCTTTTTGTCATGGGAGCCCTACAGGTACAACAAAATTACTGTCAGGCCAACTTTCTGAGCTAATTGGACTTTGACTCGCAGTCATTACCTGACGACGGTTAGAAATAGCCAAGATGTATTGGTATCGCTGTGGTGATGCAGACTGGGGAGTAGTGTAGTAGCACAGCAAAGACACAGGGTGTCACTAGTGTGATGTATAGACAAGGAAGAGGTACAACACTAAAATACACCACAAGATGTCGCTGTTCTCCTGGGTACCTGCAGTGAGCCATCAGGCTGGCGAGTTGCTCTCCTTATCACCAGGTTCTCTGCGTGGTCGTCTTTGGGGGAGGAGCGCTTCTCGGCAAAGGCCAGGAATGAGTTCCATTCCCTCACATAAAGGAGCGCTGGGATTCGGAAGTCATGATTGGGATCAGCAAACACCAGTGTTTCTGTGTGGTGGGTCTGGGTGCTGCCCATGGGTGCTGTCAGAGTGTGTTCTGGAAGAAGCATAAATGATGTCAGTCAGGTCAGAGATAAGCTAGGCCACTATCAGCCACTATCACCTTACTGTTTAGTGCCAGATACACACCCAGCACAGCTTTTTCAAACATGGCACAATTTCTTAGGAAATTCTAAAACATTTTTTGCGTGTAATTCCAAGCTGATTCTGAAGCTTGTAGTTAACAGGCTGACTACATCATGTTAAAGGGGTTTTGAAGTTCAATTTAACACTGCCCTGGATCCAGACCTGACCCAGGCCTCCTATAGGCATATAGTGATCGTTGTTATGATCAAATTAGTTCTTATGACAAAAAGGCTGCTGCAAAGCATTAACTATTAGGAAACACTATTAGTGCTACCATACCAGGGCAAATCAAGATAAGAACAGATTTAAGTAAACAAATTATAAAGCACTCAGTAACCCAACAGCAAACTATTCTAAATGATCACACGAATGAACGATTCATTCCAGAAGTTGCATTTAAAAAAGAAAAAAAAACAAAACAAAAGATAAAACCTTCCAAAACACTCAGGGCATTTCAGCGTGTCTTGAGAGGCAGTGGTGTGAGACATGAAGTCACTACCCACCACAGAACAATGAAGTGCTTTTGTGAGAGTGTGTTTGTTCATAAGGCTTATTGGTGCCAGCTTACCAGTCAGGGAAATGCACAGTGTCATTCTTCTCTCTCCCCGTCCCGTGGGTGTCTGGGTTCTCCGAGGGTGGCTTTGTGTGTTTATTGGTGCAGGTGAATAGGGAGAAGAGACACTCCTTCAGGGCCTCGCTCACCTGAGGGAGGGAGGGAATTCACTGCCATGCCACTGATGACCAGCAGGGGGCACCACAGCAATATACAGCCAGGGAAATCTCCACCTAGGTTTAATGGCACCCAATGACATCCTGAAGTCACTTAAGAGAGAATGGCAAATTTGAATGATGTCCCCAAAAGACTAAGGGCTGCACCTCAGAAAGTGATATCAACAAAATCACATTCTTGTGTAGCAGACAGGCCTAATGTCTCGCTGTGGCTGTGTGTGTGTGTGTGTGTGTGTGTGTGTGTGTGTTGGGGGGTGTGGGGGAGCATAAGCATATACTCTGTTTTATACTATTCATTACTATCTACTATGAATTTGTGACACCCACAGTACACAGTGAACACACACTAACCCAGAGCAGTGAGCACACAGTGAATGAACATACACACTAACCTAGAGCAGTGAGCACACAATAAATGAACACACACACTAACCCAGAGCAGTGGATGTAACGGAGGTCGTCTCCGTTCTCCCACGTTCACTCTGCGTAGTGTTGTGTTAGTGATGGACGCCATAAGCGACCTGGTTTTCGAAGTTTTATTGCTGATCATATAAACAGAAAAGGAAACACATCAGGCATAGAGCGCGCCAGGCGCGTCACAGCTCTTTTACCTCAGGAAAATCGCAGAAGAGAGAGTGGTGAACAATACACACACTATTTAAGAATGAAAGAACACAAAGCATCGCATGCCTGCTCATATAAACAGAAAAGAAACACAGGTAACCACACTTTAAAATACTGCACGCAAAATCTGCAAGCCCGCAGTGGCTGAAAAACGAGTTGGCTTCCCTATGCACGTGCAGCCACGTTGACTGACTGCCGCGTGACAAGATCCTGCAATAAATTTACCAGCTTAACACGCGCACCAATAAGCCAACGGAACTCGTGCATTCGGTGCGCAATGCATGGAGATAGTTATTATATGACAGATATACAGAAATGTAATTGGCAAATACGAAAACAACAAAACAAGAACAATACATAACACGTTACCACATACCCCGCTAAATTACTTGTCCAGCTGTTTAAGTATTTTTTGCGTTACATATACGCAACAAGTCCTTAGATATCTCAGATATCTCTTAGATGTCTGCTTTTAAGTTTTTTGAATGTGGCAAGCAGGCACGTCACGATTGCAGTTTAGCCTGCGTGAAATTTCCACAATATCCCAATCTATCCAGTCCGTGTACTTTTCTGTTCATTCATTTGGCTATTCGATTTTTTCAATTTCAAATTTCAGAAAGGGTGCGAGTTTGATTATTCCTATGAAAGAAAACTAACAGACATGACGCTATTGAATCTTCTCAACATGTTATTGATTAAAAATCTGACAAGTTTTGATTTTAGAATAGTCTGCTTGCAGTAATTGTTAGTTAGTCGCAATGCTTAGCTCTACTGTCATGAATAATCAAGGGGGATAAATGTTATCCCCATCAGTGATAAAAATGAAGCAGAGGCGGGGATGTCAAAACCAGAAGTAGGGAAATGCTCCCATCCCCTAAATCACACCTCGATCACGTGGTTAAAACAATCTGTAATAATGATGGAAAGCAGTCAGTTCATGTGTCTCAGGGATTGAGTTTCTTCAAAGTACTCAGACATTGGTGGTGGCGGCGCTATTAGCCAATAAGCCAAAATGACGGGTTAGTTCTGGAATTTTGTGCGCAGATGACGTTAATATGGAACGTCGGGTACTGAGCTGCAGGGATGTCAAGACATACATTTAGAAGTTGCATTTAAATGGCATTGTATATATACCTATGACCCCCATTAACTAGGCTACCTGCAGTACCCCTGACCTAAAATGCGCCTGAGAACAGGCTTAGCCTAATATTCAAAATTTTGACCCTGATCTCCCTGTAAATTAGCTAGAGTGTGTGTGTCTCCACGCCAGTGAGTCGCTCTCCGATGATGACTATGAGGAGGATGATGAGCTGGATGTGCGTGAGGAAGGGCAGTACTGGAACACGCGGGACCAAGGCCTGGAGAGCGCCTAGGCAGAGGAATACGAGGAGCTCCAGGAGGATAGGGATGCACACACACCCGAGTACACTCGCTTTGAGGACGCTTAGCAGGTACATACACACACACAAACACACACTCCCCTATGTCTGTCGCCTTGCTCTTCGCTCTCGGGACGATTCAATTATTTGATTGTTATTTTCTGTTCATAGTCCTAATCCTCATGTTGTCCGACATTTTCATTCAAATCCGTGCTCTACCTTTCGAGTTATTTTGCACACAGACAAACAGATAAACGCCGGCGAAAACAACCTCCTTGGCTTAGGTAGTAAACTATCCACAGCTGAAAAGGCTACTCAAGTGAGCGATGAACAGTCGGACGCGCATCTTGTTTGCACTTCCTTCCAGTAGGGGGCGGCCCACCCGCGCGGCAGCATGTCGCCAAAACAACGAGGAAGACTCCAGCAAGGCATTCTGCCGGTTTGCCAAACTGACCTTTTTTAGTGGTGATGTATACGGCTCTACGCCTCTACAATCCAGTAGTATGTTAATGAAGAAGTAAGATTTATGGAAAGTATTTTTTTCGGATAACATAACATCAGGGCATGCCGGTGTGCACATGGTAAGTAAATAACTTCATTTTAACCTGCTCGTTAAGTTTGCTAATAGGCTACCGAGGATAGCTAGTTTGAGAGGTGAATGATCAAATGATCTGCCTGTTGGCTTAAGTTATGGTTGTGATAGTGACTATTTGCTATGGTTATGATAGTGTTGTTGTGGAAGTAGCCTAGTTTGACTATATCTCATAGCCCAGTGTGTACAGTATAGTGATTTTAATCCAGTTTTCATCAACTTCGCAATCTTTCCTTGTAAACAAAATTTGATGAGGATGAAGTTAATTTTGACATCTATGATAGACTTATAGACAAATATAGACTGTTTAGCGCTCCTTGTGAACTCGCTTAACTTAGAAACTTAGAACTTGTGTGATGTTTATTTCCTTGATTTTGTTAGGTGTTAAATGCTGCAGAACAGGACTATCGTGAAGACCACACACTGTGCAGGTAACATAGATTAGTGCTTCTGAAATAGTGCCATTGGATAGACACTGAGATAGACGTGTACGTTATTTATCCTGAGGGAAATGAAGGTTAAAAATACAGCTGGTGAGCAGTGTGGATCGAATAGGGACGCCCTGAAGTGAGATTTGTGGCTCATCAGTGTGTGTTTCCAGG
>PYXC01002600.1:462500-470000 GCA_015244755.2 Tenualosa ilisha | reverse complement strand
GTGTGGGAGATGTTGGGTGTGTGTATGCAAGTCACCTCACATAGCTAAGGAAGGATGAATGAGCCAAGCCTGTGTTTGTGTGTTTGTGTGTGTGTGTTTGTGTGTGTGTGTGTGTGTGTGTCATGTGTACGTGAGTGCGTCTGTGTATACGTGCGGGGGCTCGTGTGTGTATGTTCCTGCATCAGAGTGTGTGTGTGCAGATGAGCTGGAGGAGGAGGAGGAGGAGGAGGGGGGCGATGAAGAGGTGCAGTGTGTAGTGGTGGAGAGTGAGAGCTACGTCAACCTGAGGAAGAGAATGGAGAAGAGGCACGACACCAACCCTCAGGAAACAGAGCAGGACAACAAGAAACTACTCAGGGACTTCAAGAGGAAACAGGTAACACACACACACACACACACACACACACACAACACACACACACACACAAACAAGAAAACAAGAAATTGCATGGGTACTTCAAGAGAAACAGGTATCTCACACACACACACACACCCACGTGTGTGTGTGTATGCCTGTGTACATATAGACAAATCCGGTGAAACGCGGGAGTGACCACTGATTGCACGCTGTGGCCAATATTGTGGTGCATTCAGCCAAGAAATTGCATGAATGTCAACGGAGGAATTGATCAATACGCCCCATTTACTGCTTAGCTTTTTATGTTGAATCACATGCCATTCCACAGGACCGCCTGTTCAATTAGCAGCCCAGAGAGCGCCCTCTAGTGGCCCAGCTGATCCTCCAGACAGAGAAGCAAAACCCTCAAACAGTAGCAACCAGTGAAATGAGTCCTTTACTCCTCCCTCCCTCGTCATGAGCCCCACCTCCAGAAGGAAGTCTGCAGTCAGCAGCAGAGGGACTTTACTGAGAGTGAGGTAGAGAGACTTTACTGAGGGTGAGGTAGAGAGACTTTACTGAGGGTGAGGTAGAGAGACTTTACTGAGGGTGAGGTAGAGAGACTACTGAGAGTGAGGTAGAGAGACTTTACTGAGGGTGAGGTAGAGAGACTACTGAGAGTGAGGTAGAGAGACTTTACTGAGAGTGAGGTAGAGAGACTTTACTGAGGGTGAGGTGAGAGTGAGTAGAGAGACTTTACTGAGGGTGAGGTAGAGAGACTACTGAGAGTGAGGTAGAGAGACTTTACTGAGAGTGAGGTAGAGAGACTTTACTGAGGGTGAGGTAGAGAGACTACTGAGAGTGAGGTAGAGAGACTTTACTGAGAGTGAGGTAGAGAGACTTTACTGAGGGTGAGGTAGAGAGACTACTGAGAGTGAGGTAGAGAGACTTTACTGAGGGTGAGGTAGCAGAGAGGGGGCAAGAGGGCAGTTCACTGACCTGCAATGATGAGAAAATTATTTTATTTTTCACGCAAACTGGTTTGAACCAGAAAACTACAAAGTTATTGTTACAGTTCCTAAAAGGTTAAAAAGATGTTTGGAAGTGATAATAGGCCTACTAAATGAATATACGGATGTATTAAAACATAATTATTACTACTAAATGAATATATGGATGTATTAAAACATAATTATTACTACTAAATGAATATACGAGTATTAAACAAATAATAAAGAATATAATTAAAACATAATTATTACTACTAAATGAATATACGAACGACGTATTAAAACATAATTATTACTACTAAATGAATATACGGACGTATTAAAACATAATTATTACTACTAAATGAATATACGGATGTATTAAAACATAATTATTTCTGTTGTTATTTACAAGGAATTAATGTACACAGACTGTTTATGAAGCACTTCAGTAGCACTAAAGTCAGATCGCTTTTACCAAGCCATGCAGGGAGAGAGGGAGAGGGAGGGGGGGGAGAGAGAGAGAGAGAGAGAGAGAGAGAGAGAGGGAGAGAGAGAGTGTGCAGATTTGGGCTGCAAAAGTTGACGTTTGCTATAATTCAGTTTTGCCAAAGAGGGTAGGTCGCACTTCCTGTCTGAGAGGTAGTCGCACTTCCTGAAGAGGTAGGTCGCACTTCCCTGTCCTGAAGAGGGTAGGTCGCACTTCCCTGTCCTGAAGAGGGTAGGTCGCACTTCCCTGTCCTGAAGAGGGTAGGTCGCACTTCCCTGTCCTGAAGAGGGTACGCACTTCCCTGTCCTGAGAGGTAGGTCGCACTTCCCTGTCCTGAAGAGGGTAGGTCGCACTTCCCTGTCCTAAAGGAGCAGAGATTGGCTCGGAGATTTGAGCGTGCAGCCTAGGCTACCTGTTCCTGAGGTATCAGGTGCGTGCTGTAGTCTGCTGTTCATTTTCTTTTTTGAGCTGCTGTTGAGTTCCATGTGTGCAGCTCGGGTCAGTAACATGTTTTGTGTGAAACATTCTCATAGTCCGTATGGGGGAAGGAAGAACCTGTGCTGTGTCTGACTGTTCTTCTAGTAGTGGGGAAGAACCTGTGCTGTGTCTAGTGACCACCACAGATTTCCCCACATATTTGTCTGTGTGTGTGTGTCTCTGTGTGAGAATATATGTTAAACATGGTGCGCGTGTGTGCGCGTGTGTGTGCGTTCATGTGCGTGGTGTGTGTGCGTGTGTGTGCGTGTGTGCGTGTGTTTGCGTGTGTGCGTGTGTTTGCGTGTGTGTGTGCGTTTGCGTGTGTGTGTGTGCGCGTGTGTGCGTGCGTGTGCGTGTGCATGTGCGTGTGTGTGTGCGCGCGCGTGTGTGCACGTATGTGTGTGCGTGTGTGTGTGTGTGTGCATGTGCGTGTGTGCGTGCGCGTGTGCGTGCGCGTGTGCGTGCGCGTGTGCATGTGTGTGTGCATGTGCGTGTGTGTGTGTCAGTCGTCCAGGCGCTATATCTCCATGCAGCAGCAGAGGCAGAAGCTCCCTGTGTGGGAGGAGAGACGGAACATCTTACACACTCTGGACGAGAACCAGGTGCTGGTGGTCAGTGGCATGACAGGGTGAGACACATTCACACACACTCACACACATACACAAAACACATACATACACACACGAGATACACACAATTGCAAGCAAACCTACTGGTGTTTCCAGAGGTGGAGATATGGGTGGATTGTAAGAATATATATTTGTGTGTGTGTGTGTGTGTGTCTAAAGCTGTGGAAAGACCACTCAGATACCACAGTTCATTTTGGACGAGTCCCTCATTGGTCGTTCTGGAAGGGGCGTGGCCAACATCATCTGCACCCAGCCACGGCGTATCTCTGCTATCGCCGTAGCAACCCGTGTCGCCGAGGAACGCGCGGAGCCACTGGGGCATTCCACAGGTTACCAGATCCGCCTGGAGACAGTACGGGTAAGCTGGAATACAACTCCCATAAGGCCTGAAGACAGTCAGGGTAAGAGGGAATACAACTCCCATAATCCTCTGGTTTGTAACCAACAGGAGGGGAATGTAAGCAACCAAAACTGTGTGAATCCAAATGTGATTTCGTGGGAATGGACACAGTGATGTGTTTTTAGAGTGTGTGTGGGTGTGTTTGTGTGTGTGTGTGTGTGTGGTGGTAGCGTAGTGTTTAATGAATCCTCCTAGCATGCTAGTAGCCTGAAGACTGGCCCTTAAGTGATTGATAAATGTAAGTGTTTAATGCATAAATGTAAATGTGTGTGTGTGTTTGAATGCTATGTGTGCATTCATGTGTCTAATGTGATGGTATATGTGTGTGTGTGTGTGTGTGTGTGTGTGTGTGTGTGTGTGTGTGTGTGTGTGTGTGTATCCAGTCTTCCAGCACCAGGCTGCTTTTCTGTACCACTGGTGTTCTCCTGAGGCGTTTGGAGGGAGATGCTGAGCTAAGTGGTGTCACACACGTCATCGTTGACGAGGTGCATGAACGCACTGAGGAGAGGTGAGACACACACACACAGAAACACAAACACTTATTCACTTTCACTCACTCACACACACACACTTGTGTTTGCTGTCCACAGCACGACAGTGAGTTAATCATCTTGCATCTGCAGTCACTTTTTAAGTGGGCATGTGAGCCATAATAGCCTATGGGCATGTAGTAGCCTAGGCTACTCGCACAGTGACTGAGAATGAACGAGTGGTCAGTCATAACATGAAGCGCAAACTCTCTCTCCCTCTCTTACTCTCTCTCTCCCCCTCTCCCTCCCTTTTTCTCTCTCCATGTCTTCCTCCCTCAGTGATTTTCTGCTGCTGGTTTTAAAGGATCTGATATTGCAGAGGTCAGACCTTAAGATCATCCTGATGAGCGCCACTCTCAACGCTGAGCTCTTCTCTCAGTACTTCCACCGCTGCCCCTCCATACACATACCAGGTGTGTGTGTGTGTGTGTGTGTGTGTGTGTGTGTGTGTGTATGAGAGAGTGTGTACACGCTGCACTAAAGCAAGAACCCTAATATGATATTACAGATCTTTCTGCTCCACTGCAACAGCCTTAGCAACATAATAAGCAACTTAATTCACCAGGAAGGCATCGAAAGTACATGAGAAATCAGACTGACAACTTCAGCAGAATGGTAAAGAGCTTAATGCTACAGTGGGCCCTTAAGAAAGAGAGCAGGATCACAACACTACAGTGGGCCCTTAGGAAAGAGAGCAGGATCACAACACTACAGTGGGCCCTTAGGAAAGAGAGCAGGATCACAGCGCTACAGTGGGCCCTTAGGAAGAGAGCAGGATCAAGCGCTACAGTGGCCCTTAAGAAAGAGAGCAGGATCACAGCGCTACAGTGGGCCCTTAAGAAAGAGAGCAGGATCACAGCGCTACAGTGGGCCCTTAGGAAAGAGAGCAGGATCACAGCGCTACAGTGGGCCCTAGGAAAGAGAGCAGGATCACAGCGCTACAGTGGGCCTTAGGAAAGAGAGCAGGATCACAGCGCTACAGTGGGCCCTTAGGAAAGAGAGCAGGATCACAACCTACAGTGCTAGGAAAGAGAGCAGATCACACGCTACAGTGGGCCCTTAGGAAAGAGAGCAGGATCACAGCGCTACAGTGGGCCCTTAGGAAAGAGAGCAGGATCACACGCTACATGGCCCTTAGGAAGAGAGCAGGATCACAGCGCTACAGTGGGCCCTTAGGAAAGAGAGCAGGATCACAGCGCTACAGTGGGCCCTTAGGAAAAGAGAGCAGGATCGATACAGCGTACAGTGGCCCTTAGGAAAGAGAGCAGGATCACAGCGCTACAGTGGGCCCTTAGGAAAGAGAGCAGGATCACAGCGCTACAGTGGGGCCCTTAAGCAGGATAGCAGGATCACAGCTACAGGGCCTTAGGAAAGAGAGCAGGATCACAGCGCTACAGTGGGCCCTTAGGAAAGAGAGCAGGATCACAGCGCTACAGTGGGCCCTTAGGAAAGAGAGCAGGATCACAGCGACAGTGGGCCTTAAAAAAGAGCAGATCACAGCGCTACATGGGCCTTAAAAGACAGGATCACAGCTACAGTGCCTTAAGCAGGAAGCAGGATCACGCGCTACAGTGGGCCCTTAGGAAAGAGAGCAGGATCACAGCGCTACAGTGGCCTTAGAAAGAGAGCAGATCACAGGCTCAGGTGGGCCCTTAGGAAAGAGAGCAGGATCACAGCGCTACAGTGGGCCCTTAGGAAAGAGCAGGATCACAGCGCTACAGTGGGCCCTTAGGAAAGAGAGCAGGATCCCAGCGCTACAGTGGCCCTTAGGAAAGAGAGAGCAGGATCCAGCGCTACAGTGGCCCTTAGAAAGAGAGCAGGATCACAGCGCTACAGTGGGCCTTAGGAGAAGCGGATCACAGGCTAGTGGCTTAGGAAAGAGAGCAGATCCAGCGCTACAGTGGGAAGGAGAGGATCCAGCGCACAGTGGGCCCTTAGGAAGAGAGCGATCCAGCGTACAGTGGGCCCTAGGAAGAGAGAGGATCACAGGTACAGTGGTTAGGAAAGAGAGCAGGATCCCAGCGCTCGGGCAGGGTGGTGGGACAGGTTGCAGGGTGACATTAAGGGCATGGGGGTTATCAGGGAATAACTGAGGCTGAGTAGTGAGGAGGCTCCTGGGTGGAAACCACAGGGGAGATTTGGAGAGAAATTTGGAAAGGACTCTAATGACATAACAGTGAGTGGACAATGTTGCTTCTTGTAAAGTGTGTGTGACCCACTTTGTAAAGTGTGTGTGACCCACTTTCCTCACCACACTATCAGGTGTTGACAAGATATCAGGTCATTTGAATGGGGGCATGAGTCAACAGGCATTAAGCCAACAAGTCCTGGAAATAAATTATTAAATGGGGACCTTGAACTGTTTTTACCCTTACAGCGCCATCTCTGGCAGTCTCCAGTATTGCCTGAATACCCTCGTTTACTCAGTGGCGCCATCTCTGTCAGACACGGGTATTGCCAAAATTCTTTAAGCTCAGGGTTTTGACATCAACATAATAGAGACTGAAATACAGTTAGAAATGTCTTTGAAATGTAATGCATATAATTACACTGCAGTGTGTGTGTGTGTGTGTGAGATACAGAGAGAGAGAGAGAGAGACAGCACTGATATGTGTGCAGGGGCTTGAAATAGAAATCTTGAGGTTGGAATATAGATAGAGGTGGTGTTCTTTTTATAATTACACTGCAGTGTGTGTGTGTGTGTGAGATACATGAAAGAAAAAGCAAAGTGTATGTGTGACTACAGATGTGTGTATCACGTGTGTGTTTCTGCCTCTCTTCTCTCTCTCTCTTTTTTTTCTCCTCCTCTCTCTCCCTCTATCTTTCTGTGTGAATGTAGGACGCACCTTCCCAGTGGACCAGTTCTTCTTGGAGGATGCTATTGCTAAAACAAGGTGAGTGTGTGTGTGTGTGTGTGTGTGTGTGTTAGAGTTGGATGTCTCAAGGCCGGTCTTGGTCTCGAGATCAGTTTTACGTGGTCTTGGCAACATTATTATTAGTTTGCCTTTCACGCCCTTCAATCACAGCCAATCAATGACACGCATGTATTTTGTTGTGATTCAGACATTGGTGCTCATCCAATCAGAATACGCAAGTGTAGCGCTAGCATTAAACGTTCCAGCTTTACAGTCAGCAGTAGTAGTCTAGTCAGTCAGTTACAGTAATAATGTCAGCAGTAGTAGTCTAGTCAGTCAGTTACAGTAATAATGTCAGCAGTAGTAGTCTAGTCAGTCAGTTACAGTAATAATAATGTCAGCAGTAGTAGTCTAGTCAGTCAGTTACAGTAATAATAATGTCAGCAGTAGTAGTCTAGTCAGTCAGTTACAGTTAATAATGTCAGTAGTAGTAGTCTAGTCAGTCAGTTGCAGTAATAATAATGTCAGCAGTAGTAGCCTAGTCAGTCAGTTACAGTAATAATGTCAGCAGTAGTAGTCTAGTCAGTCAGTTGCAGTAATAATAATGTCAGCAGTAGTAGTCTAGTCAGTCAGTTACAGTAATAATGTCAGCAGTAGTAGTCTAGTCAGTCAGTAGTCTAGTCAGTAGTGCAGTAATAATAATGTCAGCAGTAGTAGTCTAGTCAGTCAGTTACAGTAATAATGTCAGCAGTAGTAGTCTAGTCAGTCAGTTGCAGTAATAATAATGTCAGCA
>PYXC01002600.1:447500-452500 GCA_015244755.2 Tenualosa ilisha | reverse complement strand
ACATACATGCAAACCCCTTCATCAGTCAGCTACACTGTACAGACACACACACACACACATACATGCAAACCCCTTCATCAGTCAGCTACACTGTACAAGACACACACACCACACACACACACATACATGCAAACCCCTTCATCAGTCAGCTACACTGTACAAGACACACACACACACACACACACACACATACATGCAAACCCCTTCATCAGTCAGCTACACTGTACAAGACACACACACACACACACACACACACATACATGCAAACCCCTTCATCGGTCAGCTACACTGTACAAGACACACACACACACACACACACACACATACATACATGCAAACCCCTTCATCGGTCAGCTACACTGTACAAGACACACACACACACATACAACCCCTTCATCAGTCAGCTACACTGTACAAGACAGACACACACACACACCTCATCTACAACTACACAGTACATCTGTCTATCCAGTCTCAGTCCACCAACACACCCACGGAAGAAATATTACGCTGAGGTGTACCGTGAAAAGGACAAGCTGTGTGTTTATTGGTCAGTGTGTGTGTGTGTGTGTGTGTTTCTCCAGGTGCGTCACTATGACAGCCCATACCTGGTGTACCATGAGAAGGTGCGGACGAGCCGTGTGTTCATCCGTGACTGCAGCATGGTGAGTGTGTATCCCCTGGTGCTCTTCGGGGGAGGCCAGGTCTCCGTGGAGCTCCAGAGAGGACAGTTCGTCGTCTCCCTCGACGACGGCTGGATCAAGTTTGCTGCCGCCTCACACCAGGTCAGCTCAACAGCGTGTGTGTGTGTGTGTGTGTGTGTGTGTGTGTGTGTGTGTGTGTGTGTTGTGTGTGCACAGTTGGAATGGTGTAAAAATATAACTGGAGCAGTTTATTACCCTAGATTTGTTTAACCTGTGTGTGTGTGTGTGTGTGTGTGTGTGTGTGTGTGTGTGTGTGTGTGTGTGTAGGTGGCAGAGCTGATTAAGGAGTTGAGATGGGAGTTGGATCAGCTACTGGAGGAGAAGATCAAGAATCCCAGCACTGACCTCATCACATGTCCAAGAGGCTCCCGCATCATACACACCATAGTGTCACTCATCTCCACACAATAACACACACACACACACACACACACACACACACTAACATACATCACATGTCCAAGAGGCTCCCGCATCATACACACCATAGTGTCACTCATCTCCACACAATAACACACACACACACACACACACACACACACACACACAAACATACATCACATGTCCAAGAGGCTCCCGCATCATACACACCATAGTGTCACTCATCTCCACACAATAACACACACACACACACACACACACACTAACATACATCACATGTCCAAGAGGCTCCCGCATCATACACACCATAGTGTCACTCATCTCCACACAATAACACACACACACACACACACGTCGCCCTGGCTTACCAGATGAATGTCAAGATTAGCCCCCCACATACACTAGTATGGACCCCTGGACAATTAAGGTGTTTCCATGCTGGGAGCATCTGGACACGCTGAAAACCTCACCTGTCTCTTGCCAAATGAAACAAAATTCAAAACAAATGTGTGTGTGTGTGTGTGTGCGTGTACAAGGCTTCCAGGCCTACTGTATGTGTATGTTACAATAAGATTATAAAGAATGGGATGAGACCAATTTGAATTATTATTACAGGTATTAGATCAGACACTTGTGTGTGTTTCTGTTGTTAGGCTTGTGTTTTGTATGAATGAATATGCAAGAGCACAAGCTAGCAGGTGGAGGCATCCATATTGGATTCCCTGTGTCCACCCATGAGATGAATCATGGAATTCAGACTCAGAAGGACTCACACACGTGTTGGGGATGAACTGCTGTAGTACAGCACTGATGTGTTGGGTTCACATGCGCTCTTAATTCACTGGGAGAATAAACTCTTGCTTCTCCAAAGTAATTGTGTTGTAGTTCTATACCAATACTATAGATATTTAGGTGGTCATGTGTGTCTTCCACCAGTACTGAGTATGTGGGCATATGTGTGTAATCTAGCACAGCCAACGGCCAACACCTTGTGCAGGTCAATCCAGACTCTTCTCATGTTTGGTTCCACGCTGGTGGAATGACCTCCCAAGTGCTACCAGATCAACTGATACCTTCTCCATCTTCAAGAAACTCGTGAAGACTCAGCTCTTCCAAGAATACCTCCTGGCCTAAATTTTGCGAATGCACTTAACAACTTGTACTTAACTTCTCTTTTATGCTGCACTTTATTGCACTTTCAACTTAAAATAGTGCAGTTTTATGTTAGCAATATGCACTCTTTGTTAGTTTCTTTCATTGTGCTGTAGCTTGAATGTTATCCTCTTTTGTAAGTCGCTTTGGATAAAAGCGTCTGCTAAATGCTTAAATGTAAATGTGTTATAGTATTTAGATAATGATACTGGATGTATTACTAAATGAGAGATTCTTAGACTCTGGGTCTGGTTGCATTTAGAAAGAAAAGCTACATGAAAAGTTAGCTGTTACTCAACAATTCCTTTTATTCCACTTCCATGATCACACATAGCAGCATGACTGGCACAGGTACTGGAATGACTGGCACAGGTAGTGCTATGGATTGGCACAGGTACTGGAATGACTAGCACAGGTAGTGCTATGGATTGGCACAGGTACTGGAATGACTGGCACAGGCACTGGCACTCTGTGGGATTGGTCCTCTGGGATTTGTGAGTTTGAAGTGTGGTTAGTTTGGTGTTAGTTTGGTGTTAGTTTGCTCCTTTCTGTGAAGGAGCTGCTGTCGTTTTGATCTTCATCACGTCTGTGAAGGAGCTGATGTTTTGATCTTCATTATGTGTGAGTTTGAAGCGAGTGGTGTGTAAGTTACACAACAGTGAATCTGAAGCGAGTGGTGTGTGAGTTACACAACAGTGAATCTGAAGCGAGTGGTGTGTGAGTTACACAACAGTGAATCTGAAGCGAGTGGTGTGTGAGTTACACAACAGTGAATCTGAAGCGAGTGGTGTGTGAATACTCCTCCTCAGGCTTTAACAGGGCATCAGGAAACCGTGGCTGAAACACACATAACACACCCACTCACACTTTTGCACATTGTTAAAGACACACAGAGACAGCAGTGCCACACTGGTAAAGACGTACACACACACACACACACAGGTGCACTACTGATCTCAAAAGAATAACTTCTACGCACACCTATGAGGTACACACACAAGCTATTCAGCACCTGCAAAGAAGCCGACTGTGGAGACACAACTGCTGCCAACACTACAACTACTGCAACCTACAATAGCAGATGCACCCAACACCATGACTAGAATGGCAGATGCACCCAACACCATGACTAGAATGGCGGACGCACCCAACACCATGACTAGAATGGCAGATGCACCCAACACCATGACTAGAATGGCAGATGCACCCAACACCATGACTAGAATGGTAGATGCACCCAACACCATGACTAGAATGGCGGATGCACCCAACACCATGACTAGAATGGCGGACGCTGATAAGCTGTGAGTGAGGGCTGACCTGGTTGACGGCATCAGGCCAGTTCTGGGTCTCCAGGCAGAGTGCGCTGTGTTTGGGATAGGAGGCTCCGCCTTTCCCGCTCAGGGTTCCATCCAGGAAGTTGGAGGTGTAGAACTGAACCCCTGGCTGTGTGGTGCTCACCTCCAGGACACGCCCACTCCCAGGATGCACCACTCTGCCGCAGAGGACAGACCGCAAGTCATGTGTGTGTGTACAATGTGCTATCCTTGAGAAAGTCATGTATTAAATCATGTGTTATATCCTGCATATAAATCTGAAGTACAAAACAATCTCTGATCCTAATGTCCTGCCTACTCCCTACGTCCTGAGCCCCTGAAGACTTCCCTGGCGTTAACGGACTTGATGATTGGCTAATTAATGCCAGTTTAGTGTCTGATGGCTCAGGTTGATGGTTAGGGCGGACACTGGGATTCGGCCAATAAGATGAGTATCCTGTGTGTGTGCAGAGTGTGTAAAGCACTATATTGTAGTGTGTGTGTGTCAGTGAGAGAGAACATGTTTACCTGGCACTAGGTGCTCTCGCATGGTTTTAGGGTATTGGAGAGTGTCGTATCAGTGTGTGTGCTTGTAGTATATTATAGTTTGTGTATCAGTGTGTGTGTGTAGCACACTGTAGTATGTGCATCAGTAAGAGAGAGAGAGACAATGTGTGTACCATATTGTAGTGTGTGTCTACCTGGCACAAAGGTGCTCCTTGTGTGTGTGTGTGTGTGTGTGTGTGTGTGTGTGTGTGTGTCTACCTGCCATAGAGGTGCTCCTTGTGTTTGTGTGTGTGTGTGTGTGTGTGTGTGTGTGTGTGTAGTGTTTGTAGTGTATTGCTGTGTGTGTCTACCTGGCACAGGAGTACACCTCATTTGTGTGTATGTGCATCTGACACAGAGATGCTTCTTGCGCATTTGTGTGTGTGTGTGTACGTGTGTGTACCTGGCACAGAGGCGCTCCTTGCAGGAGTGTGTGTGCGTGTCTGTGTGTACCTGGTGCAGAGGTGCTCCGCAAATGTGTGTGTGTGTGTGTGTGTGTGTGTGTGTGTGTGTACCTGGCACAGAGGCGCTCCTTGCAGGAGTGTGTGTGCGTGTCTGTGTGTACCTGGTGCAGAGGTGCTCCGCAAATGTGTGTGTGTGTGTGTGTGTGTGTGTGTGTGTGTGTGTACCTGGCACAGAGGCGCTCCTCGTATTTGTGCCCTGGCTCCCACAGGCAGAAGTTGTGGTCAAATCCAGGACCAGGAACATCCTTCAATCGGGAGCCAATCAGAACAGGCGCTCTGAGATCAAAGGGCGTGTTTTCCACAGATTTAACTTCTCCTGCAGGAGAGGAAACAGAAACAATAAACCCACTAAAACACACAGAAGTGTCCTTAGCTCACTAGTCTTACCCCTCATCAACATCATGGTCACGTGCGGTAAACCCAGAGAGAGTTGTAAA
>PYXC01002600.1:437500-442500 GCA_015244755.2 Tenualosa ilisha | reverse complement strand
TGTAGCCTACAGGCATTTGCCTATGGGGAAATAGTCTGTTTCATATGTTTAGTTACTTTGAGTCAGAGTGGATAGACCTACAAGAGTTAAGGCCTGATCTGCAGGTTTTCTTACTTGCCAAGACTGTTCTCAGCGTGGGATCTAAGTTGATCCCCCAGCCCCGAGTGAGGGGGGAGGGGTATGTGTGTGAAGGTAAATTGACATGACATTTATATCACTCTTGATTGACAGATTCAGTATCAGTCTCTGATATATGTGGTCGTTACAGATTAACAGTAACAGATTAACAATATATTTTATCACTATCAAATATGTAAAATAATTTTCTAATAAATAGGCTTCGGTTTAAAATGCTTGCCATAGACCCTCCTCATCACCCTGTGCTCTCACCTGGCGTAACTTGCAAAGTGTGGGGTGGGCTAGGCCTCATCTAACAGTGGTGTTAAATGATGTGTCAGTTAATATTACATGTTTAGATGAGTTTGACAGCTGAACTGATATTTTGACCTGGCTACTTTGGGCTCTGCTATGTGTTCAGTCCAGCAGCTGTCAAATACGTGTGGCGGGGGAAAAGTAGCCCACTGCATACTGAACAGCTGTGAACTGACGCGCACTTTTGGAACAGACGTCCCGGCCCAAAACGAAGCCCTTTTTCATACGGCTGAAAAATCTCCAGCTTTTACATATCATTCACTGTCCCGGGAAGTTTTGATATACAACATCGCACCGCTGTGTGTGCTTTAGGACCTCGCGGAAACGCCGACAGTAGGCGCCCTGAAACTTTATGAAAAAAAGCGGCGAGAAGAGAAATCGGGTCTGCGCGCAACGTCACGCTGGAGCGTTTAAACTGGACAAGATGGCGGAAGACAGCGGGCTGAGGAACCGGAGTCGCTCGTCGAAGAGCCGTAAAAGTCGACAATCGGGTGAAGGTAAAGTTTACTCTTTTAACGACCGTATGTCCTCTTTAGTTTAACGGTTCAGTGTGTTTACGGCACGCTTTCGCAGAGGTTGATGGCACAAACGTTAGCTGCTGCTAACTTTGGTCGTGGTTAGATGACCTGGTGAAAGTTACAGCTGGCGCTTCACCTAATCTGGCGGTGTGTGCAGCTTTCATGCTCACCTGGCGATGTGAGGTTAATGAATGTGACCCGTTCACTCGGCCATTAGGCGAAGGGTTGTGCCTCTGCTCCTCATCGGAGTATGGAAACACAACTGGGGCCAGCATTACTATAATTGTGCGGCTTGCAGTGAGGTCGATGCAGTCACGTAAGTTAACGGTTCGGTTCAGGCTTTTGTGTCACAAATCGTCTTGCCTGCGAGCTTCTGTCTGTTCAGTGTGCGCGGCGGGTCTGGCGTGGGTATTTATAAGTAGGCTATTATTAGCTAGCTAACGATAGTTTACTTTCCAGTCACATTACCTCTTGAGTTTCTTCTGTTTTGCTTTTCAGTGGCGTAAAACGGCGATCTTTACACGGCTGCATGTAGTTTCAGACACTCTGTGATGATCACTTTGCTCGGGTTCTCCTGGCTGTGGCGATGGGCCGACGGCGCTGTGACGTGGGAAAGCCATGGATATATTTTGGTGTGTGTAATCTGGTAAACTTGCTAAGCATGCTGTTTTCAGTTTTGCGAACGACAACTAGTCGCACATGAACTCAAGTCACACGGACTCCTTCCTTCTCTTGTTACAATAGGGATCGGATCAGTTTATGACTATTCTGTTGTCTTCATGCAGAAGAGAGACCACGGCACAGTCGAAGTAGTTGATGTTGATGAATTCCAAACTTATCGGACAATACTATGCACAGCACTCTTTACGCATAGGCCATGCCATATGGTGCACTTACTCTCTTATAAATACATCGTCTTAGCAAGAGATATAACGTTAGTAAAATCTCGACATGAACTATATGGTTTTCAGCGAAAAGGATTTAGTTTTGACTTTGACCGCGACAATATAGCTTTTCTTTGCAGTTAACATGTCTCCCTTGTCTGTCCTTGGCGCTTTGCTGGTCTGCACTAGTTTTGAGTGTTTGACAGGCCGCCAGCTCGGGTCAGTTGGCCGGCCGCCTGAGTCTTGCTCCACAGTGGACATCAGATTGTTTTTTTCCTACGCCGGGACCCAATTTTGCCATATTTAGACTCGCGACTTAACGGATCCAGGCTTATCGCGGCTCGCGGATAAAGTGCAGGGGTTAGCAGAGACTCTTGCGCCGGGAATAGAACATGACTCGAGCCTGGCGAACGGCAAAGACACAGCCGCGATGTACTGCAGTGGGATGGTGTTTCAGGCGGCTCCGTCCCTGAGAAGATGTTGAACATGAGTCATATTATGGGAAAAGAAATAATTGAAGAGTTCAGATACAAAGCCCTATAAGTCTATTTGCAATGAATTTTCAGAAATATATTTACATAATTTTGATAAACTTGATTCAGTCCAGTTCCAATTGGATTGTGTAGGTTTGACTTGTGTTACCTGATAATAACATTAAAATTGCATGTCACCAGAGACTTCTTGGAGCTACTTGGAAATTATTATAAAAAATAACTTCACTTTTGCATATTTCTGAGGATGGGCTGAGGGTTTTTTCATCTGAACTCTTCCATTTTACCTCGTCGTACATGAAGTGTAGCTTTGGCTACAATTAATGATGTTTGAAACTCCAAATGACAATGAGGGAGCCAGTGCCACTTCCCAAAGAATTTGAGACTCCTGTGGGTTTAAACTTGTGCATATTCTGCACCAGTAACACCACAGGGCCTCGTGTAGCCTCCTCACTTGTACTGGTCTGTTGTTTTGCCTTTCAGTGAGAGCTATGACTGGCGTGGAGGATGTTCCTGTGCTGATACCACCACCTGCTCTGCCCAAAGTGGCGAATATGAAGACGTCTTCAGTGGGTGCTGCACCACTAGCTGAAGTGGAGGGCGATGATGAGGAGGAGTTAGCCCCGCTGAAGGAGGAGTTAGCCCCGCTGAAGGTGGAGCCCGAGCCAGAGCCCGAGCCCGAGCCCGAGCCCGAGAGGGCTGGACCCGTTCAGGTTGTGGTGGCAAATGAAGACGATCACGGGTTTGAGCTTGACGCCGCAGCGCTGGAGCGCATCCTGATGCAGGAGCATGTGCGGGATTTAAATGTGGTAGTGCTGTCAGTGGCCGGTGCTTTCCGGAAAGGCAAGTCCTTCCTGTTGGACTTCATGCTGCGCTACATGTACAACCAGGTGAGCTGGAGGTCCAGTCCAGCACACACACATACACACACACACACACACACCACACAGACAGACAAAATATAACACTCAGTTTCACAAACCTTCTTTATGTGTCAGGTTCGACACACACACTATCAGTTTTACAAAGCCTCTTGTTTTCTGCTGTTTGGTTCACCTAGTCCCACTTTTTTATTTCCTCTCCTGTCCAATCTCCTTTACCACACACACACACACACACACACACAGTGTCTGCAGCACATAAATAAAGATGGATGTGTTTACATGACCTGTCACCAACATGTAGCCTGACACTGATGACATGACATATTATGGGACCATACAAATAAGGGGCATCAGATAGATGTGTCAGTCAGTGGATGAAATGGAGCCTCTTCTCTTCTCCCTTCCTGTGTCCTTTCAGTCCGCCTGTGATTCGTGGATTGGGGGGAACGATGAGCCTCTCACGGGGTTCACCTGGAGGGGGGGGTGTGAGCGAGAGACCACAGGCATCCAGGTGTGGAGTGACGTGTTTGTGGTGGAGAAAAAAGACGGCAGTAAGGTGTGTGTGTGTGTGTGTGCATGCAAAAAATCTATCACTTGTTTTTGGGCCTTATTGTCATTTACCATAATTTCCCTTGCTCTGTTCTTGTGTTTGTGAATAAACAAGTGTGTGTGTGTGTGTGTGTATGTGTGCGCACGCTCTCCAGGTGGCTGTTCTCCTTGTGGATACCCAGGGAGCCTTTGACAGTCAGTCCACCATCAAAGACTGTGCCACAGTATTTGCCCTCAGCACAATGACAAGTTCTGTACAGGTGTGTGTGTGTGTGTGTGTGTGTGTGTGTGTGTCTTAAATGAAGTCATAACAGGGACTTTTGAAGAGTTTCAGTAAAAGGTTGCTTCATTGGTGTGTGGCATGTGGAGGGTTTAGATATGAGCTGGTCGACTGTTATTCCAGCCCACTCCGAGAGAAAGATTCCCATGAGACATGTGGGAAAGATTCCCATGAGACATGTGGGAAGTGGGAATTGGAGCATTATGTTGTAAGACATGCTACTTTAGGTGACCTTGTTTCAGGCAGTTATTTTTTTAGATCACGAGTCTTTGAGAATATTCTTCATCCTTCTCAGTTGAGGGTTGAGGGGTGAAGGAGCCACTTCTATCCTTAGGTGTGTGTGTGTGTGTGTGTGTGTGTGTGTGTGTGTGTGTGTGTGTGTGTGTGTGTGTGTGTGTGTGTGTGTGTGTGTGTGTGTTTGTGTGTGTGTAGTGACTACTGTCAGTGGGGAGTAGCTGACTCATCCCAGACTCATAACATAAGTTATGTTACCGCGGTGAAGGGTGAAACCATTCATCTGCCAGCACTGGCATGTTGTAACATTGGACTTGTGTAGAAACCTGTCACTCGTGTGTGGGAACCTTTCTCAGCCCTCTAGGGTCAGATGAGGTGTGATAACTAGGCCATAGGCCATGTGACACTGAGAGACGTTCTGAGGTTGTGTGTGTGTGTGTGTGTGTGTGTGTGCGCGTGTGCTGTGATTTGTGTCATTTTGCAGTCTCAGCATGTTCCTGCCCCTTCACTGTGATATTCAAGCTGAAAGTCGTTGGTTTCAATGTATCAACCATATGGGTTAGACGGGCAAAAACACACACTGTCCGCATCAGTGCAACACACACTCTCCGCATCCAGAGGTTTTGTGTTGATGGCATATTGGACATACTAAGCTGTTAGGTGTATGTCTCAGGTGAGGGTTAGTGAGGTGTTGGGTGTATGTCTCAGGTGAGGGTTAGTGAGGTGTT
>PYXC01002600.1:387500-430000 GCA_015244755.2 Tenualosa ilisha | reverse complement strand
GTTTGGAGGGTTTGGTCTGTGCAGGTTCTGTGGTTCAAAACAGCACCACCCCCAGAGGCGCTGACCTCTCCCTGTGTCTCAGCTTGCAAGGAGAAGTAGAGTTTCTCTTTACAACAGCTGTATTTATGGCCTTTCATAGTGGTTTTTTTCTCTACAGTAAGTAAGTAAGTTGGCCTTTCTGCCTTTGGGAAGGACAGGATGGGGAGGAGGAACGAGTTGTGATGGGAAGAGATGCGGTGGGATTGGTAATGACAACATCTAGAGATACACACCACTTAAAAACTCCTGTGTGCGTGTGCGTGTGCGTGCGCGTGTGTGTGCGTGCGTGCGTGCGTGCGTGTGTGTGTGTGTGTGTGCGCGCGCGCGTGTGGCAGATCTGTGGCGGGACCAAGCCGTACATCGCTCCCACGGACCTGCAGCGCTACCACGAGCAGCTGAAGGCCTCGTCCGTGCAGCAGTTCCGCGCGGTGAAAAAGATGGGCGGGGCGGAGTTTAGCCAGCGCTACCAGGAGCAGTTGGAGGCGGAGCTGGACGAGCTGCACGCCAACTTCATCAAGCACAACGACAGCAAGAACATCTTCTACGCCGCGCGAACCCCCGCCACGCTCTTCGCCGTCATGTTCGTGGCCTACATCATATCCACGGTGACGGGCTTCATTGGGCTGTCGGCCATCGCCGCGCTCGCCAACCTGGTGATGGGCGTGTCGCTGATGTCACTCTGCGCCTGGGCGTACGTGCGCTACTCGGGCGAGTATAGGGAGGTGGCCGAGGTCATTGACCTTACGGCGGAGGCCCTGTGGGAACAGGTGAGGGGTCACTCTCAGCTACACTTCCTCCATCTCATCTCTCATCTCTTCTTCTCTCGCTCTCCCTTTTCTCCCTTTCTCATTCACTCTGCCACTTGTTTTGGTCAATTATGCTTTTGTACTCATTCATCATCATTCATCCTCCCTCTTTTTCCCTCTCTCCTCTCTCCCTCCACCCCTCTTTCTCTCCTCTTCCCTCCTCCCTCTCTTTCCCTCTACCCCTCTCTCTCCCCTCCCTTCTCTCTCCCCTCCCTCTACCCCCCTCTCTCTTTTTCTCTCTCTCTCTCTCCCCTCCCTCTCTTCTCTCTCCCTCCCTCTCCTCTCTCCCTCTACCCCTCTCTCTCTCCCTCTTTCTCTCCTCTTACCCTCTCTCTCCTTCTACACCTCTCCCTCTCTCCCCTCCCTCTCTTCTCTCTCCCTTCCTCTCTTTCTCTTCTCTCTCCCCTTTCTCTTTCCCTCTTTCTCTGGTTGCCCAGGTGCTGAAGCCCCTGACTGAGCAGTATATGGAGGATAATATTCGACAGACTGTAGTGAACTCTATAAGGGCCACTTTAACAGAGCCAGTGGCCAATCCAGGCTCAAAGTTAAAACACAACTGACCTCTGGCCTGCGAGAACAACCTCCGCCCTCTAGCTGTTCGGTTCCATGTTTGTTTGTTTGTTTGTTTGTTTTGTGTGTGTGTGTGTGTGTGTGAGAATGGAGCACATCTCATAGTGGAACTAAAACCAAAGTTTACACAGCATCTGGAGTTGTCTAGTTTTCAGTCACCCCATCACTATTAGATGCTGGTCAATCAGACTGACTACGTACACACACACACACACACACACTCACACTAACACTGAACACCTGGAGTGGTCTAGTTGTCAATCACCCCATCCCTCTCAGATGCTGGCGAATCAGACTGACTATGCACACACACACACACACACACTGTCATGCATACGCACAGACACACTGACTGCATTCATGTAGATGTGCTCCATCTGCGTAGAGACAAACTGACCTACTGTTCGTCTGCTCTTGTGTTAGTGATTCCCACTGAAACACCACAACCCTCCTCTGCCAAGCAAAGTGTTCGGTGCCATGGCAACAATAAACCTGAGCCCTCGCCTGTAAGGGCCCCTTTTTTAGCATTGTTATTATGTTACTGTAATTGTTGCCTTCTTCTGTTCACTGTCAGCCTTGTAAACAAGTATGGACACACACACACACACACACAATCAGCAGATAGAGGAATGGACTCCAAGGAAGAGACCTGAGGAACTTGATCAGTGGCTTAATGTTGGCTTGGCGTGTAACATGTGAAGGCACCAAAATCCATCCAAGTCACATTTGCTTGAAGCTCTCCGTTGTACAGTTGTTAGAAAATCATGTTAATTTGTATGATAGACGACACAAGCATGTAAATGAACGGATAAACACATGATTTTTGTATCACTTTTGTAGATGACTAGTTGAGTGTAAAGGTTTGTCATTGGGTCTAGTGGGAACCACAGAGTTGTCTTTTTCTTCTCTCTAAGCTCTGCCCCTGACTCCTCCCCCTCCCCAAGCTCCAATCAGAAGCCACTGCTCTGGGGGCAGAGAGAAGGGGATTGGTCAAAGGGTTGGGCGCCATCTGGCCTTTTAAAAGCTGCATCCTGTAATTTATTTTTTAAAAGTTGATTAAAATACATATTTTAAGTGTACCAGTTATTGTTGTATTTTTCTTTGATGGGAAATTTAGGTGACCTGCAGTATTTATGTAATGGTACAGTGATGGTTCAGGGGGGAAAACCACATTTAAGCCCAGAAGCCTTTTGCTCAGTAGATTCCATGCTTCTGTACACAGGATTCATCTTGTTTCTAGCAGGGACCTGTGTTTGCATGTTTAAAATGCTGTTTGTGTTCTCACAGTACCAAATACATAAAACCACATGCATAACTAGGATGACGGTGCACACTTTATCAGTTTTTGACACTTATACAACCTAACTGAACTAACCTAACATTGATTCCCAAAAGGAGTTGATCTGAAGATGGAAATCTCTGGTTGGTGGCAACAAGGACCGCACATGGTGACACTTGTTTATCTGTGTATTCTGCACCATGTATGTGTTGCATACAAAAATGAACTTTTCTTTAACCTGGTAGTCCTCCTGTATGGGTGGATTTGAAGGCTGCTACAATAATCCATTAGATCCTTAAGACAGCTTCCGTGTGCAAACAGGTCTGAATCCTCTCCACACAAACACATGAGCTTGAGCTGATTTGTCCAGTGATCCTACACTGCTCCATAAAGATGGACACGCTCTACATAGGTGGGTGCTTGACTGGTGAAATGATTTGTTTGTGAAGTGCGTGTTGAAACCCGACTCCTGCTGGGTTGCCCTCGCAGCTGAGGGAAGCTTTCTATGATGAAAGGCCTCTTGTGCCGTTTTAGAACTTTGGTGCCTCTCTGGGCAGTCCGTCTCCCGCGCGACTCGCGGTTGTTATGGAGACGCCTGTTTTAAACGCCCACAACAAAGGGGTGCAGGACGCGCAGGAGCCAACCGTTGCTGGCAGTGTAGTTCAGTTTTGGGGACGCCGCGGAGAGAGGAGGCCAGGTAAGACCAGACCTGCACTTCCTCAGGGTGCACTTCTCATAACTAATTAAATAGAACAAGTACAATCAAAAGAGTAGTGTGTTCTGTACTGAAGATGCTATCTATGAGTGAATTATTACAATGGTGTTCAGTATGATGCAGTAGATGCTATCTGGTCATAGAACTAGAACAGTGATCATTACATGGCATCCTTGAGTTTATTTCAATGCCTCTGTCCGTGTTGTTGCCCCAATCCCTATGGAGCAGTAATATTGGTGATGAGCAGTGCAGTAATGCTTTCTAAATGACCACATGTAAATCACAAGTTTTGCTTCAGCAAGTAATTTCCATGTGGTGTGCAGACAGGGATTGGTGGTTGGTGGCGTAGGGTGGGGCAACTCGTGAGTGAGAAGGCCTCCACAAACAACATGGGACTGTTTTACTTTCTCTTTTTCTAGACACCACTTCTCTGATGAGAAATCTGCATGCAAAGTAACAGGAGAAAATGAATTCTGACCTCTGGGAGGTCCTGACCTCTAACCCCTACCTTCCCAGCATGCACCTGTATCTGGAAGCCCTCCTCATGACACAGAGAGCTGCGGCATCTGGACCAATCATGACCAGCCACCCTACAGCCTTCCGCCAGTCGATGTGCCAGTCGTTGGCATGTTCTGACTACAGAGGCTCCATAGAAGACCAACTGGCATGCCGCCACCTTAAACATGATCTGACTGCGTCCACCAAGCCTCGCTGCAGCCAGGGAAAGACCTCGAGTCAGCAGACCCTAGACCTTGGGCAAGAACTACTGGACATGCTCGGGAGACAAGGGAGAGAGGACTGCAGCACTGGAGAGCCAAAGTGGCCTGAGGCCAACCTGAGCACCAGAGGCCTTGGTGGAGGAGCCAGGAAGCAGCCCACATGCAGCCCAGGGGTGCAGCCCGATTCCCAGCAGCAGCACACCGGGATGCGGCCTGATCCAGGCCACGTGCAGCAGACTGAGGGGAATTGCCTGGCTGCCTGCCTCCTGGAGCCCCAGGTCCTGTGCGCTGCTGGAGAGCGCGAGGACGGCGAGACACACTTGGCTAACACACAACTGTTTTCAGTAGGCAAGCACAAGGCTGTTCCCAAAGAAGTGAAGGAGAATCAGCAGCTGCAGAAGAGACAGGTAGAGGCTTTGAGACTCCTGTTGATGAGGCAGGGGGAAACACTAGAGGCTGGAGGTCTGGTGCAGCTGAGGGGAGAAGAGGAGAGGCTCCACCTTCAGGAGCTGTTAAGGATTGAGCAGAGCAGGAGTGTCCAGCTGGTTGCTGGTTTCGAGCGGATCTGTGAGGCACTCAAGTTCAGGCTGTCTGAGACAGAGAGGGGCAGCGAGAACCTGGCAGGCCAGCTGCAGGCCCTATTGGAGAAGTACAGTCGGCTGAGGAAACGAGCGACCTCCACCAAGAAGCAGCTCCTGTGGGAAGTCAAAGACAAAGAGCAGATCCAGAGGAGGCTGGAGGAGATGCACAGAGAGACAGAGGAGCTGGCTGCCAAACAGAGACTCCTGCTCGAGCAGAAGGAGGACGTGCTCAGGGAGTTTCAGGCTGTGGCAGAGCTTCGAGAGAAAGCCTTAAGAGAGAAACAGGCTGTTGAGAAGGAGGCCTCCACCTTGAGAAGCAGGTTGGGCGTCTGACCCAGGAGGTGACACAAACCAGAGGGAGTGCAAGAGGCTGGCTAAATCTGCACGTTTCAGAGACCTGGAGAGGGAGGCTGGGCTGAAGACCCTGGAGGAGCTGCAGGACACGGTGAAGAGGCTCTACGCCAAACTAGAGCATTGCAGCACGGAGAAACAGACGGTGATGGAGGAGATGGAGGCCTTGAAACAGGAGACAAAGTCGCTTGTCAATCAGCAGCGTGTGGAGTTACTGCAGCTGCAGGAGGAGCAGAGGGGCTGCGCAGAACGAGAGGAGAGCCTGCGGAGAGAATCCAGCGCTCTGGCCAAGCTTGTGTCCGACCTGAAGCAGGACAAACTGGAGCACATCTCTGCCCTGCAGCAGGAGAGAGCAAGAGCAGAGGCAAAATACGCAGAGGAGGGGGAAAGGCTGAGGGCCACCATCTGCGCTCTGAAGAATGAGAGGCAGCTCCTTCTGGCCGAGATGGAGGTCCTGCGGAAGGACTATGTTGCCCTTAGCGACCGCATCGTTCAGAGAATGGCCCAGGTGGGAACAGAGGAGGGGCCTATGAGTATCACTGAAATGGCATGTATCCGTCATGCCAACATGCAGCAAAGTGAATTAGAACACACACACACAGCTGGCCCAGTGATGACTCATGACGGTATGCACTACTTCTGTTCTTAATCATTTTACTTCACTTGTTACTTATTATTTTGTATTAATTTGTTCATGTCTGCATCAGCGATTTCAAAACTGAGATGGTCTGTTGCGTACGTCTCTGGTGGAATGATGTTCTTTGCTTCTCTTAGGTAGAACCCAGATAAGGAAGGAATTTGAGGTGGAAAAACAGCACACAAGGAAATGCTAAGCAGCACATTACACGATGGGGATTTCCATGGAGGATGGTTGGGCCAAGAGCTGAACGAAAGACGAATGGTATTCTAGGAATGGCGAGCAAGTGGAATTAAAGGGGAAGGTTCTGGGGTTCTGACTGCAGTACTGTCAGTTCATTAGGACAGTCATCCAGCTGTCTGCTGTCTACACCGGCATACTGGTGTCACTCTTTCAAATTTGTTTTTATGTTTCCTCACACACATAATACAGGTTCACATGAGCACACACCCCAGGCCCATGCACAGTAACACAAAGTGCTCCTTTACTGATTAGGATCTTCCCTCTCCTTGTATTGGAATTCAAACTAACAAATACAGAATATGACCTCAGGTGTCTGCTGTGTGGCATTTTTGTTCTTCTGTCAATGGTGACTAACCCTGGACATCATTTTAATACAACAGCAGGAAGTGTTGGCAAAATAAATGGCGTCCATGTCCACTAGTCAACTCTTGCTGTGTACAACACAAAGCACGTATTTCCTGTTTGGATACGAGTGCTTAGCAAAGCACGTATTTCCTGTTTGGATACGAGTGCTTAGCAAAGCACGTATTTCCTGTTTGGATACGAGTGCTTAGCAAAGCACGTATTTCCTGTTTGGATACGAGTGCTTCTCATTCCCAGTGGAGCTTGGGAGCTCCACCTCACCCATTATACAGAGTGCGCATGCACGCACTCACTCACGCGCGCACACACACACACACACACACGCACGCACACACACACACACACACACACACACACACAACACACACACCACACACACACACACACACAACACACACACCACACACACACACACGCACGCACTCACGCACACACACACACAAACACACACACACACACACACACACCTCAGTACAGCACTGGCAGTACCCATCAAAATCAGCGTTACTAAACTATTGCCACACTTGTACTTTTAAAGCAAGCAGTGAACAGACTGAGACCCCCGCTGGTAAACTTGTTTATTATCAGTCAGTCATGGTCACAGTAAGAAACAACAACACAGAAGCGAGGTTCTCTAGTGGTCCGAGCACGTGAAAGAGGAAAGTGCAGATAGTTGGGCTAAGGTCACGGGTAGGTAGACCTGTCTACTGTGTACATAACTCAGGCTGAGAGGGGCTCAGCGCTGGGCTGGAGTCAGAGCAGAACCACAAGCACCAGTGCTCTGGGCTACTTGCCTTTCTGGCTTAGGTCCAGGCAGGTTTGGTCAGTTCTGAGCGTGTCGGATCAGGCCCTCAGCTCAGCGTGATCTCAGCTTCCTGTTTGGTCTCCACCACCCGGAACACTCCATCCTTCTCCTGCTTGCGCCTCTGTTTCTTCACTTGATCTGGAACACATACACAGCCACATTCATATATACTGAGTGTGTGTGTGTGTGTTTCTTCACTTGATCTGGAACACATACACAGCCACATTCATATATACTGAGTGTGTGTGTGTGTGCGTGTCTGTGTTTCTTCACTTGATCTGGAACACATACACAGCCACATTCATATATACTGGAGTGTGTGTGTGTGCTGTGTTTCTTCACTTGATCTGGAACACATACACAGCCACATTCATATATACTGAGTGAGTGTGTGTGTGTGTGTGTGTTTCTTCACTTGATCTGGAACATATACACAGCCACATTCATATATACTGAGTGTGTGTGTGTGTGTGTGTGTTTCTTCACTTGATCTGGAACACATACACAGCCACATTCATATATACTGAGTGTGTGTGTGTGTTTGTGTGTGTGTGTGTGTGTGTGTGTGTGTGTGTGTGTGTGTGTGTGTGTGTGTGTGTGTGTGTGTTTCTTCACTTGATCTGGAACACATACACAGCCACATTCATATATACTGAGTGTGTGTGTGTGTTTCTTCACTTGATCTGGAACACATACACAGCCACATTCATATATACTGAGTGTGTGTGTGTGTGTTTCTTCACTTGATCTGGAACACATACACAGCCACATTCATATATACTCAGTGTGTGTGTGTGTGTGTGTGTGTGTGTGTTTCTTCACTTGATCTGGAACACATACACAGCCACATTCATATATACTCAGTGTGTGTGTGTGTGTGTGTGTTTCTTCACTTGATCTGGAACATATACACAGCCACATTCATATATACTGAGTGAGTGTGTGTGTGTGTGTGTGTGCGTTTCTTCACTTGATCTGGAACTTATACACAGCCATATTCATATATACTGAGTGTGTGTGTGTGTGTGTGTTTCTTCACTTGATCTGGAACATATACACAGCCACAACCACATACTGAACACACAGAGAGGCAATTACACTGTGTGTGTCTCATACTGAACACACAGACAGGCAATTACACTGTGTGCGTCACATACTGAACACACAGACAGGCAATTACACTGTGTGTGTCTCATACTGAACACACAGACAGGCAATTACACTGTGTGTGTCTCATACTGAACACACAGACAGGCAATTACACTGTGTGTGTCTCATACTGAACACACAGACAGGCAATTACACTGTGTGTGTCTCATACTGAACACACAGACAGGCAATTACACTGTGTGTGTCTCATACTGAACACACAGACAGGCAATTACACTGTGTGTGTCTCATACTGAACACACAGACAGGCAATTACACTGTGTGTGTCTCATACTGAACACACAGACAGGCAATTACACTGTGTGTGTCTCCAGTGACAATGGCAGTTTTTGCCAGCTGTACACAACAGAGGGATCCTGCTGTTAGTTCACGTACCAAGCAGGTCACTGCGGTCCAGCAGAAACTCCAGGTCCTTATCACTGATCACCTTCCCTTTGGTGCTTCTTACTGCCCTGAAAACACAACACCACTTGGGGTCATTTGGACACACACCCCTATGCACCAGCTGACTGGGTAAACAATCTAATCCTGCCCAGTCATGACCTAAACAGGCCCTAATGCTCTACCAAGGTTTGCCTACAGCTCCCTCTTGTGGCACTTTGGTGCAAAACACCCCGCCTGAGAGCCACAGCCCTGACATCAATAAGCAGCGTCTCTGTGGTGTGTTTGAGGGGTGGAGATGAACATACTTCTCGTAGTCTCGGGAACTGAGCAGTTCCATGAGCTCCGACTCGTCCACACAGCTCTTAGCCTGCCGCAGATCAGCAGCGCCCCCCTTGAACTTATCTGAGGAGAGGAGAGAGGACATGTCAGCTACACAGCTGAACCACCATAGCACATTCCTACGTACAGACCAATCACATCCCTCTGCAGTACTGGGGCTATATTCTGCTTTGATTGAAAATCTGCTGCTACATTAGAACAATGAGCAGCCCTGGGGAAGGACAAGAGGGTGTGGTGTGTGTGTGTGTGTGGTGTGAGCAGAGCACCACCACACACTGGAGGGGGAGAGCAGGGGTGCTAAAGATACACAGTCACAAATGTTCTGCAAATAACCACACTTGTGCACCTACAACTGAAGTGTACATTATGTAAATGTATATAGCAACATCTGTGCAAATGGCCTTCGCAGGAGGGACACACACGCTCACACCTCACACACACACACACATCAAGTTCCAAGTGACTCACTCTTGTGAATAACCATCTTCTCCAGTTTTCTCTTGGCTGCGGCCCGCTCCACAATCCTCTGATCAATAGTGTTTCCTGTGACCAGTCGGAACACCAGCACAGGTTTGGTCTGGCCAATCCGGTGGCAGCGGTCCTGAGCCTGCAGGTCCGCCTGAGGATTCTGGGAAGGACGGGGGAAACGCAGAGGCCTTCAGACCTTCATTTACATTTACATTAGGCATTTAGCAGACGCTTTATCCAAAGCGACTTACAAAAGAGGACTGAAGGCCTTCAGGCCATTACAGAGGCTGTGAGAGACACGAGCTTCTCTCTCTCTCTTCACACACACACACACACACACACAGACACACACACAGACAGACAGACTGTTCAGACTCACCCAGTCACTGTCAAAGATGATGACTGTATCTGCAGCGGTCAGATTGATGCCCAGGCCTCCTGCTCGTGTGCTCAGGAGGAACAGGAATACTTCTGGATCGTTAGAGAACTTCTTCATCTGCGTGCACACACACACACACACACGCACACACCAGTATTACACAAGCCTCAAAGTAGTACACAAAAGTTCCAATGTGTAGAATAGCTAAAACAGAAGCATCTTTCACCTGCAAATTCTGTTCTGTGTGTTGTGTTTTTACTGCTTCTAGTGTGTGTGTGTGTGTGTGTATAAACCATAGATGGGTCAAATGTGGTATTTCTCGTGGGAAGGTGGTGTGGGAAGGTGGGAACAGTGTGTGTGTGTGTGTGTGTGTGTGTGGTGTGTGTGTGTGTGTGTGTGTGTGTGCACTCACATTCTGGTCTCTGTCAGTGTAGGACATGCTGCCATCCAGCCTGCTGAAGTCGTAGCCCCTCAGGTAGCAGTAGTCCATCAGGATGTCCAAGATGGACGTCATCTGGCTGAAGATCAACACCTGGGGAAGAGGAAACATCACAAGATGAACATCTATGAAAGCCTTGTGTGGAGGGTAGTAAAGAGGAAGTAAAGAGACTGTCACTGTGTGTGTGTGTGTGTGTGTGTGTGTGTGTGTGTGTGTGTGTGTGTGCGCGCGCCTCTTGGTGTCCTAACCTTATGCCCTCTTTTCTTCAATTCTGGAAGCATTCTGTCCAAGATCAGAAATTTTCCAGATGTTTCCACCAGCTGTTCGTCAACCTGCAAAACAAAACAAAACAATGAATGAATTACCTTCTTCAGCCTCCCATGCAGTTCATGGCCATCACACAAGCGTGAGAGCAGATACACACCCTGCCAAGACGAGACAAGCACACTACTGTGTCTTTCAGAGAGACTCCTAACCCTGCGCAGCACTCCGCATAGAACACACTCTGTCATTACGTGCAGTTGGTGTGGTGGTGAGTTTTGTTACTGTTTGTGCAAGGACACTTCTGTTTTCTTGACTATTCTCCAGTGGCGGGTCCTGTGTGTGTGTGCGCGTGTGTGTGTACCTTGTATTCTCCAGTGGTGGGTCCTGTGTGTGTGTGTGTGTGTGGTGCGCGCGTGTGTGTGTACCTTGTATTCTCCAGTGGCGGGGTCCAGGGGGTACTCAATGAGGTAGGGGTGGTTACAGCACCTCTTGAGCAACATGAGGATGTTCTGTAGCTTCAGGTTGATCTGCACATCCAGATTCATCTTCAGCTTCACGTCCAACACTGGAGCACTTCTGCAGGGCAGGGCAGGAGAGGGCAGGACAGGACAGGATAGGACAGGACAGGGCAGGACAGGACAGGGCAGGACAGGACAGGGCAGGACAGGGCAGGACAGGAGAGGACAGGACAGGACAGTTAAAACAGCACAACGGATCTGTTCACTGCTCTCTCAACCACCCTTTTATCAGACATGTAGTTCTGGTACCATCTCCATCTCCAAAGAGTTCTTCTCCATCTCCAAAGAGTTCTTCATTCTGGTACCATCTCCAAAGAGTTCTTCATTCACATTCACACACTGAACCAAAGTCACTTACATTTGGCAGCTATCAGTTACATCAGGGCCAGTCTCCCCTAGAGCACCTTAGGGTTAAGTGTCTTACATCAGGGCCAGTCTCCCCTAGAGCAACTTAGGGTTAAGTGTCTTACATCAGGGCCAGTCTCCCCTAGAGCAACTTAGGGTTAAGTGTCTTACATCAGGGCCAGTCTCCCCTAGAGCACCTTAGGGTTAAGTGTCTTACATCAGGGCCAGTCTCCCCTAGAGCACCTTAGGGTTAAGTGCCTTACATCAGGGCCAGTCTCCCCTAGAGCACCTTAGGGTTAAGTGCCTTACATCAGGGCCAGTCTCCCCTAGAGCAACTTAGGGTTAAGTGCCTTACATCAGGGCCAGTCTCCCCTAGAGCACCTTAGGGTTAAGTGCCTTACATGAAGGCCAGTCTCCCCTAGAGCACCTTAGGGTTAAGTGCCTTACATGAGGGCCAGTCTCCCCTAGAGCACCTTAGGGTTAAGTGCCTTACATCAGGGCCAGTCTCCCCTAGAGCACCTTAGGGTTAAGTGCCTTACATCAGGGCCAGTCTCCCCTAGAGCACCTTAGGGTTAAGTGCCTTACATGAAGGCCAGTCTCCCCTAGAGCACCTTAGGGTTAAGTGCCTTACATGAGGGCCAGTCTCCCCTAGAGCACCTTAGGGTTAAGTGTCTTACATCAGGGCCAGTCTCCCCTAGAGCACCTTAGGGTTAAGTGCCTTGCTTAAGGGACACAATTCCCTGACTACTAGCATGCTAACAGGTTCCTTAAACGCTACACCACCACTGCCCATTCCCACCAGACAACCAGGATATGCATGCTGGAGGTGGTGTGTGTGTGTGTATGTGTGTGTGTGTGTGTGTGTGTGTGTGTGTACAGACCTCTGATCCATCTCCTTCTGTATCTTCTCCAGGTGTTTCTCTAGGTCATAGGACGTGTCTCCCTCTCGTTCCCTGTAGTCTATCTCCTTCCTGGTCCGACGCTTGGGCCTTCCTGCCGAGCTCAGCACTACTGGGGCATCCTCTTCCTAACACACACACACACAGATTGTATAATTAATACTAACCATCTACGCTGGATTAGGTCTGTAACTCAAGTCAAGTCTATTTATACAGTGCCATTTTACAACAGGATTCTCTTGTGGTGCTTTACAGATATTAGCAAGCAGCACCCAAGAGCAACAGGGGCAAAAACTCCTTTGTGGTAGAAGAACGAAACCTTGGGCAGATCCACAGATCCACAAACCCAACTGCCAGTGCTCATGCGGGAAAAGTACATTCAGTAGTTCCCGTAACTGAGAGACTACAATGTGTCCATGGTTTTGGCTAAACATCACAGTCGGTAGTTCCCATAAGTGAGAAACTACAATGTGTCCATGGTTTTGGCTAAACATCACAGTCGGTAGTTCCCATAAGTGAGAAACTACAATGTGTCCATGGTTTTGGCTAAACATCACAGTCGGTAGTTCCCATAAGTGAGAAACTACAATGTGTCCATGGTTTTGGCTAAACATCATAAGAATTCCAAAATATTGTCCAACATTCCGTGGTAGTCAAGCCGTAGGTGGCTTCATTCCATGGTAAGATACCAAAGATGGATAATATGCTCCTTTTACAAGTGAATTACCACTCAAAATTAGAATAATATTAATACCAGCAATCAATGGTACCGCATTAATGCCTATGCTTAATTAGACATTTTAACAAGTTATATTTTGTTAACACAAATGAAATATGGCATTTTAGAAGAGCTGGCAGACATGTTGAATGTGAGTACAAGAAAAAAGGCCAAACTGTGGTAGATTTGAAGACCTTGTGCTTCTGGGATGTAAGTGCAGTGTAAGGGAGTAAAAATCAAATCAAATCATGTGGTCGGTCACCCCTGTTGTAAACAACCTGTGGCAACTGCACTCTTTCACATTGGGTGAGGAGGAAACCGAGGAGCACCACTTTGCTGACGCCTGTGCTAGCACAGGACTTTTTCTTCACAAAAAAATAAATGAGAATTCTGGAACTTTAAACTTATGATTAATTGTGATTAACTTAAATTTTCTATTCTGATTAATTTAATCGACTGACAGCACTAACTACTAGTACCAATAGTAATGACACAGGTAAAGTAGTAAATGGTAAAGTACTAGTAGCAGAGAGCCCAAACTGTGCCCTGATTAAAGCCACGCTGTAGCAGTGGTACTGAGTACACATGACATCTCCCCAGCATCACGGCTCATCTACGTACCTTGTCCTGACCCAGGATCTTGGCAATGGTCTTGTTGACGATGGCGGCGTACAGGGTCTCCTGCTTGTGGGTGAGGGGGGCGTACACCAGGATCTCCCTCTTGGGTGGAACCTCCAGGGTCACGTCCGACTTCAGACGCCTCAGTAGGAATGGCGTCAGGATCTGAGGAGAGGAACCCCATAGAACACAAACATGAGAACGAGAATGAGTAGAACCCAACAAACATCAGCTGGGAAGCACAGAGGCCCAGGTGGTAGTTTATGTTCAGACATGGATCTGTAAGAAACGTCTAGCGGTCACACACACTCTCATCAATGTAGAATTACTAGTGTGCATGTGTGTTAACATCGTTATTACCAATGTATGTGTGTGTGTGTGTGTGTTAACATCTTTATCACTAGTGCATGTGTGTATGTCAACATCTTTTTACTAGTGCGCGTGCGTGTGTGTTATCATACTTATTGCCAGTGTATCTGTGTGTATGTTAACATCTTCATCACTAGTGTGTGTGCGTGTGTGTTAACATCTTCATTACTAGTGCGTGTGTGTGTGTGTGTTAAGATCTTCATCACTAGTGCGTGTGTGTGTTAAGATCTTCATTACTAGTGCATGTGTGTGTGTTTACATCGTCATCACTAGTGCATGTGTGTGTGTGTTAACATCGTCATCACTAGTGCATGTGTTAACATCTTCATCACTAGTGCATGTGTGTGCTAACATCTTCATCACTAGTGCATGTGTGTGTGTGTGTGCTAACATCTTCATCACTAGTGCATGTGTGTGTGTGTGTGTTAACATCTTCATTACTAGTGCGTGTGTGTGTGTTAAGATCTTCATCACTAGTGCGTGTGTGTGTGTGTTAAGATCTTCATTACTAGTGCATGTGTGTGTGTTAACATCGTCATCACTAGTGCATGTGTGTGTGTTAACATCTTCATCACTAGTGCATGTGTGTGTGTGTGTGCTAACATCTTCATCACTAGTGCATGTGTGTGTGTGTGTTAACATCTTCATCACTAGTGCATGTGTGTGTGTGTTAACATCGTCATCACTAGTGCATGTGTGTGTGTGTGTGTTAACATCGTCATCACTAGTGCATGTGTGTGTGTTAACATCTTCATCACTAGTGCATGTGTGTGTTAACATCTTCATCACTAGTGCATGTGTGTGTGTGTGTGTGCTAACATCTTCATCACTAGTGCATGTGTGTGTGTGTATGTTAACATCTTCATCACTAGTGTGTGTGCGTGTGTGTTAACATCTTCATTACTAGTGCGTGTGTGTGTGTGTGTTAAGATCTTCATCACTAGTGCGTGTGTGTGTTAAGATCTTCATTACTAGTGCATGTGTGTGTTTACATCGTCATCACTAGTGCATGTGTGTGTGTGTTAACATCGTCATCACTAGTGCATGTGTTAACATCTTCATCACTAGTGCATGTGTGTGCTAACATCTTCATCACTAGTGCATGTGTGTGTGTGTGCTAACATCTTCATCACTAGTGCATGTGTGTGTGTGTGTGTTAACATCTTCATTACTAGTGCGTGTGTGTGTGTTAAGATCTTCATCACTAGTGCGTGTGTGTGTGTGTTAAGATCTTCATCACTAGTGCATGTGTGTGTTAACATCTTCATCACTAGTGCATGTGTGTGTGTTAACATCTTCATCACTAGTGCATGTGTGTGTGTTAACATCTTCATCACTAGTGCATGTGTGTGTTAACATCTTCATCACTAGTGCATGTGTGTGTGTGTGCTAACATCTTCATCACTAGTGCATGTGTGTGTGTGTGTGTTAACATCTTCATTACTAGTGCGTGTGTGTGTGTTAAGATCTTCATCACTAGTGCGTGTGTGTGTGTGTTAAGATCTTCATCACTAGTGCATGTGTGTGTTAACATCTTCATCACTAGTGCATGTGTGTGTGTTAACATCTTCATCACTAGTGCATGTGTGTGTTAACATCTTCATCACTAGTGCATGTGTGTGTTAACATCTTCATCACTAGTGCATGTGTGTGTTAACATCTTCATCACTAGTGCATGTGTGTGTGTGTGTGTGTGTGTGCTAACATCTTCATCACTAGTGCATGTGTGTGTGTGTGCTAACATCTTCATCACTAGTGCATGTGTGTGTGTTAACATCTTCATCACTAGTGCATGTGTGTGTTAGCACATGTTAACATCTTCATCACTAGTGCATGTGTGTGTGTGTGTGCTAACATCTTCATCACTAGTGCATGTGTGTGTGTGTTAACATCTTCATCACTAGTGCATGTGTGTGTGTGTTAACATCTTCATCACTAGTGCATGTGTGTGTGTGTTAACATCTTCATCACTAGTGCATGTGTGTGTGTGTTAACATCTTCATCACTAGTGCGTGTGTGTGTGTGTTAACATCTTTATTTCCATTTCCACATTCCCAGACGGCAACACGCGCCCCATGGGCACACTACCTAACTAGACACACAGGCAGCTCTCAAAAAATTACAATACTGTGGAAAAGTTTGTTAAAATCTGTAATCAATGTAAAACATGAAACTCATACATTCTATAGATTCATTCCACAGTAAGTTAAATATTTGTAGTCATCATTTGTGTTAATCTTGATGATTATAGCTTAGAGCTAAAAAAACAAAACAAAAGAACAAATTCAGTATCTCACAAAATTAGAAAATCACATGACCATTAAACCACAAGATTAGAAAATCACATGACCATTAAACCAGGTATTTGTACATTTGGCAGTGTGTGCAGGTGCCAAGTCCTGCTGCGTGAATGAAATCAGCGATTACTGATCTCCAATTACTGAAATGAACAAACTTTTCCCACAATATTCTAATTTTTTGAGACCTACCTGTACAGTTCAAAGCATGTTCCATGTTCACACACGCGCACACACACACACACACACACACACACACAGATACAAAGACACACACACACACACACTCACCTGATGAAGCATGTGAAGGATGTTCTCCTCACGCTCCTTAGCAACAATATTCTCTGCGTCTTCACTGATGCTGTCAATGTCAAACCAGGACTCAAAGCTGCAGAAACACAAAGCTCACTTAACGAACAGGAAATGCATCTTTTGTGCACGCAAGGCCTTGTGTAATAGAGGTCTCATTACAGTGGTCACGATAACTGCTACACATGCCTTCAAAATGCAGACTGCATTGCAGTGACACACTCTGGACACCAATTTGAACAAAACAGTCCGAAGTTTGAGTGAAAATAACATAAAACCATGAAAATAACGAAATCAGCACGGGGAAAATACAACAGTAAGAGTCCACCTGAGAACAACAGTAATAGTCCACCTGAGAACAACAGTAAGAGTCCACCTGAGAACAACAGTAAGAGTCCACCTGAGAACAACAGTAAGAGTCCACCTGAGAACAACAGTAAGAGTCCACCTGAGAACAACAGTAAGAGTCCACCTGAGAACAACAGTAAGAGTCCACCTGAGCGCCTCATAATGTCACACCCATCAGGACAGACTAGCTGAACTCCTTAAAGGAGAAATCTGGTGTGAATCAATCCATTTTTTTTTTACATTTTGTTTTTATTTAGTTTTTAGTTTGTTCCTTGATCTGTGTTGCATCAAATCCACTGGTTCTGGTTCCTACCGGCAGCATTCAGTGGCCTGGGACAACAGGGTTATTGACTGATTCCCACCAAATTTCTCCTTTAACCTGACCCTCTAGAAGGCGACCTCTGACCTCTTGAGGTCGTCGAAGACGTCTGGGAGCAGGAAGTTGAGTAGGGACCAGAGCTCGGCCAGGTTGTTCTGTAGTGGGGTCCCCGTGAGGAGCAGCTTGTTGTCCGTGCTCAGAAGCTTCAGCTCCCGCACCAGACGGCAGTTCAGGTTTTTAATGCGGTGGCCCTCGTCCACAATCAGGAACTTCCACTGGAACCGCTGATTACCAAAGAAACAAAAACAATAACATTCAAACAACAACTTCCAATGTAACCACTGATAAATTAAAATAATTAAATAATTAACATGAGGAACTTCTGCTGGAGTGGCTGATTAATCCGTTGGAGGAATGGATCATTACACAGCATGAATAACCCATCTTCAGCAAGTACTAAGTGACAAAACAAACAGAACCCTAAATACAAACACAACCCCTTACAACCCCCCTTACCCCTTGGTCACACGGGCAACAAAAACACAGAGGCGAGGCGACGAGCTACCATTCATTTTCAATGACAGCCGGCGACGGGCGCAAGAGAAGGTGATGTTGCCTCACGTCGTCGGGTGGGTGGGGGAAAAAAGCTGTCTGTTTCACGAGAATATTAGGCGACAAATCTAAGTGATTTTTCTTAATCAATCCGAGTGAAAGAACGCATGACGAGGGGCTTTGAAACTGAACTCCGATCAAAAAATTCAAAATGGCGGAGCTAACGCAACAAACTTTCTGTTTTAAACTAAGAATTATGGGATTTATGACTTGGTATTTTGTAAAACAAGATGAGAAATGTTGAGTGTTAAATCTGAAAACAGGTTTAGTAACCAGAAAATACATCTGTTGTGATATACGATGTGTCTACCAGCAACCAACTACCAATGAATCTGCTGTTTGTGAGCTAGCAACACCTCCTCAGCCACAAGTGTTGCCTGCTTCAATCGCCTAGTCGCCGGTACGTGTGATCACAGGGTTAGTATGCGTTTCAGGGACTGCTGATAAACTGCAAACAAGTGCAGTGTGAATCATGAATAAGCCATTTTCAGCAAACTGAACTAAACTGATTCACCTGAATCATTCCACAGCATGAACCTGAGATAATGTAAAGGTCCAGAAAATGTCCAGTACCTGTAGTTTCTTACGGTCAATCATGGCTATCTCAAAAGAGGTGACGACGACGGGGCACATCTTCAAAGGTCCCTGGGGCTTACGAATCTGTTTGATAAGATCATCACGTTCCTTCTGTGTTCCATGGTACAGCATCACGCTAACCTGTGAGGGACACACACACACACACACACACACACACACACACACACAGTCACGTGAACTCAGTATCCAGTACTCAGTATGGGCAAATACAACTGTGACACATCCAAATAAAAATCCCAGAATGCAAGCACTAATCCAAACCCTACTTTAGACAGCACAGATCTGATTGACATTCCATTCTTAACTTCACATGCTTTTAAGAAACATCAGCTCCAAAATAATTGATGACTTTTTCCTAATACTGTGTCAATGGGCAAGGAGGTCTTAGCAAAACTCAAAAGAGAAGCAACATACATTTCATCGAAAAGAAAAAAAGAAAGAAAAGAACTACTTGAGAGATGTTGTGTGCTCACATCTGGAGTGAACCTGTGGAACTCTGAGATCCAGTTGGGTACGGTGGACAGAGGAGCCACCACCAGGAACGGCCCCAGAACCTTCCGCTCGAGCATCATGGCTGTGTGTCCGATGCACTGGATAGTCTTCCCCAGACCCATCTCATCCGCCAGAATACCATTAATGCCATTCTCCCACAGCATCTGAAACACACACACACACACACACCTCTTTATTTCGGATTGTTTCAATACTACTCGCGTATTCATGCGCCAAATCTTATGACACATTGCTGTGTATGTAACGCTGCTGAAAACAGATGAATGAGTGTTATGGGTTTTTCTGTCAATATGCACAATGGGTGAAATCCAGCCGACATAAATAGAACCTGTGAATAGTACCTGTGAATGGTATGAATAGTACCTGTGAATGGTACGAATAGTACCTGTACAGTACCTGTTCTTACTAACTTTTAAACTTCCAACCATTTTAATACATTAAGGTGCCCATGAGAATCTACGTCCCCTTTCCCGCCCAAACACAGTTGTCATGCGTGCTGTTGCCATAGTACCCACCCTGAGCCACTCGATGCCCTCCACCTGGTACCACCTCATGACTCCGCCCGTGAAGAGCCTGGGCTGCTGAGCAGGGACTGGCTTCCCCTCCACCTTCCTCTCGGGGTCCAGGAGGTGCTTGGCGTTCTCTCGCACCACCTCCGACAGGCGGCTCTTGATATCGGAGTTTGAGTCGCTTAGCTTCTCAATGTCCTCTGCCTCCAGCTTCCGCTCTGTGGTTGCCACTTCCTGCACAGACAGGAAACCAGGGCTTGTAAATCTTTCAGGTGTGTCTCCGTCATGAGGGCGGAACGCCCAACAGAGCGCTACAGTCTCTACAGCTGCAACTGACCAATAGCTGTAACTCTTCCACAGGTGGGATTGGAGGTTCTCAGACTTTAAAACTATGGAGCCAAAATGTTATTGACAGAGCATGTGAAAATGTCCTCACCTCGTCGTCCACCTTTGCCTTTTTGGCTTTGGACATGATTTCCTGAAACACAAACAGCACAAATGAATGTGGGGATAAAAGCCATCTGTGCAGAAGCAGATCATGGCCATGAGTACCCACTCATTTCACACATCTCACCTCTTTAGACATCACATCTGCTATTTTGTAGTCGTCCTCCCTTCCACGCTTTTTGCGCTCAACTACAACAGACGACACAGAGTCAAAATCAGCCTGTGGATCCTCAGAAGAGTCTCAGCGCGGCCGCTGGTCTCTCAAGCATGAATGCTACATGACTGCAAGTCTGCGTCAGTGAGGAGCATTAAAAGCGCCTTACCTTTTCCGGTCTTCTTCTCTTTGCCCTGCCAAGACAAACACACACAGAAGTGTTCATTTATAGGCTGAGCAGCCTAAAGACAAATCAGCGGCAGGACTGTTTGATCAGAGGGTTCAGGGCGTGTGGCCGTACCTTCTCCTTCGATGGCAGAGACTGAGCCTTCTTCTCCTGCTTTTCCTTACGAAGTTTTTCCTGTTTTACATAAAATAAGCAGGTTAGAGTTAATTATTCGTTCAAAAAATCATTCAATCAAAAATTATTCAATCAAAAAATCATTCAGGCAAAGTTTACATAAACATGTTAGAGTCATTCATTCATTCAAAGAAGTGTTAAGCAAAAATATATCAAGTTCAGGCCAGTACATCACCTAAGTGTGACGGCATCTTGTGTGTTGGTACACATGTGATAAAAGTATTGAGTTTGGGCGAGTACGTCAACTCAGTGTGACGGCAGCCATATTTAGGGACACTGAACATGGCTGAACATTCTAATCCAGTGATTTCTAATGGGAGCCTTCACTGACAGAGAGATCAAACCTAATAGACAGTTATGTGAGCAAGTGTATGATACCTGGGAGCTCAATGTGAGGACAAGCGAGTGATACCTTCATAAAATAAAGTTTATTAATATCATAGATGGGTTTCTGTGAGATGTATTTTCTGTGCACTGGAACATAGAGTTAATGGCATCACCAGGCTGCAATTGCTGGTTGTACAAACACTTTTTTTAAGTTCATTTACATCTGCTGGAGTAAACAAGCACAGGCGTATCATCATAGAGCTCATCTCCACGTAAGCAGACACATGAAATCTCCTGTCTAACCTGTCATTAGCGAAAAAGAGCTCTTGATGGTTTACTGTATTATCTGCTAACGTTAGCTACGGGAAAGCGTAATAAGACAAGTTTCACATTTACATTTAACTGTCTTTGAAATCAAATTTATACTTGAACTGTGTATTGAACTTATAGCAAACAATGCTGACTGCAGTGATGACGGTGTGTGTAGTCTGAGGGGGACAGCATGCTAATGCATTAGCTGTGAACTTCCCATTCTTTGACGTTAAAATGAAAATGACAACTGAGGAAACCATACCAATGTAGATTAACCTGGCAGGTGTCGAGGCCCACGTTCAATAAATATATTTTACTGGCTTCTTTCAACTGTAGGACACTGTACAGTAATCTATGTGTTCAGTAGGAACCGTGTCCACATGTGCCACACTTCTCTGCAATATGACACATTCCCAAACTCCATAATTAATGCTACAAGCAGAGCTATTAATCTGAGGTCATTTGACCCTAGGAACTCCTTATATAATTAAAGCCATTAGCGGAACTACAAATCAGAAGTCATTTGAAGTCAAAGCTGGCCTCCATCCATCACAGCTGGGGGTTACAGATTGGAGCAATTAAACCCTCGCCCTGCGGTGAACACATTTCTCTCAAAACAAAGCATCCACCCAGTCCCACACATGCACGACACAGACAACACACAAGGGACAAAAATGCCTTTCTTTACTAGAGCCATTCAGGTTTGACTATAACTTCAAACTGATAGTTTTAATGTGCATCCTTGCCAGTGTGAGAGCACTGTGATTTTGCATGTCATAAACAATGCAACAACACATAAAAACGGAACATTCAACACCAAGCAGAGCAAAAAGCAAGAATGTTTTCCCATGTCAGTCGCAGCAATATTGGTCGGAGATGAACACCTACTTCTTGTTGCTGCTGTTCCATCTTGGTGAGCAAGAACTTGGCATAGATGTTACTCTTATCCAGGAGATGCTGCAGCCTCTTGAACCTCATCTCCTTGGTCTCTCTCTCCCAGCTCTGTCTAGCCTGTTAGAGGCAGAAGTTCACTGTTTGCATTCCTACCCAATACAGGAAAACTGCCAAGACTGGCGGCGAAGCGCTTCAATGAATTTATACAGGTAATAACAAGAGATAACGATGACGTTCAGCCATGTTTCTACAGTGGTAAGAAAAGCAGTACAATCAGGCTGGTGTGTTGCAGCATGTCCTGAGAAGACCTCTCTGGCCTGCTGTGAGATGCGGCATGTTTGCCTCCATACCTGCTCCATCATAGCCTTCTCCTTCCTCTCCCCCTCCTCCATCGCCAGTTTCTCCTCCTCCTCCATTTCCTTGGTGATAACCACCTCTGCACCCTCTGCTTTCACTGGGGTTGTGGTGGACACAGACAACTGGCTTAAACAATGACATTCCACTAGAAGTTGTTTTCTCTGCAGTCACTATTCTAGACAACTATTTGACTAAATGTTGGTTGTATAAACACAATTGATCTGAACTAAAGATCTGACTAGGACATGTATATGACTTGAATCATGTCAGGCACAATACAACTTGGGGAGCTGAATTCACCCTCGGCTCTGGGCTCCTCCATGGTTGTTCCCTCAGGTTCCTCAGACTCGTTCGGCTTTGGGCAGTGAGGCGACACGCTTCGCACCTCCTCTTTCACGCTGGGATGAAGATACACAAAAGACGATGTAACCAATAACAAAATTCACAAATGCCAGTGCTTCTACGACTAACAAATTGCAAAGAAAACGACATGGGATAAATGTGTATAAACTTTTAGTGCAACGTGTCTGCCGTTCCTGGCTGATGTTCTGACCTGCGTTACGCTAGCTGCTAACGTTCAGATCAAGCAACATAACCTGAGCCAGAAAGATTGGTCAAAAACTACTCGGACATTTAGACTGGAGACACCTTTGATACTAGAAATAAATCCCATTGAATGTGTAAAACAAGCTTACATATGAGGTGGGGCACCGTAGTCACTGAACATGCCCTAGTTTTTTGCTTTGATTGACATTACCGTTCACGTTGCCTCACTCTGCACCACTTTGGATCAAAGCGTCTGCTAAATGTACATGTAAATTCAAGTGTATGAACACTAACCCAGTTAGCTGCCTGGCCAGTCAACCTTCAGACTTACCCATTCATTGTCAACGCTGTTTTCGACGTCTTGTCGCCTCACGTTAAATTGAGGATTAACGTTTGTTCAGGTGAACGGACGTTATACAAAGTAACTTGAATAACTTTCCTTTCCTTCCTTCGATAATAACGTTTCACTGTAAACTGACACGAATTTACGGAGTTAGTTACCAAAGTATCTAACGCCACGGTAACTTTAACACAAACGTTAAGTAACTTTCACGTTCAAGACTCCAGCTAAAACGTGATATTTTTCTTTTCTTTCTTGCAATAAGTGTCAAACACACAAGTATAGCCTCTCGGTGAAGACCCGCAAATAAATTAGTTTAAAATATGTTAGAGTTACACAAGAGCACGCGTCCAGCACTACATAACAGACGCAGCCTCAGTGGGAGTGCACGAGTGTGGCGCTGCCTAGGAGTTCGCGCCACTGAGGTCAGTACCATTGTAGGTTTTAGGGGGTGTGTAGATATAAGTGTGTAGATATTTAAATCCATAATTTTGGCTGTACTTCAAACTTGAAGGTTAGTGTTAAAGTATTTACTGCTACTGTACCAATATATATGTGGTGGTATGTAAAGTTATATAAAATACATGGATTGTATTAAATATAAAACATATGATCCCCTGGTGTCAAATATCAGTTGGGCGGCTGTTTAATATTTCCCGCGAAAGAGCATTGCACTTGGAGTCTTTGATGTAGCCACAGCAAGAGCTAAGTCAGTCGGAGAAACTGGATGTGGGTGAAACTGAAATATGAATTATTTTATGTTTTTCACCTTTTCCTTTACAGCAGTTATTGGAGGCGTAGTGGGTACTCCAGTCGACCTCCAGGCAAACACACCCCACTAGTCCACAAACAACCTTCTAGCTGAGTTAGTCAGGACACAAAATTATGGCGTACACATCACAGACAACTTCACATGGACCAAGAACACCACACACATTACAGGGAGAGCCCAACAACGCCTCTATTTTCTGTGGAAGCTGCGGAGGCCCACCTCCCCTCCCCCATCCGGACAAGGGGGACTATTGAGAGCATCCTTAGCAGTGCGTGGTTTGGTAACTGCAGTGCCGCACAGCCCAAGGCACAAGGCCCTGCAGAGGACTGTGAGGTTGGCTGAAAAAAATCACTGGAGCCTCCATCGCTCTCCTGCTCTACAACACCCGCTGTGTGCGCAAAGCCACCGCATAGTTAAGGACACGCACTCTCCTCCTCTCTACCTCAGATAGAGGGTACCGCCGTGGAACTGCCCACACCTGTTGAACAACAAAACATGACATGTTTTATTCACACTAAATTGAGCCCCAAATGTCTTTTTATATCTTAAATGTAGCACCACTTGAATCCACGGTGAAACATTGTTTCGTCTCACTGCATGCAGTGTATATGACTAAAATGACAACATAACCAACTTGAGTTGGCTAATTTATATTTGGCAATGCAATGCTCAATGCATTACAATTTCTGATGGTCTGAATCTTTTGGCTATGCTATCTTTTTAAAACTATGAACGTGCATTTTTTTCGAATTGGTTAAAAATTCCCTCAGGTAATTCCGTTCACCCTGTTCTGTGCTCTGTCAAAATTCAGCTTGGTCCACAATATTCAAAATCTGCACCCCCAAAGTAGATAAACCATAGACAGATTTTTTCCTCTAATTTGGCCACAGAACTCCTTACTTTGTAGATAACTGAGAAATCTACACTGATTAACAAAAGCAGATGTAAGGTTCTGTTGATGTGTTTTGATTGCTCCTGTAGAACTTTTTGCAGCTCTCACATTTTCATGTGATTTCAAGGCCACCAAAGGGCAGGGAAGAGTTGCTTTCTGGACAGGCTGCTTGAACTAACCAGGCCACCAGAGGGCAGGGGAGAGTTGCTTTCTGGACAGGCTGCTTGAACTAACCAGGCCACTAGAGGGCAGGGGAGAGTTGCTTTCTGGACAGGCTGCTTGAACTAACCAGGCCACCAGAGGGCAAGGGAGAGTTGCTTTCTGGACAGGCTGCTTGAACTAACCAGGCCACCAGAGGGCAGGAGAGAGCTGCTTTCCAGACAGTGTGCTTGAACTAACCAGGCCACCAGAGGGCAGGGCAGAGCTGCTTTATGTAGCTCTGGCTTTACTGTGCGTTCACATCAACAGCTATTGAATTTTGTAAAGTCGCCAAAAGTAATTCACTTTCTGTTGACCCTCTCTACAAACACCTCAGTTTAGCCACTGACTTGTAACTTTGGGACCACCTGAGCCCACTTTGTAAAGGCTCATCATCATATCAGCCAACAATTTTTACAAGGTGAAATTCCTGTTTTTCTTGTGAAAATAATAAACATATTCTAATGAGCGAACACAGATATTTTGGCAGTGATTTTTATATGAAAAATGATTTTACAGCTTTAGTAGGTCTTGGTGTGAATGTGCCTAAACTCTCTAACTGATAGGCTACTCATGCTGTCAGTGGTCTCTTGTAGAGAGGATAGTCAGTGGGCTAGTACTTCTCTCATGTCTCAGTCCATACTGCTTTCCTCTCTATCTGAATGAAGGATCTCGTCAAAGTGCTCACCACTCAGCTTAGGTAGAAAAGAAAAACGTTTTCTCAAGTTGTAATATGCATCCAACGAATGCGCTCTCTGATCAGTATTTTTGCAAATCCTAGTTCACTGAGGATCATATGGAGCCCAGTTCCTTTTGGATAATCTTGGATTTATGCCATCATTGCTATGTGTTGATTACTCATGGTGCCATCACAGGAAAGCATTAGCCTTGGCCCAGGCCATACACCACAGAGAAGTGCTCAGAATCAGTCATTTTAATGCATCATTGACACAGTTTGAGCTTTGGAAAGGCATCTCACTGGGAAAGGAGGAGTCCGTGGACAAGTCGTGATGCCAAAGATGTTAGGCTATTTGAAGGCTGGTCCTCTGTTTGCTACTGTTTATACATGTGCATACCTTTGACAGGGGCTCAGAGGCAAGAGATTGCTCCTTTTGAAGGTGCCAGCAGCCTTGAAAGTATTTTATCCTCGAGGTTTTCCAGTTTCCCACATGTTCTTCAGGTTTTTTTTACGTCTTTGGATGGAAATATATAATTAGATCACAGAGGCACAGTGGAATCCATATCTCCTAAGTATCCACCCATGATAACAATGTGCAACAGTATTAGGAGTACACACACAGGTATGCACACTCACCCACTGTGGTCTTGTAGTCATCACAGCTAACTGAGCGCTAACAGATCAGAATTGCTAATTCTTGACGTCCAAGGTCATTTGACTCTTAGGCTTCCATATGTGACACTGACATCATATTTTACTTTTGAGTGACACTGGCATCTTGATAATCTTACCGTAAGTGGAACTGTGTGAGCTGTCATTAGCCCGTTGTCATGGAGAACTTAACATTCCAGGTAAAGCTAGGCTACTCCTGTGCTTCAAAGACATACTTATAGTTTGGAACCCTTAACCGTCTACTGATGTGGCATCTGCCAAGCTACACATGCATCAGATGACCAACAAACACAATAACCTTATTTCAAACTGCTTACTGGAATACATCTATTCATAGAATAAACAGAGGATATTAAATATTGAATCTATATGGCTTTAATGTACGTTTGATTTTATTTATTTGGTTATGTACGACCCTCAGTCTGTGTCCTGACCTGGCCACCCCTTCTAGATGTTTCTAGTATGCTCCGTGCTGGACTGAGTCTCCATGGGCGGGCGGTCAAAGCCATCAGGGGCCCGCCAGGAGGCCCGCAGTGGCCCAGAGAGCATCACTGGAACCAGAGCTCAAGGTGCCGCACAAATTCTTCACGCTTGATAAGGAGGGATCGATTTACAGCCTGCTGTTGACAGATAGGACTCTCTCTCTCTCTCTCCCTCACACACACACACACACTCTCCCTCTTTTTGTCTCTCCCTCCCATCTTATCTCCTCTCCTAGTAAGTGTGTGTTTTGTGTCACATTTCATTCCAGCTGGTTTGGAGCTCTAAGGTCAGGGAAAGTGGGTCAGGGTGGAGGCCCTTTTTCCTCCCTTCTCCTCTCTTCTCCTCTCTCCTCTCATCTCCTCTCTTCTCGGCTCCTGCCCTCTCTTTTCTCTCTTTTCTTTTCTTTCTTTTCTTTTTCCTCTCTTCTCCTCTCTCCTCTTCTCCTCTCATCTCCTCTCTTCTCCCCTCCTGCCTCTTTTCTTTTTCTTCACTCCTTTCCTCTCCTGTCCTCTTTTTTCTTATTCACTCCTTTCCTATCCTCTCTTCTGTTCTTCTTTCTTCTCATTTCTGTCCTCTCCCCTTCTTTCCTCCCCTCCTTTGCTTACTTCTTCACTCTTTCCCCTTCCTCTCCTCTCCCCTTCTTTCCTTCTCTCCTTTGCTCTCTTCTTCACTCCTTCCCCTTCCTATCCTCTCCCTTTCTCTCCTCCTCCTCCTCCTGTCTCCTCCTCTCCTCCTCTCCTCCTCCAGGTTGGTGTCTGTCTGCAGACTGTGAAGTATGTGGGTATAAACTAGATTAGACTGCAGGAGGAGGAGTCTGTGCAGACATCTGCAAGCGCTAAAATAAGAGGTCATTTTCATCCGAATATCTTGAGATGAAATAGGCTGAATTCCAATGTCCTCCCTAACCCTATGAGCTTTGAGCCCTTTAAGTCAGTCACAGAGAAGCTGATGGTGATCAATAGAGGTTCAGTGTGTTGGGATGCATTATGGGATAGTTTGTCTCATTCTCAAACCCTCTGTGCTTGTGCTTCACGTCACAGGCTGACAGCTTTCTTGGCCATCTCTGTGACTCATTTCCAAATGATGCTTTCCTAATGAATTCTGTTGAATGAAAACAGATCCTGGGCCCATCTGGCTGAATCAGGGCATTCCTAAGTGCTTTGGTGTTTGGTGAATTATGGCTGTTGAGAGCTCTATATGCTCTAAAAGGGGACCTGATTTAGTCTCTCAGCCTAGTTTCTGTACATCAGAGGTAAGTGCCTTAAAACTTTGGTTACCAAAGGCTTGGCCTATAGCACGTCCATAGACTGAAAAAGAAAAGCAAAAAGTCAATAAGGTGGATGTTTACATTTGACGCAGGACGTGATCTGCTTGCTACTGCCTTACACACACACACACACACACACACACACACACACACACACACACATGTGGGCATATATAAATGCATTCATTCAAGCATACCCCAGATTTGATAAGGCAAAGTTCATCTACAGTCACTTTATCATCCGGCTGCGTGTTGACTCTCCTTCTCAGGCCTAGTCTCTATTGTGTGTGTGTGTGTGTGTGTGCGTGTGTGTGTAAGGTCTATGGAGGAACACAATAGAGGTTAAGAGTCCACTCTTTGCTTAGGCCCTTCAAACCATAATAGCCCAGGGAAAGGGTAAATATGCTTTGGTGAGGGAGAGAGACCCCTGCACGTGCACAGAGTTAATCCCCACGCCAGGTTGGGTGGTGTAGGGGGGGGGGGGGGAGGTGTGTTTGTGTGTGTGTGGGGGGGGGCGTGGTAAACCCAGGGTTATCTCAGGGGTTATCACCTAGCCTGTTCTGGCGGTAAACACAGGGAAATGACCCATTAACCTGTATCCTGTGCTATACTGAGAGAGGGCATGGAAAGGTGTGTGTGTGTGTGTGTGTGTGTGTGTGTGTGTGTGTGTGTGGGCATTTTTCTATGTGACCTTTAAGTGGGTTTTGGGCCTAATCCAGTGTGAACCGTGAGTGCTAACGCAATCATGCGTACACTTGCTGCATTCAGTGTGATTAGCCCTATTTCCATTCAGTGCTGTAGTATAGCAGCAGAGTAGCAGAGTAGCATAGCAGCATAGCAGCATGGCAGCATAGCAGCATAGTAGCATAGCAGCATAGTAGCATAGTAGCATAGTAGCATAGCAGCAGCATAGTAGCATAGCAGCATAGTAGCATAGCAGCATAGTAGCATAGTAGCATAGTAGCATAGCAGCATGGCAGCATAGCAGCATAGTAGCATAGTAGCATAGTAGCATAGCAGCATGGCAGCATAGCAGCATAGCAGCATAGTAGCATAGCAGCATGGCAGCATAGCAGCATAGTAGCATAGCAGCATAGCAGCATAGCAGCATGGCAGCATAGCAGCATAGTAGCATAGCAGCATAGTAGCATAGCAGCATAGCAGCATAGCAGCATAGCAGCATAGCAGCATAGTAGCATAGTAGCATAGTAGCCCCTCCTCAGCTCAAAGCCTCCTTGTCTTACTTCCCATTTAACAGTTGGACTGTTGGGGGTGGAGGACATCAGAGAGAATGTCACACATGACCCTGGTTACTGCAGGCGTCAACAAAGTGATACTACTCTGTTTCCCCCCCGCCACACACACACAATCACATTCCAAGTTCTGCACACTCCCTCACGGTTTGGCCTTTCCTTGTGCTCTCATTTAACACGTCCTTCATTTGTCATGCCATTCTGAAGCATCTCCAACCGCCATTCTGCTGCTTGTATTCTGCTGCTTGTCTTTCTGTCAGAGAGAAACTCTTTCATCTCTGGACTGAGCTCTCTGGCTGACTTATGCTTCCGTGTTGACTCAGTGCAAAGGGCACACTTTGCCTTGTCACTGTCATTGTCTAGTTATTGGACATCACTGTTAAAAGAGACCTTACATATTTCAACAACCTCGAAAATATATCAGAACTATTTACAAGGTTTCTGGGCAGTCAGGTTATGTTCTTTCAACAAGCAAACTTCTCATGACTTCCTTAGTACTGCCTGCTGACGAAGCGCTGTATTTAAGAACGATTGGAAAATCCTGCCACTGAGTTCAAAACAATTCAATTATTTAAAAAGTCTATCCAGTGGACTAGCATGTTGCTAAAAGTCTATCCAGTGGACTAGCATGTTGCTAAATGTCTATCCAGTGGACTAGCATGTTGCTAAATGTACCCAAAGGGCTCCTGAAACACACTGGCAAACAAAACAAACAAGTGGAGATCACAGCCATTGTGGTGTGTGTAAATGAGGAGGGCGCTGCCGGATAGTGTGATGTATGTGGAGGATGGAGAATAGAAACATACACACACCTTACCCAACACTGGGTCGTTGGGGGTGGAGGATAGAAACACACCAAGCACACACACACCTTACCCAGAGTGAACAGACATGTCCCAGTCTTTGTTGTTCTTTGTGAACTAATCAGTCTTCCTCCGACAGAACAAGACTAGATTTCACACTCACGCACACACACACACACTTACACACACACACACAACTTCCCCAGTCAGTTTAGGGTAAATACAGGTTTGTACTCAGTCTGAATGTCTGTCTGGGTCTGATTACAAAGGGAAGAGTTTGTGTGTGTGTGTGTGTGTGCGTGAGAGAGAAAGAGAAAGAGTTTATGTGTGTGTGTGTGTATGTGTGTGTGTGTGTGTGCGTGAAAGAGAGAAAGAGTTTATGTGCGTGCGTGTGTCTCCTGTAATGCACATTCAACTGCTTGAGAATGAAATGCACTATATAAACACGTTGCCTCGACTTGCCTTGTATGTGGGATTTGGTTTGATTACAGAGGAGAGAGTTCATGTGTTGATGTTGACGAGGTGTGGAGGATCAGAGAGCGCATTCAAAGGCAAAAAGCCCACAGCCTGCTGTGCGTGCGTGTGTGTGTGTGTGTGTGAGGATCAGTGAGCTCAGTCAAAGGCGTGAAGCCCACAGCCTGCTGTGTTTGTGTGTGTGTGTATGTGTGTGTGTGTGTGTGTGTGTGTGTGTGTGTGCGCATATACGTATGCTCGTGTGTGTGTGTGTGTGTGTGTGTGTGTGTGTGTGTGTGTGTGTGTGAGGATCAGAGAGCTCATTCAGAGTCGAGAAGCCCACAGTCTATAATCATAACTGAGCTCCATCAGCTGACAAGACTATCCACTAAACACACTGTGTGTGGTTTATCATTGGAATCATTCATCAACATCAGATAGATGGACAGATGGACAGATGGACAGATGGACAGATGCTTTACTGATTCATCAACATCAGATAGATGGACAGATGGACAGATGGACAGATGCTTACTGATTCACATCAGATAGATGACAGATGACAGATGCTTCACAAAGCCCATTAGGATAATGCAGCCTGGTGTTTGTGAGGACAGGCTGTTAGCTGTTAGCGGCTTTGTCATATCTGTGTGTTTTTTAGCAGTTTAGCACAACAATGTTGGTCCTTTTTTCTTTTCTCATATCAGCACAACAGTGGGCTGATCTATGCCAATCTGTGGAACAAAGTCTAGCCTCCATATTATGGGATGTGCAGTGTTGCAAATGTCCCACTGCAGTTCTGCTGTGTGACAGTACGCATGACAACATGAGGCACTTTGCCTGAGGTGTGAAATGTTTGAAGTATGATTTTTAAGGGGTTCTGGTGGCTATAGAGCATTTTTCCCTGATAAACACTGACTGATGTGCATGTGTATGTGTGTGTGTGTGTGTGTGTGTGTGTGTTTATATACAGTCTGTGGGTTTTCAAAAGGTGGACATTGTATTGAGACTATGAAAATGACTGGCAAGAACTTGAGCATCTACAAATACTGAATGAGCTTAAACAGAGTTTCCTCCCAGTGGGAGGAAGAGAGCTATCTGACGGCCCAGGGGAGGAGGGAAGGATGAAGGCCTGATCACGACCACACATGTGTGGAAACATGTGGCCCTCTCGCACACACACCACAGCACATGTGTGGAAACATGTGGCCCTCTCGCACACACACCACAGCACATGTGTGGAAACATGTGGCCCTCTCGCACACACACCACAGCACATGTGTGGAAACATGTGGCCCTCTCACACACACACCACAGCACATGTGTGGAAACATGTGGCCCTCTCACACACACACCACAGCACATGTGTGGAAACATGTGGCCCTCTCGCACACACACCACAGCAACAAAACATGTGTGGAAACATGTGGCCCTCTCGCACACACACCACAGCACATGTGTGGAAACATGTGGCCCTCTCGCACACACACCACAGCACATGTGTGGAAACATGTGGCCCTCTCGCACACACACCACAGCACATGTGTGGAAACATGTGGCCCTCTCACACACACACCACAGCACATGTGTGGAAACATGTGGCCCTCTCGCACACACACCACAGCACATGTGTGGAAACATGTGGCCCTCTCGCACACACACCACAGCACATGTGTGGAAACATGTGGCCCTCTCGCACACACACCACAGCACATGTGTGGAAACATGTGGCCCTCCTGCACACACACCACAGCACATGTGTGGAAACATGTGGCCCTCTCGCACACACACCACAGCAACAAAACATGTGTGGAAACATGTGGCCCTCTCGCACACACACCACAGCACATGTGTGGAAACATGCGGCCCTCTCACACACACACCACAGCACATGTGTGGAAACATGTGTCCCTCTCGCACACACACCACAGCACATGTGTGGAAACATGTGGCCCTCTCACACACACACCACAGCACATGTGTGGAAACATGTGGCCCTCTCACACACACACCACAGCACATGTGTGGAAACATGTGGCCCTCTCACACACACACACCACAGCACATGTGTGGAAACATGCGGCCCTCTCACACACACACCACAGCAACAAAACTGAAAGCACTGGGCCAACTCAGGAGTATAGTTCATCTCAGTCATGTAAATATGTCTGTGTGTGTGTGTGTGTGTGTGTGTGTGTGTGGACCACCTGAGAGATCTACCAGGACCAAGGCAGGCACACCTGAGTTCTCAACTGGGATTCATCATTAGACACATGGACACACACACACACACACACACACACACACATAAAACCACACACAAGTGCACATGCTTGCTCTGTCTCCCCTTACAACATACACACGCACACACACCCTGCCCTCTTCCTTGACCCAGTTCCTGTAAGTTTCGTGCAAACAGTCGGGACATGTAAAGTCAACACCTCAGCATGGGCAGGGGAAACAGGGTGAGCAATCACAGGCTGGACGGTAAACACAAATAAACCCCTCAGCCTCTGGGCGCTGATAGCTCACGTTCAGAGTGGACAGAGGTTGGCAGAGGGAAGCCCTGTCACTAAAGCATCTGTAATCACCCCCCCCACACCCCTCCATCTCTCTCTGCCCACAGCAGCTAATTGCCCTAAATTGGGCTATTCTTGGGCCTTGTCACATCCCGCAGCCTTTTAAGTTGCTGCCCCCGTCAGCGATTGTTTGGGAGAGAGAGCACTCCCAGGGAAATGGGCCTGATCTCCTCTGCTGATACAGCCTGTGATGTTGCCTCTGACACTGAGCCTCAGGGGCTGACTAGGAGAGAAGCCCCACCCCCCAGCACACACACACACACACACACACACACAAACACAGACTATAGAGAAGAAGAAGAAACAAAGAGAGACTAGAGACGAAGGAACAAAGAAAATTTGTCTATTAAATAGTCCTTCACTCTATTAAATATTCCTTCTCTATTAAATGTTTAGAGTTTCTGAAGTCAAAACAGTGTTACAAATGTATATGTCATCAGATATTAGTAACTTAGAAACTGTATAAATACAATTCAACATCAACATGCGCAGAAGTATTGAATGCCTTGGTTTAGTAAAGTAAATGCTGTGTTGAATCACCATGGCTCCAGTGCGTAAACAACAGGTCTGTTCGTTTGATGTCTTTGTTGGCCTCATCCTGTATGTCAGGAAATAAGAGACAAAGTGGTGCTATCAGGTTCCCGGGGTCATCTGGGGATCTGATGGAAAGCACAGACCTCCCTCACTCCCTTACGGCAACAACACCGCCTCAGATGTGCAAACGTGTGGTTCCACACGCCTCAGATGTGCAAACGTGTGGTTCCACACGCCTCAGATGTGCAAACGTGTGGTTCCACACGCCTCAGATGTGCAAACGTGTGGTTCCACACGCCTCAGATGTGCAAACGTGTGGTTCCACACTAGTTTCCTTTGCACCACTAATGATCTCAGCCTTTGCGGTGATGTGCAGGATGTGTGAATGTGCAAGTGAGTGGAGGACAGTGGTGACAGACTAGGATGTGTCAGGCCTCCTAGCGCTCTCTCAGAGAGAGTCTCCCCACAAACAGATGACATCACCTGAGCCCCCAGACTCCACCTCTGCAGTTGGGCATCACCAATGCAGAGCAGCGGCTCCAGCATGTGGTGTCACTGAGTTTAAACATTTCTAAGTACTAATTATTTCCTAACTGTTGACCCAGGTTAATACACTGATTTCATCAGTCTGCTTTCTCAGTACAACAGTATTTACTTTGAGAAATACTTTTCCTGGAGGAAATTCTGGGTTATTTATTCATGTGTAATGTTAATTAACCGTACTTAATCCATGCAGGTGGTTAATCCATGGGGGTGGTTAATCCATAGGTGCTATTAACACAGAGTGAAGTTAATATTCTTTTGTTTTTGAAATTAGCCAGTAACACTGTCCTACTAGGAACGCACAGCTTATATTCAGGACACTCAAGTCAGGTGAGCTGTAACTCCTCTTTCACACACTCTTCTCACTTCACCTGAATGACGCAGAGAGAAAACACAAAGGAGTGAAAAAGGAGAGAAAGTATCTGTACTCGGAGAGAGGGGGTGAGAGATGAAGAGGTGGCGAATCCAAAGCAACCTTCCTTTAATCCCAGGCAGGTGGAGCTGGTTTATCAGCGCTGGGAAAGTAGTTCTGGGGAGGAGCGGAGCACCCAGACGGTTTTGCTTATCTCTCTCCTCGCTACCATTTCATTACTACGCCAAGATACACACCGACAGGACTTCTTAGGAATCAGGGCCGCCCACTCTTTCACAAGCATCGCCTTGGCATCGGACAGCGAAGACGAGAGGCAGAATGCACATGAAAGCGCCCTGCTACAGGGAGGGAAGAGAAACCAAAAAACTGAGTCAAGATGGGCCAAAAGGGTTTCAGCCAGATGGGTCGCCCCTGGTCCTGAGGTTTGGCCCATAGGTGTGTGGTATTGCCCCTGGTCCTGAGGTTTGGCCCATAGGTGTGTGGTATTGCCCCTGGTCCTGAGGTTTGGCCCATAGGTGTGTGGTATTGCCCCTGGTCCTGAGGTTTGGCCCATAGGTGTGTGGTATTGCCCCTGGTCCTGAGGTTTGGCCCATAGGTGTGTGGTATTGCCCCTGGTCCTGAGGTTTGGCCCATAGGTGTGTGGTATTGCCCCTGGTCCTGAGGTTTGGCCCATAGGTGTGTGGTATTGCCCCTGGTCCTGAGGTTTGGCCCGTAGGTGTGTGGTATTGCCCCTGGTCCTGAGGTTTGGCCCGTAGGTGTGTGGTATTGCCCCTGGTCCTGAGGTTTGGCCCGTAGGTGTGTGGTATTGCCCCTGGTTGTGACATGATGGTTCCTTCTTGCTTTTCAGATCTCTGGTTGGCTTTCCATTTCTTTGACGTGTTCATGACAGCCTCCCCTGTGTTTGAGTATTGTGTGAACAGAATTATTGTCTAATGCGGGGAAGGAGAATATATCCGTTTCATAAATACCCAGTCACAGTAGACAAAGTCTCAGTTCTTCTGCTCTAGCCTCATCTCTGGTATGGCACAGATCCAGGTGTGTTTGGCCTCAGGGTTTGGTGTGAAACTCCCTCTCTCATCTCGAAACTTCTTTCCTGTCTAACAGCAGTCCCTCCCTTCCCCTAACCCCCACCCCACCCGCCCCTCACACACACACACACACACACACACACACACACACACTCACACACACAAATCTCTGTTTATCTCCTCGCTGTGAAGCCTCTTAATAACAGCTTACCTGGCCTCAGCAAGCCCATGCACACACACACACACACACACACACTTCCCTGGCTTAAGCAAGCCTGCACAAGCCCAGCTGATGACAGAGACTGCACGTCTGCTCTTGGCTGTCCTCATTCCTGCTCCTCTTTTTTCACTGGCTTGCTGTTTGATAAAAAAAAGATGCCCCCAACACACACACACACACACAACACAGACGCTTCTCCTAACACAGACAGAAAGAGAGAGAGAGAGAAGAGAGAGAGAGTTTTATGAGCTCAGACTAAAATATGTTCTCTTTAAACAGACTGAATGCCGGTGGCAAACTCCTAATCTCTGGGCCCATTCAAAAACCAGCAGAATGCAGTGAGACTTAAAGATCAAAAAGTCTTAAAATCTTATTATCATTTTATTTTGACAAACCTCCTGAATGGGCTCAGCAGGAAACACAGGCAGAGAGGCAGAGCAACTCAAACACAAAGGCAACAAAAATGTAGCAGAAGAGAACAAAATGAAAGAGCGACTTAAGAAAAAAGAGAGCGAAAGAGAAAGAGAGAGAAAAGAGAAAGAGAGGCAAAGAGAAAGAGAGAGAGTAAATGTGTACTCTCATTGATCTCTGTAGCCATTGTGAGCTGTGTGACCTTGTCCAGTAGAAGGTCATAATTCCACTCAAATGAGACAATGTAGAGATGCTGGCCAAAACCAACAGCACCAGCTACAGACATCGGAGAAGAGGAGGTGGGAGAGGAGGAGGAGGTGGGAGAGGAGGTGGTGGGTGAGGAGGAGGTGGTGGGTGAGGAGGTGGGAGAGGAGGAGGAGGTGGGAGAGGAGGAGGTTGGAGAGAAGCAGATGGGAGAGGAGGTGGTGGGTGAGGAGGAGGTGGTGGGAGAGGAGGAGGTGGGAGAGGAGGAGGTGGGACAGGAGGGGGTTGGAGAGGAGGTGGTGGGAGAGGAGGTGGTGGGAGAGGAGGTGGTGGGAGAGGAGGAGGTGGGAGAGGAGGTGGTGGGTGAGGAGGAGGTGGTGGGAGAGGAGGTGGTGGGAGAGGAGGAGGTGGGACAGGAGGGGGTTGGAGAGGAGGAGGTGGGAGAGGAGGAGGTGGTGGGAGAGGAGGTGGTGGGAGAGGAGGTGGTGGGAGAGGAGGAGGTGGGACAGGAGGAGGTGGTGGGAGAGGAGGTGGTGGGAGAAGAGGAGGTGGTGGGAGAGGAGGAGGTGGTGGGAGAGGAGGAGGTGGGAGAGGAGGAGGTTGGAGAGAGTTTTTTCTCCAAAAAGAAGAGAAACTTTGTGTTCAAACTCAGTTAGACGTCATGGCAGGGAAGGAGAATTCTGAAGGCTGTCGGCCCTGCTGGATGAGTAAGGGCCTGTCATTGGGTAGAACTGAACCTCTTGTTTTTGGCTGGTCTTCATGTCCTGACAGAACACCGTCAGTCAACTATTCCCCCTAAACGCCGTCAGGTGCAGTGTGTGTTCAGGTGTCATTCAGGCACGATACTCTACCTCTGCTTTTAAGTCCATTGATTTCACTTCTTGTTGTATCTACCACTTCTTGTTGTACTACAGCGATCATTGACATGTTGGCCTAGATCCTCTCTCCTCATCTCGTGCCCCCTTGCCACTATGCCGTCCAATGGTGCAGTGTGTTGACCACCAATGCCACTTTGCTGCTATGCTATCCAAAGGTGCAGTGCATGGTGGCCATCCATGCCAACCCCAGGTCAGGTCACGGGCACACCTGTGGGCTGTGGGTGGGTGGCGATGGCCAGAGACACCTCTGTCTGATGTCCATAAACTTGTGTGAACTACTCACTGTGTGTGCCCTGGAGAAGCATTCTTATACAATGTGTGTGTCTGTCTCTGTGTGTGTGTGCGTGTGTCTCTGTGTGTGTGTGTCTGTGTTTTCCACTTGTTGACCAAAGAAAGGATGAACCCTCAGTTGCCCCCCTGTGCTGGAGTAAGTGAGAGCGAAGGAGATGGCCTGCATTAGCACACTCTGTTCCTCTGTGTGTGTGTGTGTGTGTGTGTGTGTTTTCCACTTGTTGACCAAAGAAAGGATGAACCCTCGGTTGCCCCCCTGTGCGGGAGTAAATGAGAGCAAAAGAGATGGCCTGCGTTAGCACACTCTGTTCCTCTGTGTGTGTGTGTGTGTGTGTGTGTGTGTCCATATTACATAACCCAGCGCCCAGCACTCTGTGGCCAACCTGTGGCGCAGGCTGCCTTCCCTGTCCAACAGCAACACACAGAGGAGGAATTAAAAAACAGAAGAAATGGATCAAACATTTTCCAAGTCCGCCCCGAGCCAGAGAGTGTGTGGGCCAGCTGCTCATCTGCCATGAGCTTTGGGACATGTGCGCGTATGTCTCTGTGTGTATGTGTGTGTGTGTGTATGTGTGTTTGTGGGTATGTGTCTGTGTGTATGTGTGCCTGTGTATGTGTGTGTGTGTGTATGTGTGTTTGTGGGTATGTGTCTGTGTGTGTGTGTGCCTGTGTATGTGTGTGTGTGTGTATGTGTGTTTGTGGGTATCTGTCTGTGTGTATGTGTGCCTGTGTATGTGTGTGTGTGTGTATGTGTGTTTGTGGGTATCTGTCTGTGTGTATGTGTGCCTGTGTATGTGTGTGTGTGTGTATGTGTGTGTGTGTGTGCCCGCGCATGTCTGTGTCTGTGTGTGTGTCTGTGTCTGTGTCTGTGTCTGTGTCTGTGTCTGTGTCTGTGTGTGTGTCTGTGTCTGTGTCTGTGTCTGTGTCTGTGTGTGTGTCTGTGTCTGTGTCTGTGTCTGTGTCTGTGTCTGTGTGTGTGTCTGTGTCTGTGTCTGTGTCTGTGTGTGTGTGTGTGTCTGTGTCTGTGTCTGTGTCTGTGTCTGTGTCTGTGTGTGTGTCTGTGTCTGTGTCTGTGTCTGTGTGTGTGTCTGTGTCTGTGTCTGTGTCTGTGTGTGTGTGTGTGTGTGTGTGTGTGTGTGTGCCCACGTGCGTGTGCATGTGTGTGTGTGTGTGTGTGCCCGCGCATATGTGTGTGTATGTGTGTGTGTGTGTGTGTGTGTGTGTGTGGCCACGTGCGTGTGTGTGTGTATGTGTGTGTGGGTGTGTGTCTCAGTGTGTGGGCCGCATATTGAACGTAAGCTTAGTGGTAAGTGGTTCTGAATCAGGTTTAAAGGGCTGATCACACACACATATCACACACACATATCACACACACATATCAGGGGTGTTTAGGCTCTGCCACAGCTGGAGCTTGTGTGTCTCAAACATATAAACACACACACACACAAACACACACACACGCACACGCACGCACGTGGGCACACACACACACATACACACAGATATGCGTGGGCACACACACACGCGCACACACATACACACACACACAAAAACACACACACACGCACGCGCACGCACGCGCACGCACGTGGGCACACACACACACATACACACAGATATGCACGGGCACACACACACACACACACACACACACACAAACACACACACACACACGCGCGCGCACAGACACAGGCAAACTCTCCCTCTTAGTCCTCAGCATTCCAAACAGAAATGGAAATCAGAGCACTGGAATGAGAATCTTTTTCTTTTTCCTTTCTCTCTCTCTCTCACACACACACATTCCGTTCTCATTCATTTGAAACCTGATAACAGCCAGTGTGTGTGTGTGTGTGTGCCAGTGCGTGTGCTCTGTGGTTCTCATGTACACAGGAGTTTGTCATTCAGTCAGAGTGAGCTCACCTCTGGCACCTGGACAGCTGTGACCTCACCTGCCGCGCTCATCACTGATTAGCCAGACTGTTCCGCAGCACAGAGATGGAATAGAGGAACCTCTGAGTACCTTAAGTAGCAGAGAGACAGGTCTTTAGCAGCAGAGAGACAGGTCTGAAAGTCTTCAGTAGTGAATAGACACCTCTAGGTACCTTAAGTAGCAGAGAGACAGGTCTTTAGCAGCAGAGAGACAGGTCTGAAAGTCTTCAGTAGTGAATAGACACCTCTAGGTACCTTAAGTAGCAGAGAGACAGGCCTGAAAGTCTTCAGTAGTGAATAGACACCTCTAGGTACCTTAAGTAGCAGAGAGACAGGCCTGAAAGTCTTCAGTAACAGAGAGACAGGTTTTCAGTAGCAGAGAGACAGGTCCTCAGTAGCAGAGAGACAGGTCAGTAGCAGCAGAGTACTGCTGTAGATCACTGCTTAACAGTAATAGATCACTAAGTAAAACCGAATAAAAGTGAATAAATCTCATATGAGATGATTTGTTTGATTATGACCTGTTTGCTTGCTTGGGTTTAGACTAATGTCAGTTTTCCAGTGACACTGAGCAGCTGTGCCTCTGCTCTCACTCGCATTATAAATCCACCACTTCATCCTGGCATTTGGAGGGCGTTAACCAGACTTGCGTCTGTATCTGTTGCCAATGGGAGAGGGCGGGTCCTGTGCTGTGTGATTGACAGTGGGAGAGGGCGGGTCTGCTGTGTGACAGTGAGACCTGTGTGTGATTGACAGTGGGAGAGGGCGGGGCCTGTGCTGTGTGATTGACAGTGGGAGAGGGCGGGGCCTGTGCTGTGTGATTGACGTAAGAGAGGGCGGGGCCTGTGCTGTGTGATTGACAGTGGGAGAGGGCGGGGCCTGTGCTGTGTGATTGACGGTGAGAGAGGGCGGGGCCTGTGCTGTGTGATTGACAGTGGGAGAGGGCGGGGCCTGTGCTGTGTGATTGACGGTGAGAGAGGGCGGGGCCTGTGCTGTGTGATTGACAGTGGGAGAGGGCGGGGCCTGTGCTGTGTGATTGACGGTGAGAGAGGGCGGGGCCTGTGCTGTGTGATTGACAGTGGGAGAGGGGCTTAAGGGAACTGCTTGGTCTTTGTCTTTGCTTGTAGGGGGGGTTTAGTAAATACCTGGAGACCCGAACCTGAGCTTCTCTACCCTCAGGAGATGATCAACAGGGCTTGTGTGTGTGTGTGTGTGTGTGTGTGTGTGTGTGTGTGGAGGCCAAAACAGCACTAAAAGCCCCTTGCCCTACAGCCGTCCAGTGTGCAGCCCCATAAGAAAGCAATAAATGACAAAAGACTCTTCTGGCTCTTAGAGGAAAATGATATATTTAGACACTCCCCAGCACACACACACACACACACACACACCCCAGGGCAGCTTATTTTGGCTTACCCCTGGACCAGACCAGGTCTAGACCTGCTGGATCTTTCTATAAGTTAATGCAGAGATGTCTCTGCTCAGAGTCCTGCAAGGCAGGAGATCTCTAGTGTTGTTCTGGTGTGTGTCTCTAGTGTTGTTCTGGTGTGTGTCTCTAGTGTTGTTCTGGTGTGTGTCTCCAGTGTTGTTCTGGTGTGTGTCTCTAGTGTTGTTCTGGTGTGTGTCCCCAGTGTTGTTCTGGTGTGTGTCTCTAGTGTTGTTCTGGTGTGTGTCTCTAGTGTTGTTCTGGTGTGTGTCTCCAGTGTTGTTCTGGTGTGTGTCTCCAGTGTTGTTCTGGTGTGTGTCTCTAGTGTTGTTCTGGTGTGTGTCTCTAGTGTTGTTCTTTTTCTTAGTTGAAATGACACAAACATACAAAGCAGGCTCTCTTAAAAACACAAACATAACTGACTGTCCTAAAAACACAAACATAATGTAAAAGCACTTGGACATCTAACATCAAACTTAGTTCCACTACTTCATTAATTGATTCTATGTCCCCTTTAAACGAACATAATTATTATGGTCTGTCTGAACACTGTGTTCTGTAATAGTGCTAACACTAATATCTGTTCTGAATAAATTTTGCCTAAACCCTCTGTTTTCCACAGGGGTCAGGAAAATCTGTATCTGCATTGATGCAGGTCATAACACCTACATATACACACACACACACACACACAGAGAGAGAAAGAGGGAGAGAGAGGGAGACTGAGAGAGCAAGAGACTTGGGAGAACAGATTACTTGGTTGTGTGTTTTCTCCAGAACAATGCAGAGGTTCAGCAATGCCAGAGTGTGGACAGGCCAGCAGTACTCCTACACGAGAGAGAGAGAGAGAGAGAGAGAGGGAGAGGGAGAGGGAGAGAGAGAGAATGGAGTATGTGTCCTGTATGTGTGTGCACGCGCGTGTGTTCGCGCCTGTGGTGTGGGTGCGTGTGTATGTGTGTGTGTGTGTGTGCTCACACTGATGCAGGCTCAGCTGGCTGCCTCTACAGTATGCGGGTGTGTCAGGAATTCCATTACCTTGTTTGCTTTCCAGTGGAAGAGGAGAATATTCCGGAGAGGTTGAATGCGATGATGTGGGAATACATGGGAAGTTCTTCCCAAACTCATTAGGCCCCTCCCATCATCCCTCGCGGCTGAAGCGGGCCCTCGGCGTGACGTGCCGTACAGGGGGCCATGAGCGGGAAGCGGGCGGGCAGGGGAGGGTTTGGGGTGATAACGGGGAGGGACTGGACCCATGGGAGATGCTCACTTTGGCGAAACTTCCTCAAATGAAATCGAGTCGGAAAACAGGGTGGCGTTTTGAATTCAAGTGACGAATGTGTGCCATCAGTGTGCTA
>PYXC01002600.1:345000-375000 GCA_015244755.2 Tenualosa ilisha | reverse complement strand
AGGCCGTTTGATCCAGTCCGGCAGGGAGCCTCGTCTCTGGGCTGTTAATTGAAAAGCAGAGGGGGTCCTGGATGCGGGCTGCATTCTGCAGTCATTTGGCCCCCCAAAAATGCCCCTGCATCAGCACTCCTGTGCCCTGTGTCACCAGACGCGCCACTGAGGGCCTTTGGAGATAAGAATGAGGGGGGTTATTGGGTCCACCCCTCAGACTGGGTCAGGAGGAGAGTCTGACTGCCTGTTGGGTATTTGGGTCATTTGACCCCCAATCCTCCACTTGGTAGGGGGCGCTGTGGCACAGCAGGCTACAATGCCTGTAACAGAAAGGGGCAGGTGCCTATGGGGAGCCAGGATTCTGAACCCACCCCGTGTCCCACACACACGTCTCCTATCACTGCAACACTAAAGACAAAAGCACATAAACGCAAATCAACACACCTCAGCTGAACACACACATGAAGAAATGGCACTGCAGGCTGCTATAGAGTCCCATAGAGTCCCTGTGGTGTGTTGTGGTGTGCGTGTGTGTGTGTGTGTGTTGTGTTGTGTTGTGTATTGTTGTGTTGTGTGTTGTGTTGTGTTGTGTTGTGAGTGTGTGTGTTGTGTTGTGTGTTGTGTTGTGTTGTGTTGTGTTGTGTGTGTGTGTGTGTGTGTGTTGTGTTGTGTTGTGGTGTATTGTGTTGTTTTGTATTGTGTTGTGTTGTGTTGTGTTGTGTTGTGTTGTGTTGTGTTGTATTGTGTTGTGTTGTGTTGTGTTGTGTTGTCGTGTGTTTGTGTTGTGTTGTGTTGTGTTGTGTTGTGTTGTGGTGCGGTGTGTGTGTGTTGTGGTGCGGTGTGGTGTATTGTATTATGTTGTGGTGCGGTGTGGTGTGGTGTGTGTGTGTGTGTGTGTGTGTGTTGTGTTGTGTTGTGTTGTGTTGTGTTGTGTTGTGTTGTGGTGCGGTGTGTGTGTGTTGTGATGTGGTGTGGTGTATTGTATTGTGTTGTGTTGTGTTGTGTTGTGTTGTGTTGTGTTGTGGTGTGGTGTGTGTTGTTGTGTGAAGTAAACTCTTAAGGCTTGGTAGTGGAGGGTGAAGCTTGGAGGGTGGGTTTATTAGCAGAGCCCCCTACACACACACACACACACACACACACACACACACACACACACAGCAGCGTGTTTATCTGCTGGTCTGGTGTGATGTGTAACAGCGTCCATCAGACTCCTGTCCATGTCAGCAGCAGCCTTAGCAGAGGCCAGGCCTGATAAGACCAATTACAGGATTATCAGCGGCGTGCTACCACAGGGAGACACACGGGCACATGCAGCCCTCGCTTCCCCCCTCCCGAGGGGGCTCCGCCTGTGAGCCAAGCCACGCCGCTTTTGGCCCAGACCCACCCCAGACCCGGGCCGAATCTGAAAAAAAAAAGTTTGAGCTGTGGGCTTTATCGTGAGCCTGAGTCAGTCGGTGTGGATGCTGTGCTTCACTTAAGCGTTAAGTCTAGCGCTGGGCTCCATGGGCTGGGCTGAGGGATGTCAGTGCCTGGCTGCCTGTCCAAGACAAACACGCTGGGGCCACGGAGAGGAGAGGAGCTCACTCACCCAAACGTGACCAGAGGAAACCAAGAGGAAACACTGAGATTCAATTTGTCAGGGGTCCAAATCGCTCTCACGGTCCTAAATGTGCTAAATGGCTTTTTTCACTCATTACAATAGTGGGATGGTGGTGAAGTGAGTCATTTTGGATTGGAAATGTTGTAACACATTCCGTTTTCCTCCACATTCCGTTTTCCTCCACATTCCGTTTTCCTCCACATTCCGTTTTCTTTCCTGCAAACAGGAAATGCATTCCCTCAGCGCCATCACTTCGGAGTGGTCCAGGAGACACACACACACACACACACACACACACACACACACACACACACGTGCGGTGTCCAGGAGGCGCAACAGAGGCATGGCAGTGTGGAGGGAGAATCATTACACACACACACACACACACACACGGAGCGAGAGGGAGAATCATCATCGTGCCCAAGATATTCTAATCTCATTAGGAGGAATGCAGGCTTATTGCCTTGGTCATGACATCATGTTGTGGATTATCTAGAAAAAGTCGTCATGCTGGAATTCACTGCAACTGTAAGATGCTGGTTTCACTTGGATTTGGTTTCTTACATTCTGACCTCTTAATTACTTGCATTCCATTCTTCCCCTGCCCCCATAGTGAACTGAACTGACTGAGAACAAACAGATTAATGCACACATGTAAAATAAAGACCTGAGCCTTCCTGAATCGCCAGTCCTGTCAAGAACATAGATTATCTTGGCAGAGCCAAAAGTCCTCACCAATATGTTATTTTTAAAACCAGCCTTAACTACTTTTTAGAGTCAACTTTGAGCAGTAAGTTAACATTTCTTCCTTTGATTCTTGAGAAATGGGAGTCAAAACTAAAGCCTTGTGTTTACATGTTGTTGTAGTTGTAGTTTCATCCAGAAGGCTTAGGTTCAGGCAATAATGTTGCAGTGAAAAAGTCCAGAAGTCTCTAGAGTGTGTGTTGGAAAGTGACTCCTGTGTGTGTAGGGCACATATGTGCTGTGGATGTGTGACTCCAGCTCCAGTGACCAACTCCAGGCCGTACTGTGATCAGCTCTGTGCGATAAGGGACAGTTTCCAATGGGAAAAGAGCAGCAGGACCAAAGCCCCAGTTTCATGATCACACAGGACTCTCCTACTACCATTGTTTTCACAGAGAGCCAGACCAGTCTAAAAACACGGCCATCACAATAGCTTCCTTTCCTTTTTTCTCCAGTAGAAAACTATGGGTGTGTCTGGATCTGGTAGTTATTATTCTGCTGAAAAACAATGGCTTTCATTTCTGTGAAAGGCTAGAGATGAGGTAAATAGCTCGAGAGAGTCACACCATTGCAGTTGTGTCTGTGGCTCTGATGTCATGGGAGGAACTGTAAACAACATGTATGTGTTTTCACTGTGCGTGGGAGATCTTGTTTTGGATCGTGTTACTGTGCCATAGCATTTCTAGCCTCTTTCAAGATGCATTTCCTGTCCAATTAGACAGCATCATCAGTCACTGCTCACTTCCTGTACATCAGCACTGAGGTTTTGTTAGTTTTCATCCAATCAAAACACATTTCCTGTTAATCAGACAATTTCCCTGGGAGTGTTCAGAGCAGAGTTTAAGTGCGCAAGTAAATCACTCCTCTAAAACAACCCTCTTAAAGTACCAGCCGTTAGACACCCCCCCCCCCAACGTTCAACAGAAATGGCATGGATTGTATTTGCATGTCGTCCCCATTGAAGTCAGGAGGCCCAGAGCTTTTTTATTTCACTTCAAAGCCTCTCTTTGAATTAGCCCACTATTAGACTCTAGGGGACTCACTAGGGCTAGAGCGGACAGGCTAGTACAATGTTGAGTTCAAAAAGGGCTGACAGTGCATTCAAAGAGATCATGATGGAGCAGGATGGAGTTATGACTTTCAGTGCTTCAGTTTTTATCATTCTCTGAAGCTCTTCATGGAAGTAGACATAGATCATTTAGTTGCATTTACTTAACAGAAGACTTGAGCCCTGATGATCGACAGGCGAAACCCATGGCTTTGCCAATTGTTAGAAACCAAAGATGCCACATACAACAGCATTAACAGGAGAGGGAGATCAAAGGCTGACAGAAGGGCTGATGGGGGACATGTACCCTGCTAACACAGAGGGCCTCATGTTGAAGAATTCTGCAGGAGATCAGATAAGCCCTCTAAGTTTCAGAGCTGTCCGTGACAGCAGGTACATCTCCACATCCGCTCGGGATAAAGGCAAGGAACATGTTAGGAAAGGCTAGGGCGGAGGCATCCACCTCGCCCCTCCACCCCTCTTTCGCAAGAGAGCATTTTTGGAATGCCAGGCGTTTACTGCCATTAAAAATATTTCACTCCACATTCCTGCGAAAGGAGGGAATATTATGTGTAACAGTAACTTGGACAGCTATACAGTTAAGGTATTTTTACGTCTGGGCAATGGATATGTTATTTGAGTTGGACACATTTTTCCTTTACCATTCACTAAGGTATTATAAACACTCTCTGGCTTGATAGTCCTTCCTTCTCACTGATACGCAACACTGAATAACTGCAAAAACCTCTGATATTCCACAGTGACAAGAGTAAAAGAGACAAACAGCTTTTTAATGCTGATCTTTTTTTTCTGTTTTATGTCCTTTTAGGAAAGGGTGATGTGCTCCTGGACAATGAAGTTGTGCTCACCAAGATGAAAATCCTCAATAATTTTGACAAACTAATTAATTTGGAGGACTCTGTTTCGACCCTTTCCTTGTCTGTCTCGGAGCATGAGTTGCCAGAGCCCGGCAAAGCTGCTGAAGTGAGCTCCGTAAAGAGCGCCCCTAGTGGTCAGGAGTCCAAAGGTGTCGACTACCTGTCGGCCATGTTCTCAGATCCACAGATCCCAAGGCTCTATAAGTTTGAATCTGAGGACTCTGGTGTAGAGATGCCCAGCGGGGCAAACTCCCCCTCCACCCCTACTGGTTCTGAGCACAGCTTTGTTGTGCACAGCCGAGAGTCCTCCTGCGACTCCGGTGCCCTCACACCCCCCCTGCCCACCCAGGAGCCTCTGCTGCTGCTGGAGTCTGAGATGTTGGAGGTGAGCGAGATCGAGCGCCAGGAGGAGACAGTGATCGCCGGGGCGCTGGAGACCAGCCTCACTGAGGTAGATTGCTTGGAGGAAGGAGAGGACACTGAATGCCAGTTTGAGAAGGAGAGGTCAGATTCAGATCTGGAGCGGCCCGATGACGAGTTCTTGCGGAACCCCTCAGAGGAGTGTGGAGTGGGGGAGTCAGAACAGCTGGTGGAGCAGGGGGGAGGTGAGTCCAAAATGAGAACAACAGAGGAAGAGGCAAGACCAAGGACTGAGAGCTCACATGAGGCAGGCCATGACCCAGCGATGGGGGCTGAGTTCCAGGGGGCACGCCTTAGGAAAAGCACCACTAGTGACAGCCTGGATGAATACATGGAGGAATGCTGCAGACTCAGTGAGGTAAGACTACTGCCACAACTCACCTCTTTTAATGCTGCAGACTCAGTGAGGTAAGACCATTGCCACTACTCACCTCTTTTAATGCTGTTGTTAATTGTAATTAGATAGAGCAGAGAAACAGGAAGTAAACGGAAGCAGAAAATGGATTCATCCTGGATCCCTGTGGACACCTGTCCAATTAATTACTTGTTTCTTTCAAGCTGAATGTCTCCTGAGATGCTTTAAAAACTGAAATATTAAATATTACTCCACATAGGCGACATATTTATTTGTGCATTTTCTGCCTCCAATTTGCAGTTGATCACTTGTGTTTTGAGTCATTTTAAAGCATAAATAGCTGGCCCAAGGAAAGTAGAGGAAGCATAATGGAATGGAATGCCTACTCACACACACTGAGTGGTTTTACCTTCATATTGGGGAAAGGGCTAATTTAACTCACTCATAAAGATTAGGACACAAACACACACACACACACACACACACACACACACACAGATAGCTACCTGAGGCTACAAGAACCCCTCTCTTCTCTTGTTCCTGCTTCTTTAAGCCTTAATGAAAACAGCAACCCCCCCCTCTGCTGCCCCTTGAGCACCTGACAGCTGGCTCCACTGCCAAACCATAATGGCCTGATAACATTTACGAGAGCACTGCTGCATCTCCCTCCATCACAGCCAGTGCTGCTGTTGCTTGACTGCCCTGGTGTCATGAACATAAGACCTTCACTGGTAATGACCATCACCACTTCACTCGTAATGCCCATAAGACCTTCACTGGTAATGACCATGAGACTTTCACTGGTAATGAACATGAGACTTTCACTGGTAATGAACATTAGACTTTCACTGGTAACGACCATGAGACCTCCACTGGTTATGCCTACGGCCTTAGACCCAGTGGTGTTTTGAGCAGAAATCTGTCTCTGCCTTTGTCTCTGCTCATGTCCCCAAAGAGAGGAACAGGAGAAATGACTAATTCGTGCTGAACTTTCAAAAGCAACTGTTTTGAGTTCTGCTCCAGTGAGCTACTGAAGCCTCTCACCTCTGTATATTTCCCCATCTTAGTGTAGCTTATGTGGGATATCCAATGCCAAGGCTTACTGTTAGAGGCGATTACTAACTCTGTTCAGGCCTGTTCCTCTTCTTTGTGCTTGGATGTACTGTGCTGTTGCGTCAGTATTTGGATTAGTAGATTGTAAACCACTCCAAAGAAACACAGGAATCAGAGGTGAGGCTGAGTAACTCACAATAGAGGGAAGGATATAATTACTCCCACACATCCCATAATAACCACTCATTAAGAGTATATGGATATTAACACACCTAGCTGGGGCCACTATTATCTTCACACCATTAGCAGTGAGAAGAGCATAATACACATTTTAGTATTCCAGTTAGCTTAGCATTCACCATTAGCTATGCACCATTCAAAGTGTAAAGAGCACAATATGCTTAGGCCTATTTGCACTGTGGTAGATACACGCCATTAGCACCATTAGCCATTAGCAGTGTGAAGAACACAATATGCATATTAGCTCCAGTTCTGTTAGCTGGGATTCATGATGATTAGCCACACGCCATTAGCAGTCTGATAAGCCCCGAGCCTAAGATAGGTGTAAACCTGCTCCAGGATCAACCCCTGAACTAGACCTCCCATGTGTGAGCGCAGAACGCTTTGGATCTGCTAGTGGACTCAACCACCATGTTTGCTTGGGAATTTGGATCCGCTAATGGACTAGAACTCCCTTGTGTGAGCACCTGCATTCTGTGAAATGGATCCGCTCTGTTACCTCTGTGAGGAAACATTCTCTTGTGTTAACGCCACCCAGAAATTAGCTCTGAATGAAAACTGATTTTACAAAACATGTAATTACACCAACATGTATTAAATTAATGAGCTCTGAATGAAAACTGATTTTTCAAAATATGTAATTACACAAACACAGACACCTGCCAAATCCTGCATATGTTTTTCCATGAGAGTCATGGGGAAGGGCAGGAGGCACTGAACCCTGGGCTTCATTTGGGGGGTACAGGCCTACCTGGGAGACTGAGGCACTGGACCCTGGGCTTTCATTTGGGGGGTACAGGCCTACCTGGGAGACTGAAGCACTGGACCCTGGTGTTTCCGTCTGGGGGGTACAGGCCTACCTGGGAGACTGAGGCACTGGACCCTGGTGTTTTCGTCTGGGGGGTACAGGCCTACCTGGGAGACTGAGGCACTGGACCCTGGTGTTTTCGTCTGGGGGGTACAGGCCTACCTGGGAGACTGAGGCACTGGACCCTGGTGTTTTCGTCTGGGGGGTACAGGCCTACCTGGGAGACTGAGGCACTGGACCCTGGTGTTTTCTTCTGGGGGGTATAGGCTTACCATGAGAGAGTGAGTGGTTGTCTGGTATGTGGTTTGACTGTGGGACAGGAGTGCATGTGTGAGGTGTGTGTGAGTGTGTGCATAGTTTGTAATCTGACTGTATCTGTTGGAGTGTGTGTGCTGCAATAAGCTCTTTTTCATGTGGCAGCATGTCTTGCAGCACCTATTCATCATAACAGCTAGTGTGTGTGTGTGTGTGTGTGTGTGTGTGAAGCTTTCTGTGTGGATTATTTAGGCATTTTGTGCAGGGTGTGGTATTCAAAGTACATACACACAGCTTACTTTTGTGTGTGTGTGTGCGTGTGAACATGTGAATGTAAGTTAGACAGGGTAGGAGAGGACAGATTTGGTTGGACCTCTCCAACATTACAGTGTTCTCTCTCTCTCCCTCTCTGTCTCTCTCTCTACCTCTCTCTCCGTCTCCAAAGGAACCGATCCCCCACCTACCTGGTCTCATCACCCAGGTGTCAAATACCCTGAATGGCTTTCATACCTAGTCTGATAAAGGCCCTTTGATAGAGCAGGGCAGCCCAGGGGCCTAAGGCTGTGTGTGTGTGTGTGTGTGTGTGTGTGTGTGTGCGTATGAATTGGTGTTTGAGGAGCCCTGCTGCTTCTTTGCCTGCAGACTGCTTAGGCGGCAAACTTCAGCCTCATCACTTATCACCTAGGCTAATACGTGAGGCTAATACACTAGGCTAGTACGCTAGGCTAATACGCTATGCTAATAGGCTAGGCTAATACACTAAGCCAATGCGTATGAGTTCTGGGGAGTGGTGACCAGGGAAAGGGTAGAGGGAAAGGTCTCTGCCCTCGGTCTCTCTTTCCCACTGTTTTTTCTCCCCTTCTCTCGCTCTCTTGCTCTCTCTTTCTTTCATCTGCTTCAAAGGTGGGGACTTCAAAGACTGGTTCCTCACAGTCCTTCTCAGTCTGTCTCTTCTAATTTTCCCCTCAGTGTTACCCAACAGGCAACAGGAAAATAACATTAGAATCAGCGCTGTTGAGTTTATTTCCACTTGTTGAGAAGGAATTACAACATCCTTAAATTGTTTAGGATAAGAGTTTTTATTGTCGTGTATATGGTGGTGTGTGTGTGTGTGAGTGTGTGTGTGTGTGTGTGTGTGTGCAGTCGTGGGAGGAAAGATGGATGGTTATTCCTTGATGTACAGTAAGTTGCAGGGAGTTGGACAATGAGCAAAGTGTCAGAGCAGGTACTAAAGCTATCATTTGGCACATGGGAGAATAGAACTGACTCTCTCTCTCTCTCTCTCTCTCTCTCACACACACATACACATACACACACACACACACACAGGTCACTCCCAGCTCAGGACATTTGGCATGTCTGTACTTCATTTTGACACATGTGAGTTATGGTGTCAGGTAGGAATGAGGACTGGGCCAGACCAAACATCAGCAGGGCTCAACACACACACACACACACACACACACACACACACACACACACACACACTTACACACTATGTGTGGGTGGGTCTGTCTGTTAAGGGTATATGTTTGAGTAGAGGGGCATTCCAAACATTTATTTCACTCATTTGACAAAAGCAAGTTTATCCCCCCTTTAACACCCACACACACACACACACACACACACACACACACACACACACACACACACACACACACACACACACACACACTCCTTCTCCTGACATATGATGCATCATCTCCTCTCCTGCTCCCCCACACTATGACCCCTGAGAGCAAGTGTGTGTCACCCCTAAACATGCCATGCAAAGACCAGAGGTCATCGGGGAGCATGCGCGCACACACATGTATGTGTCAGTCAGTGTGTGTGTGTGTGTGTGTATTTTTTAGGCGTGTGTGTCTGTGTTTGTGTGAGTGTGTGTGTGTGAATGTGTCAGTGAGTGTGTGTATTTAAATGGCCCAGGCTGATGTGTTGAGAAAATAATATATCAGCATCACTCATGACCTGAGCAACAGAAGTAAAGCACTGTGAATTTGTGTGTGTGTCAGAATGAAATAGTGTTAGTTTAATCTTCCTGCCTGTTCTGTCTATATGGATGACTGTTAACACCCCCTGCAGTCATAATGATCAGTGACATACCTGAGGCACTTTCTGAAACTGCTCGAGAAAAAAGACTCTAATCAGTCTTTTCACAAATATGGTGTGTTTGTGCATGAAGAGGTTGGACAGAAGGGGAAGTATCTCGATGGATTTCCGTGAGTTAGTTGGAGGCAAAAAGATTTGAGCAGTCCGGGCCCTTATCACATCTGTGCACATCTGGGCTCTCACTCCTGACTCACCCCGTCACGGCGAGGAGAGGATTCCACCGATCTTGAAACCATAGCAGTGGAAACTGTCTGGAACTGATCTCAGAGTTTTCCATAGTGATTTAGAGCAGATTGTGGAATGCTGCTTCACACAAGGGAAAGGCTTTGTGATGTCACAAACACTACTAAAGCTTGTTGCTATGATTCAAAGATGTTGGAAGGTCTCCAGTCCATCTTATTGGATCAGTCTCTGTCAAACCTTTAGTGCAATAGTTTGAACAGGATTACATGGGGCAGGAGTCAGGCTGAGACATCTCACCTCAATAATAATAACAATAATAACAGCCCTAATAATAACAGTAGTAGTGTTGTCAGTTGATGATAATAGTGGTATTAAAGTGGTGATTTGAAAATGTTCTTGAAGACCCTTCAAGTTAGTCTTGGGGGGAGAGCTCTTTCATTAGTGTGTGTGTGTGTGCGTGTGTGTAGGAAACAGTCAGGAAGGGAGTGGGCATCCTGCCGTTCATACATCCCCACCCCTAGTCTTCCCCTCTCACATACTCACAGGGGATAAAGGGGGGGGGGGGGGGTAGCTGATAACATCGTCCTGTGTGTGTCTGTGTCTCTCTGTGTGTGAGTGTGTGGATGTGGATGTGTCCGTGTGTGTGTGTGTTCTCATGGGAACCATAGTTTGTTGCAGTGGGTCTACTTATAATGGAAAACTATCCAAGTCCAACAGTCCTACTTTCCTTCTGTTGGTTCTTGTGTGTGTGTGTGTGTGTGTGTGTGTGTGATTGCTAATGCATATCTATGTCTGTGTGTGTGTGTATCAGTCACCCTCTGTAAGTGTCCCTCTTATCTCTGTAATATGCTATAGGAAAGGCCTGTCAAGCCCCCCCCCCCCCCAAAGTGATAACTCTATCCCCTGTCAGAACACACATGCCATATGCCTACTGATGGTGGTGGGGGTTGGTGGGGGGGGGGGGGGGGGCTGGTTAACGTTCCTGAGGTTCCTCTCGGACTGGAGGGACTTGGAAAGATGTGGATATTTAGAGCAGAATTAAGGGTGTTTGTTTCAGTCTTTTAACTGGTTAGAGCCCCGTTAAGGGCCGGAGTGTTTCTGTGTTCTAATTGGCTGTTAGAGTTGAGGGCTGATGTGTTTGTCAGCACAGCTGCTGCACACGACCACTCAGGATGGCCCCTCTCAAGCTATCTAAACTAGGTCACCAGCAGAGATGAATCTGTGTGTGTGTGTGTGTGTGTGTGTGTGTGTGTGTAAGATGATCAGAGCCTGCCAGCCCATGACATGGGTGGAAAGAGAGGAATGTGAAATGTGTCCAAGGTCATATTCAAGGGCAGTGTGTGTGAGAGTAAGCATTTGTGCGTGTGTGAGAATAAGGGTTTGTGTGTGTGTGTATGTGTGTATGTTTAAGTGCTGACTCTCCGTCAGAGGAAGCAGCCGTTATGAGTGTGTGTGTGTGTTTGAGAGAGAGAGAGTTCCAGGCTGTTGTGACTGTGCCCCTCATTGTCTCAGTGCTGCGTCGGCTTCCATGTTTCTCCGATCCCAGGCTCCGCTCGGCCACGAAAGCCACGGAAACAGCAAGGGGCACGAGGGGTGCAGGGGGCACGTGGGGGGAGGGGGGGGGGCGGCCAAAAGCCCCGAGACCTGAGCTCACTTCCCGCCTTTGTTGGCTGTGTGTGTGGAATGTGGTGGACTGTATAAATATTTGGCCAAAATATCCTTTCTGCAGTTTTTCTTCCTTTCTCTGCACACATCTGGGGATTTTAATGACGACGGTGAGCAGGCTGAGAAAAGAGAGATGGATGAAACAGATGGAAATGAGTGCAAACAAGCAAACAATCACGTCATGCCTCTCGAGCTCAGGGGTCTAATCCAGTCAGACAGACACAGACGTCATGCTTCACTTCCATCTGTAGGCTTCTTCTCTGTCCAACAGCTAGCTTGGCCAGACTGGTTCATGGAATTGGATTGGTTCTCACTGGCTTGTAGTAAAATGCGTTTAACTTTAAAATGACATTTGAGAATATGGTTGCTGTATGTGTGGAAGCGAGCTGAGTGCTGCAGTTTGTGTGTGTGTGTGTATATGTGTGTGTTACATGCGTTGGCGTCAGGGTTGATGTTTCTCTATGGTTATGTAAGAGTTCCCAGATGGATCATGTTTCTGTGTGAAATATAAAGTGTTAGAATAATATACAACCCCGTGAGGTTCCCGCTAGTGTTTGTGCGCACGTGTTTGTGTCTGTGTGTGTGTGTGTGTATGTGTGTGTGTGAGAGAGAGAGACAGTAGGGCCATTTAAGGGGAGGGGGATGGAGGGACTCTTTACAGTGCAGGGAAACAGGTGGGGGTTGGAATGTTGGGAACACCTGCACAACCTGCATGGTTGTGTGTGTGTGTGTATGTGTGTGTGTGTTTGTATTCTTAGTTCTAATGTCCTGGTGCTGTGTAAAACTACCACAGCCTTGCAGGGATGCAGTCCAAATGGCTCCATCACATTTACACCCTGACTGCTGGCTGTGTGCCGGGCCCAACACTCCCTCAGTGGCTGACCTGTCTGAAATGGCTGGCTGAATGGATAGCTTAAGGCAGCCCATTCTTGGCTTGATATGGTGACCAATGTGAAATAGTGGGGATTCTCATCTGAACGCCACCGTAGGCCAACCATATGACACTAAAACCTTGCGGGATCAAAAACACTTCAGCCAGATCAGATGTGGACGGACCTCTGGGCAGAACCAAGCGAGTGGCTGGCCAAGGGCCATAGCACTACTGCACGGCTCCCATTGATACTGGTGGTGCTTTTCACCTAGAATGCATAACTGGCAACGGCACTTAACACCACCCAAGGCCCTTGGGCTTCAGAACTTTTCTTTTTCTCATGCTTAAAATAGCCTAAAAGAGCCTCATAGCCTTATAGCCTCATAGCCTCATAACCTCATAGCCTCATAGCCTCATAGCCTCATAGCCTTATAACCTCATAGCCTCATAGCCTCATAACCTCATAGCCTCATAGCCTCATAGCCTTATAGCCTCATAGCCTCATAACCTCATAGCCTCATAGCCTCATAACCTCATAGCCTCATAGACTCATAACCTCATAGCCTCATAGCCTCATAACCTCATAGCCTCATAGCCTCATAGCCTCATAACCTCATAGCCTCATAGCCTCATAACCTCATAGCCTCATAGTCTCATAACCTCATAGCCTCATAACCTCATAACCTCATAGCCTCATAGCCTCATAGCCTCATAGCCTACCCCGAGGTAAACCAAAAAAGCCACTTCTAAAGCTTTAGCTTTTTTTACAGGAACATGTTAGATTTAGAAACAGTGCAACCGATTCTAAAAGAAAATGCTTCTTACTTTTACAATCAGAAGCGCTTTCTCCTGTCTTCCTAACGGCATAGTAGGAGTACGTGTGTGTATTTGTGACGCTACTGTGTGTGTGTGTGTGTGTGTGTGTATATGAATAACAGGAGTACGTGTGTGTATTTGTGATGCTGCTGTGTGTGTGTGTATGTGTGTATGTGAATAACAGGAGTATGTGTGTGTGTTTGTGACGCTGCTGTGTGTGTGTGTATGTGTGTATGTGAATAACAGGAGTACGTGTGTGTATTTGTGACGCTGCTGTGTGTGTGTGTGTGTGTGTGTGTGTGTGAATAACAGGAGTCCGTGTGTGTATTTGTGACGCTGCTGTGTGTGTGTGTGTGTGTGTGTGTGTGTGTGAATAACAGGAGTACGTGTGTGTATTTGTGACGCTGCTGTGTGTGTGTGTGTGTGTGTGTGTGTGTGAATAACAGGAGTACGTGTGTGTATTTGTGACGCTGCTGTGTGTGTGTGTGTGTGTGTGTGTGTGTTTGTGACGCTGCTGTGTGTGTGTTCTCAGCAGGTGCAGCAGTCCCAGGCCGGCCCCCTGGGCTCAGGGCTGGGCTACCTGGAGCACATCTGTCAGCTCCTAGAGAGGATTGGGCAGCTGCAGGAGCACAACCTCCGTCTCCAGAAACAGATCTGTGGCCTGCAGAGGGACGGACGCGTCGTCAGAACCAAAGAGGTGAGAGGGCCCACACACACACACACACACACACACAACCTTTGGAAGAGTAAGTAGGTAAGAGATGCAGTGAAGAGTGTTTGGGTGTGTTTATTATTCTCAGTCAAGGACGGGCATACATACACACACACACACACACACACACACACACACGCACACACACACACACACACTGCACCGTCTTAACCTCATGATCCTCACCTCCCCATGTCACAAATCACACACACTTGTACACACTCACACACACACATTCCCACCTTTCGACATTAACCACATGCACGCACTCCTCCTGACACCAGTCTGTCATTTTGTCTCTGTATAACCAACAGGTCACACACACACACACATACACACACACACACACACACACACACACACACACACACACACACTCACCTCTAGCACTCAGCACATGAATCTTCCATGGTGTCAGCTGTGTGTCACTCACCTCACGCCCCAGGCACACGCACACACACACACACACACACACACACACACACACACATACACAACCACATCTCTTAATCCTCACCATGGGCACATGTTCATCTCCCTCTACTCATTAAGAAATGAATCCCCTAGTCTCATTCTCTCAACTCAGCACTCACCTTAAGGGGGCACCGTCAATCATATTCTGCCCCACCTTAAGGGGGTGCCGTCAATCATATTCTGCCCCACCTTAAGGGGGCGCCGTCAATCATATTCTGCCCCACCTTAAGGGGGCATTGTAAATCATATTCTGCCCCACCCTAAGAGGGTGCTGTCAATCTTTTTCTGCTCCACCTTAAAAAAGCACTGTCAATCTTATTCTGCCCTACTTTAAGGGGGTACAGTGAATCATATTCTGCCCCATTTTAAGGGGGGGTCGTCAATCTTAGTCTGCCCCTGATTTGCTGTCTGAGAAACTTGTATAGACGACAGGAAGAATAACGACTCTGTTTTGAACTGAAGAACAGTATTAACCAAACTCAGTATTCACCAAACTCAGTGTTCACCAGTCTCAGTATTCACCAAACTCAGTATTCACCAATCTCAGTATTCACCAATCTCAGTATTCACCAATCTCAGTATTCACCAAACTCAGTATTCACCAAACTCAGTGTTCACCAATCTCAGTATTCACCAAACTCAGTATTCACCAATCTCAGTATTCACCAAACTCAGTGTTCACCAATCTCAGTATTCACCAAACTCAGTATTCACCAATCTCAGTATTCACCAAACTCAGTGTTCACCAAACTCAGTATTCACCAAACTCAGTATTCACCAAACTCAGTATTTACCAAACTCAGTTTCCAACTGATTGCTGGAAGTTGTTTTCCTGTTGGTAAATGTCTGCTCACTGTCATGAGTAATGTAATGAGTAATGTCATGAGTAATGTAATGAGTAATGTCATGAGTAATGTCATGAGTAATGTAATTAGTAATGTCATGAGTAATGTCATGAGTAGCTGAAGTGCTGTGAGCTGAGAGAGGATGACTGTGTTGATCTGAACCTGCCCCTTAGTTCCCCTTTGCGTCAACACCAAGTGCACTCTTACAGTCTGAAAAGGCTTATTCTAGGAGGACTATGTTAGGCATTTCTGAGCATCTAATATGTTGAGACACTAACTGTGTTTGTGTGTGTGTGTGTGTGTGTGTGCCTGTGTGTCTGTGTGTTTATGTGTGTGTGCTGAGCTCTGAGGTTAAAGGGCTTCAATCTTGCACTCAGTAGAAATCCCTACATGCCTGAGAGGTTGAGGTCTGGAAGCTCAGTGCACACAGGAACACAACACACACACACACACACACACACACACTCACTTACACACAGAGAGAAAGAGAGAGAGATAGAGAGAGTGAGTGAGAGAGAGGGACTGGGTCAGTGGGACAAAAAGCAGGACTTCTGGGATAGGTCAGTCCTCCCAGCCAGGTGTCGTGCTGTTAGCAGCTTCTGTGTGTTGTGTGTTTTGTACACATGCAGACAGGCGCTGGAGTCAGAGGTTCACATGTGATCAGAGTCAGGAACAGAATGAGCATTTAAGCGTGCTTGCTCACAACAGACACACACACACACACACACACACACACACACACACACACAACCATCAAGCCTGCTCATGGGGGGAAAGTGTTTGTGTTTGTCTGTGAATGTCAACAGACTCTGGGAGTTCTTCCTGAAACCTTTTTGGAGAAGCCAGAGGCCTCATGAGCCTTAGCTGGACCTCTTTTATGACACAGCTAACTAGCAGCAACACACACACACACACACACACACACACACACACACACACACACACACAGCATTAAGTGCAAATGCAATCAGTACAAGCAGCTTCATATGAAGAGCTCTTCCAGACCTTGTTAAATGGCTCACATTCTGCAGAGCAATCAACTTGCAACCATAAAAACTCAACAGTGTTCTTTGAGTTGAAGCGCTCTCACCCTCTCTCAATCTCTCCCCTTCCCTCTCCCTTCTCTCTCTCTCTCACTCTCTTTCTCTCTCTCTGAGTTGAGATAAAGTGTGTGTGTGTGTGTTTGTGTGTCTGTGTGAGAGACAGAGTGAGTTTTTGGGACACAGGAGTGTCAAACACACTGCTGGCTCTAAAGAGACCCTGTCAGATGAAGCTTTGTGTCCGGAAGGCTAAAGGCTTTCTGCCACACACTCTGACCTCAGCAGGACACCACACTTCAAAGGCCAAATGCCTTCAAAGACAGGGGAGAGAGAAAGAAGGAGAGAGAGGGAGCGAAAGAGAGAGAGAGAGAGAGAGAGAAAGAGAGAGAGAGAGGTATTGGGAGAGGGAGGGAAAAGAATGTCTAAACATGTTTAATGAAATGCAGCTCTGGCATCAGTGCCATTGTAAAGGCCGTGTTTGATCCCTCAGTCTATTTGAAGTGAAGCAGCTCCAGCATGGGATCCACCCTGCCCCCTAATCCAGCCCCAGATGAAGTCCCTTCGGTGGGAGAAACACTCTCGTGAGGCTCCTCACGTTTCCATTTGGGTTTTTGTTTGTTTCAGTTCATTTTCCTTCATGTTCTTGTAAAACTGGCCTCAGAGAGCATCAGCATAACAACAAACAGTCATAATCACAGCATGGAGCAAATGAAGTCCTCCCTAAATCAGATCCTCATAAACTCCTGTGACGCGACGCTGTGAGGGAGAGAGTGAGAAAGTCAGCGGGTGCACGGAGCATGTGCGGGGTTGAGGGTGAACACTTTGGTCTCCCTAATAACTCTGTGGTTCCCTCCTCCACACTCCAACATCACTGGCCTAGAAAAGGAGTAAACAAACAAGCTTCACTCACAGCTTTGCTGACATGGGAGGAGGATTTTGAAGAGACGAGAAATGGAGGTTTCAGATGCACTGGCGTTTGAGATCTGATGAGGTGTTAGCATTAGCCAGCATTAGCATGTTTGGCTTCTCTACAACATGCAATCACACTGAACCCCACTCTGCTGTATGTGTGCTGATCTACTGATCTCTGCATGTGTGCTGATCTACTGATCTCTGCATGTGTGCTGATCTACTGATCTCTGCATGGGGAGAAATGGAGGTTTCAGATGCACTGGCGTTTGAGATCTGATGAGGTGTTAGCATTAGCCAGCATTAGCATGTTTGGCTTCTCTACAACATGCAATCACACTGAACCCCACTCTGCTGTATGTGTGCTGATCTACTGATCTCTGCATGTGTGCTGATCTACTGATCTCTGCATGTGTGCTGATCTATTGATCTCTAGATGTGTGCTGATCTACTGATCTCTGTACCTGTGCTGATCTATTGATCTCTCTATATGTGCTGATCTACTGATCTCTGTACATGTGCTGATCTATTGATCTCTCTATATGTGCTGATCTACTGATCTCTGCATGTGTGCTGATCTACTGATCTCTGCATGTGTGCTGATCTACTGATCTCTGTACGTGTGCTGATCTATTGATCTCTCTATATGTGCTGATCTACTGATCTCTGCATGTGTGCTGATCTACTGATCTCTGCATGTGTGCTGATCTACTGATCTCTGTACGTGTGCTAATCTATTGATTTCCGTATGTGTGCTGATCTACTGATCTCTAGATGTGTGCTGATCTATTGATCTCTCTATATGTGCTGATCTATTGATCTCTGTACACATGCCAATCTACTAATCTCTGTACGCGTGCTGATCTGCTGGTCTCACACTACACACACACACACACACACACACACACACACACACACACACACACACACACTAATCCAGACTAAGACACAGGAATGAGGCGTATAACAACCCAACATACAGCAAACAGCAGCACAGCACACAGCATAACATATGGAAACCCTGTTGCAGAATAGCCTCTGAAACGCATGTGTGTCGTGGTTTAGCAAATCCATAGCCAGCTTGTGTACTTGCTGTATTTACAGGAACCTAATACATATTGTCCCGTCAGTGACGGCCTCTCTTCAGGGCTTCACCCTCACTAGTTATTGCAGCTGGGACCAAGTGTTGGACTTCCTAGAGTGTGTTGTGTGTGTGAGTTGCGTTTGGTACGTGAGGCTCGTGTGTGATGTGGTCCGTGCAACTCCAGACAGAGGAGGGGTCTGTGGGTGGGCTGGCCTCTCGTCAGTTGCAGGGCGGAACAGGACGCTCGTCTGAGGGGTAGATGGGTACATATAGATATCTATATATCTATACACTACCTGTGTGTGTGTGTGTGTGTGTGTGCGTGTGTGTGTGTAATATAGAGTATACATGTATATACAAACGTACATACACACACAAACACACACACACATTACATAACTAGTTTCAGAAGAAAGGGACCTTACTGAGTGTTTGAGCACTTGAGCGGGGTAAAAAGTTGAGGTTTTGACACACACACACACACACACACGGACACACATACACATCCACACACACGCACCAGGTACAAAGTTGAGGATTTGGCTTATGCACACACACACACACCGGTTACAAAGTTGAGGTTTTGGCCCAGGGAACATGTCACAGGTGCTGTGGACTGGGGGGAGGAGGAAGGCCAAAATAAGCAACCCGAACAGGAAGAGGAAATGAGGTCATACTAGATGTGGCTGGCTTGATTTCAGCCGAGCAGGTGGTGGTGCTGTGTGCGTGAGTGTGTGTGTGTGTGTGTGTGTGTGTACGGAACAAACTCTCTCCTGATGGAAACCAAATCAGAATGTGACAGAGAAGAAACAGTATCAGATTCACCAAACAATGAGGGAAAGAAAACACACACAAACAGAGACACACACACACACACACATACACGCACACAAACACACATACGCACACACACACACACACACAGTAAAAACCTCACTACCATTACATCAGTAACCGCTGAATAAACTTCATGAGGGCAAAATCAGAAAGATAAGGCCAGACACACACACACACACACACACACACACACACACACACATACACAGAGCTGACATACCGCTGTGGCTCAAGGCAGAGGAAGTGTAGTGTGGGCAGGTAGAGCAGTTTGAGCCAGGCACACACAAACGTTTCTAATCATGAATCTAAGCCCCTATGGAGTGCAGCTCCCTAAGAGTGGTCTCCAGGGCCAGTGGTGGCGATGGCATCAGTGTGAGGCCTCCTCCTTTGATTACGTGGGGCTGAGGGGAGGAGGCCAGGGATGTGTGTGTGTTTTCTGCTGGGTGTGTGTTTGCCATGAGGTAGGAAATCAAGTAACAAGAATGTGTGCAAAGTAAAACAGGCCTTTCTGGAGAACCTGCCATTCATAGTTCACCAAATAGTCAGTTTTCAAGCTGAATGTTTGTAATAACATGTTTACTACAGTCACATCCATAGGATTATGTTTACAATAACATATTTACTACAGCTGTCTCTCTAGGCTTATTTTAGTAACCACATGTTTATGACAGTCAGTTCTCTAGCCTCTTGATTGTAATAACATGTTTACTACAGATTCATGAAGATTTACAGATTCATATGGAGAGACTGGGCAGCAGATGAAACTCATTAATTTGGGTCTAATCCTAATAACTGAGAAATTCCTGTTTTCTCTCCCTCCGCCAGGACTTCTTCATCCAGCACTGTAACTGTGGAGCGGCCAGCCTGGCATTCCAGGAGCTTAAACGTCATTCCCGAAGTGATTTTCCAAGCGGGACGCTTTCTGACCTGAGCACCATCCCAGAGGTCACACACAACCCTCTGAGAGGAACCAGGAGAGGTCAGTATGCTCACCTACCAAAGACCATCTGCCCGTTTGTCTGTATGTGTCTCTGTCAATCCATCTCTCTATCTGGATCTATCTAGCGATCTGTCTCTCTGGAAAATAACATGACAACATAATATTTTTTAGCGTCATCATAGCCCTGTTTCCTCAAGTCTAGTAGAGTGGAGTAGATTAGATTAGATTAAATTAGATGAAATTAGATTAGAGTTTAGAAGAGATGAATAGAGTGGAGTCTGCGGGTGTCTGCTGATAGAAGGACCCTCCCTAAGTCTGCCTACGTGCCTGATCCCACGCAGCTCACACTCACAGTGTGTAATGAGCTCACCATTCCTCTTTTTTTTCTCTGTGTGTGCATGTGTCTCAGTATGTGTGTGTGTGTGTGTGTGTGTGTGTGTGTGCGTATGTGTGCTGCAGTAGAGATGTTTTGTCAGACTCTTCCACTTATGACTGAATCAAGCCATGCTGGCCTCTGAGCCGTGTGTGTGTGTGTGTGTGTGTGTGTGTGTGTGTGTGTGTGTTTGTGTGTGTGTGTGTGTGTGTGTGTGTGTGTGCCAGTATTGGCCTCTGAGCAGTGTGTGTGTGTGTGTGTGTGTGTGCCAGTGCTGGCCTCTGAGCCATGTGGGCCTTGCTGTACTGTGCAATGCAAAGTAAATGTTTCTCTAGTGTTCTCTCACAAACATTTAGAGTTAGCCTAATAAACTAGGGACTAGCTCCGGTTACACACACACACACACACACACACACTCACCTCATGCTCACCTCACACTCAGAAAGGGGAGTACTCACATAGAGTGTGCAGCTGTCATCTCTCATGCAAGCACACCCTAAAACACCCTCACACCATTCTCTCACTCTCTCTCTTTCTCTCTCACACACACACAGACACACTCATTTACTTATGGAGCCTTCCCAGAATATCCTGCAGAATCTTTCTGCTGCCGTGTCTTGGGTTGGGGCCGTGCTGTTCCTCAGGTGAGGCGCTCCCCTGGGGGAAGCAGAATTCTGTAGCCCTGGAATTCCCGGCATTCTGCCCGTGGAACGGGAACACAAAATAGCACTTGGAATTCCCTACTTTTCCTTTAGGGCTGGAAACCAGAGCTTCTCTGTGTGTGTGTGTGTGTGTGTGTGTGTGTGTAACAGTAACACGAATAGAGACTGATTCACTCCATGTCATCATCATTTTCTCTCAGTGGTTAATTAGACTCTCTACTCTGTGTATTTCTCTTTTAGAATGAGTTCATATCTGTGTGTGTGTGTGTGTGTGTGTTTGCCTGTGTATGTGTGCTGTGTGTGCTGTGTGTGTGTGTGTGTTTGTCTGTGTATGTGTGAGTGTGTGTGTGTGTGTGTGTGTGTGCATACATGCGTGAGTGTGTGTGTGTGTGTGTGTGTGTGTGTTTGTCTGTGTATGTGTGAGTGTGTGTGTGTGTGTGTGTGTGTGTGTGTGCGTACATGCGTGCGTGTGTGTGTGCTGTGTGTATGTGTGAGTGTGTGTGTGTGTGTAGGTGTACATGCGTGCATGTGTGTGTGTGTGTCTTTGGCTATTTGTTCATTGTTCTTTGTGTTCTGAATGGTAGGGTTCTACATGTATGTGTGTATGTATGTTCTTGCTCTTGAGTACAGTTCCTTCCTTGTGAGAACAAATGTGTCCATACACTAATTGCAAACCTCTAATTAACAGTCGGAGATGCTGATGTATGTATTTGCATTTGTGTGTGTGTGTGTCTGCATGTCCAGATGGAGACTCCGTCTTCCAGCCCAGTGTTCCACTGTGGAGGCGTGGCCTAAACAGGCGAAGCTACACAGAGGGAGAGGCTCGTTACCTGGGCGACAGCGCAGAGGTCCTGTCCGCTCCTCACCGAAGGGTAAGCCTATGAGTCACGCCCAACAACCCATTATGCCACATATCTGTGAGGGGCCACAGGGCGCCTCACTCTAGGAGGATGTGACTCACTCTAGGAGGAGTGTGACTCACACAGATCATACATGGCCTCAGTGAATACTCTAGAGTACTCTGCCTGACTGGACCCAAAAGAACACCCAGACCTTGTGTTAAATAGCACAGAGGAACTCTCTTAGAACACCCAGACCTTGTGTTAAATAGCACAGAGGAACTCTCTTAGAACACCTAGACCTTGTGTTAAATAACACAGAGGAACTCTCTTAGAACACCTAGATCTTCTGTTAAATAGCACAGAGGAACTCTCTTAGAACACCTAGACCTTGTGTTAAATAACACAGAGGAACTCTCTTAGAACACCTAGATCTTCTGTTAAATAGCACAGAGGAACTCTCTTAGAACACCTAGACCTTGTGTTAAATACCACAGAGGAACTCTCTTAGAACACCTAGATCTTCTGTTAAATAGCACAGAGGAACTCTCTTAGAACACACAGGCCTCATGTTAAATACCATCTCTCTGACTAGAGATGACATAGAACCTTATGCCGAATAACATGACACACACACACACATTAACACACTATGCTAAATAACATGACACACAGACATATTAACACACTATGTTAAATAACATGACTCACACATACACACACACACACACACACACACACGTACATATTAACACATTGTGCTAAATAACGACTCTGACTCAAAACCAGCTGTGACTCAGTCTGCAGTACTGGCTGCTTTGGGAGTGACTCACTAACATCATCTAAACAAAATCAACTCAAAATCAAGTCTGACTTTGGAGTTGACTCTTGGAGAGTCGTCCTAATAACACCAATGTGCGTGTGTGTGTGCATGTGTGTGTGTGTGTGTGTGTGTGCAGCTAAGTGAGAACTTCACATGGGGGAGGGTGAAGGAGCTTGTGCAGAAGACTAAGTTCCGGAATCAGAACCGTCTGGGCCTGTCTTCCACCTCGCTCAAGAACTCCTGTCCTCAACTCTACAGGTGAGAACACACTCTGAACCAGTCACAGCTCACACACAACACTCCCTCAACCAATCACACCTTCCATGCAACACTCCCTTAACCAATCACAGCTCACACACAACACTCCCTCAACCAATCACAATTCATACAATACACTCTGAATCATCAGAACACACTCACAATTGTTGAGCCCAAGAGATTATAATATCCTCTGAAAAAACACCAGACAAAGACCTGAAGGAGTCAGTACAGCTTAACAAAGCACCTTCCCAGAGTCCCAGATCAGTCCAGTCCCCCCAGTACAGCTTAACAAAGCACCTTCCCAGGGTCGGTCCTAGATCAGTCCAGTCCCCCCAGTACAGCTTAACAAAGCACCTTCCCAGGGTCGGTCCTAGATCAGTCCAGTCCCCCCAGTACAGCTTAACAAAGCACCTTCCCAGGGTCGGGTCCTAGATCAGTCCAGTCCCCCCAGTACAGCTTAACAAAGCACCTTCCCAGGGTCGGGTCCTAGATCAGTCCAGTCCCCCAGTACGCTTAACAAGCCCCCAGGGTCCAGATCAGTCCAGTCCCCCAGTACAGCTTAACAAAGCACCTTCCCAGGGTCCTAGATCAGTCCAGTCCCCCCAGTACAGCTTAACAAAGCACCTTCCCAGGGTCGGGTCCTAGATCAGTCCAGTCCCCCAGTACAGCTACAAGCCTTCCAGGTCGGGTCCTAGATCAGTCCAGTCCCCCCAGTACTCCCCAGCACAGCTTAACACACCATCTTCACCATCAATAGTGTCTCTCAGCTCATGAATAAGAACACTGAATCACACAGGCACAGTCACTCTAAGTCTATTTAACGGAGTGGAATGTGTCTGTGTGTATGTGTGTGTGTGTGTGTGTATGTGTGTGTATCTGTGTGTGTCTGTGTTTGTGTGTGTGTGTGTGTGTGTGTGTGTGTCTGTGTGTCTGTCTGTGTGTGTGTGTGTGTGTGTATGTGTATGTGTATGTGTATGTGTATGTGTGTGTGTGTATCTGTGTGTGTCTGTGTTTGTGTGTGTGTGTGTGTGTGTGTGTGAACGCCTAATGCGTTAGTGCTGCACTCCCACATCCATTTCCCAAACGATAAGTCTGCTAAAATCCCACAACTTCCTCCCCTGCTGCTCCTCTGCGCGCGCACACACACACACACACACACACACACACACATACACAGAGGTCCTGTGTGTGTGTTAGGGAGATGGTGGCTCGGTGAGGTTACTCTTGTGATTCAGGGCAAACCACTCACACATGAATAGAACTTTTAATGTGATCTAACTCAAATGGTGCTTCTCACAGATACAGCTGTGAACACCCCCCCCCCCCACACACACACACAGAATTTTGTGGTTTTATAATAAGGTGAAAATTTGGTCAAGCCCTGTGGGTGTATGATTGACAGGTGTGTTTTTCCGTGGTCTAAACCACAGTATGTGGTCACACACATTCCTTAGCTTCTCTGCCGCATTGGCTGAGCCTGTACACACACACACACACATATACACTGATACTACACCCTGAGGCACACACAAACACAAACACACACACACACATATACACTGATACTACACCCTGAGGCACACACAAACAAAAACACACACACACCACACACACACACAGACACACACACACACACACTGATACTACACCCTGAGGCACACACAAACACAAACACACACACACACACACATGTACACTGATACTACACCCTGAGGCACACACAAACAAAAACACACACACACACACACACACACACACACACATACACACTGATACTACACCCTGAGGCACACACAAACACAAACACACACACACATACTGCTACCCTGAGGGGTGCTTCTCCAGTGAACTGGAACGTTGCTAACTTTACCTACGGTGGGATACCTTACTGAAGTCAAAACAAAGTCAGTGAGTGAGTCAGTGGACCAATCACAGCACTGTTGTCATCATCTCCATGTTTTTGGGAGAGTGGAGAGAGAAGGAGAGGAGAAGAGGAAAAGAGAGAGAGAGGAGAGAGGACAGGAGAAAGGAGAGAGGAGAATGGAGAATAAAGAAGACAAAAGAGGAGAGAAGAGAGGAGAGAGAGAGAGGAGAGAATGAAGAGAATAGAGGATAAAGAAGACGAGAAGAGGAGCAGAGAGGAGAGAGAGAGAGAGGAGAGAGGGAGAGGAGAGGAGAGAGAGAGAGGAGAGAGAGAGAGAGAGAGAGAGAGGAGAGAGAGAGGAGAGGGGAGAGGAGAGGAGAGAGAGGAGAGGAAAGAGAGAGAGGAGAGAGAGAGGAGAGAGGAGAGAGAGAGGAGATAGGAGAGGGGAGAGGAGGGAGAGAGGAGAGAGAGAGGAGAGAGGAGAGGGGAGAGGAGAGGAGAGAGAGAGGAGTAAGAGAGGAGAGAGGAGAGGGGAGAGGAGAGGAGAGAGAGAGGAGAGAGAGAGAGGGGGAGGAGAGGAAAGAGAGAGAGAGGAGAGAGAGAGAGGAAAGAGAGAGAGGAGAGGGGAGAGGAGAGGAGAGAGAGGAGAGGAAAGAGGGATGAGGCTGGCTCTTTGTTATGGGCTTCCCACAGGCTGGAATGCAGTGGGAGTAACTGGACACACACACACACACACACACACACACATACACACATTCAGCTCTTTCTCTGATGTGCCTTCTGAGAAAACAGAAACACATGAATATCTATTTCTTCTTTTTGTCTTACAAGTACACACTCTCAAACACACACACACACACACACACACACACACACACACACACACACGATAAATAGTGTGTGGGGTTGTACTGCAACCCTAGAGGGATGTTTGCAGGACGAGGGAGGGATTCTGAGTATTTGAGTCATCTGCTTACATCCAAAATTATCAGTATGTTTTCCAAATCACTTACCCAGCTCCAAACACACACACACACACACACACACACACACACACACACACACACACATACACACACACACACATTCCTCTGAACCCAAACAACATGTGGAACTGGGCCTTGAATACAGATGTTTCAGGGCCAGAGTCCAGGATTCCACACACCTGGCTGTTATCTGTGTGTTTGTGTGTGTGTGTGTATATATATACCAGTTACGTAAAACCTACAGGTGAAACCTCCCAGTCTAGTCTGCATGTCAAGATGAGGGAGGTTTTAGTCCCATTTGTGTGTGTGTGTGTGTGTGTGTGTGTGTGTGTGTGTGTGTGTGTGTGTGTGTGTGCTTCTTGTGATAATGCCCTACTGCTGATAAAGTGGGTCCTGTTGCCTCTTGGCGCTGTCAAATGGACCCTTACTGTGACCCCCATGACCCATCTCACTCCTTCGAGTTTGTCACTATGCCTGGCCGCTGCTACATTGTCCAGCCATAATTCCTGATAACCACCTATAGACTGATTACCATGTAATGTAAAAGTGGGATAATACTCTATTATGAACTATTATGAACCTTAGCTAAACCATAGGCAACTTATAGTCTGTCATGGTTACTACTGATTGTAATTTTTCTCCATGACCCCTGGCAGTTGGGTTAGCCCCTTGAGTCGTGGATCTGCCCAAGGTTTCTTCCTAGATTAACTGAACATAAGGGAGTTTTTCCTGCCCCTGTTGCTCTTGGGTGCTCCTTCTGTGAAGCGCCATGAGACAATACTGTATAAATAAAACTGAATTGAATTGAATTGAATTGAATTTTAGAAATGCTTGAACTTTCTGTGTGGTGTGTGTGTGTGTGTGTGTGTGTGTGTGTGTGTGTGTGTGTGTTGTGTGTGCTTCTTGTGATCCTTACCACTGGTAAACTGGGTCCCTCTGGAACCCACACAGCCTACTCAATCAACCAATCACAAGCCACACAGCCCACTCGATCAGCCAATCACTATCAATGTGTTGACCCAAGCCCTCTGTGTTGTCCTGCCCCACAGGCCTGACCTGGGACCTGTGGATGTGCCGCGGGGAGACAGGAACTCCATGATTGCCCTGGGCCATCAGAGCAATATAGACTTCCTATGGGCACAATAGAGACGCTCAGGTAAGATTTACGTGACCTTATGCTGGTACACACACACACACACACACACAATATAGTATGTTTACAAATGATGAATCCGCATGATGTGTGAATGTGTGTGTGTGTGTGTGTGTGTGTGTGTGTGTGTGTGTGTGGTCTTTTGCTTCATCCTATTGTGCAAGGTAGTGTTTATGTGACTTATGGCCCCCTGACAGTCCTGTTCTCTCTTTCCCCCCTACAGCGGACAGATCACAGCATCCCCCACCCCCCACTACACACACACACACACACACATCCCAACCTCTGACCCCTGACCTCCCAACCAGGGTCAACGTGTTTCCCCAACGACGGGTTAAACCAAGAGGATGGACACACACACACACACACACAGATGATGGATGGACAGAAATGGCTTGCAGCAGAAAGAGAGAGAGAGAAAGTCGGAACAAAGATGGAGAGGAAAGGAAGATGGAGAAGCAGAGAGAAAGAATGGAACACAGTGCAGTAGAACAGACAGCAAGCATGTGCTGTCACACACACACACACACACACACACACACACACACAGACTGACCCTGTGACTGTGCTGGCAAGAGACTATACACACCACAGCAATATCAGTGTTGCTGTCAGATCAATGACGACATTGCTGCCAGATCCTAGCCAGATCATTGCCAGATCAAGGCCAGATGAATGCTCTGTGGTTGCTATGGAGACAGAGATGTGCAGCTTGTATATTAATGTATATTACTCCCAAACTTTGTTATTCTGGGATGTATGGTAATGTGTGTAATACTGTATCCATGGCAACATGTGAAAGCAGAAAGACTGTTAGTGTCCTCACGGATTAGGATGACATCACAGCAAACATCCCAAACTCACATAAACACTCACAGACACCATCACTGCAAACATCCCAAACTCACATAAACACTCACAGAAACCATCACTGCAAACATCCCAAACTCACATAAACACTCACAGAAACCATCACAGCAAACATCCCAAACTCACATAAACACTCACAGACACCATCACTGCAAACATCCCAAACTCACATAAACACTCACAGAAACCATCACAGCAAACATCCCAAACTCACATAAACACTCACAGACACCATCACAGCAAACATCCCAAACTCACATAAACACTCACAGAAACCATCACTGCAAACATCCCAAACTCACATAAACACTCACAGACACCATCACAGCAAACATCCCAAACTCACATAAACACTCACAGACACCCTCACTGCAAACATCCCAAACTCACATAAACACATAAAACCACTTTGCCATTAACCCCAAGGCTACACAGAGAACATTTTAATTATGGTATGTGGAGACATAGCTGGTTTTGGTTGTTTGGTTAAAGTCTATCCTGAATGTGTGTATGTGTGTGTGTGTGATACAGACCACACAGTTGGTATGAATGTGTGTGTGTGTAATGGGTGTATATAGCATCTTTCCTGGTGTGCATATTGTAGGGGCCTATATATATATATGAATATGTCTTTATCAGAGGGAGATAAAGTGTGTGTGTGTGTGTGTGTGTGTGTGTAAAAGGCTAGTTCCCTTCCAGTCTAAATCCTTAGTGTCCAGTAATCCATCATCTCACCAGAGCTTGCTTAAAGATGACGTGTGTGCATTCTGTGGGCTCCTCGTTTCTCAAGGGTTACGTAACGTTGGAGAACCGCACTAGCGAGGTCTCAGGTCAGACGGTTCCCCCGCGCGGGGCTCGGAATGTTCCACAAACTAGCATAATCCTTAACAGTGTGCCCGAGGAGGCCAAGTTTGGTGGTTGCCAAGACACCGGGCGCAGATAACCCTGCTGTGCAGACATGACTGAGGGATGATGGGAAAACCTGCTGTGCGGACAAACAAGCTCTCTGGGACGGGATGTTCCCCTGCACACACACACACACACACACACACACACACAGACCATGCCCCAAAGACCCACCGGCTTTCCATCAGTGTCTTACACAAATGAGAACGACAGGCCGTGTGTATGCATAGCTGCATGTGTGTATGTGTGTGTGTGTGTGTGTTTTTGTATCTTACACAAATGAGAAAGCCAGAGCGTGTGTATGTATGACTGCATATGTGTGTGTTTTTGTATCTTACACAAATGAGAAAGACAGAGTATGTGTACTGTATGTATGCCTGCATATGTGTGTGTGTGTGTGTGTGTGTGTCCAGTGTAAACCAGGCAAAGAGGCCCTTAGTCTGACCATGAGGCCCTAACACACACTCTCTGGCTCACTGCTCTCTACAGCCATCAGCTGAACCGACTGGACTTCAGCTTGAATGGAGAGTCTGACATCCCATCCCATCTTAGCTGAGTCTCACTCTGAGTCCGGCTGGAGGCTTAGTCTCAGACTGAGCCAGAGGTTCAGCTGAGTCTCACTCTGAGTCCGGCTAGAGGCTTAGTCTCAGACTGAGCCAGAGGTTCAGCTTAGTCTGAGCAGAGATTCAGTGAGTTCACTCTGAGTCTGGTAGAGGCTTAGTCTCAGACTGAGCCAGAGGTTCAGCTTAGTCTCAGTCTGAGCCAGAGATTCAGCCCCATGACCAGTAGCTCAGTTATGGGAACTGTCAGTAAAGGGCCCTCACTGACCCAACAACCACTCTGGGCAAGTTTACATGACTATGACCCATGATCTATGAGCTAGACCTATCCCTACAAAGCCATCCATTGCTATCTTGAGTATACTACATCATACTGTCTACTCCAATATTCCAGATGCTATGGAGTGTATGATTCATATCTTCTAAAGATGCTTACTTTAATCATGTAATATAATAGCAGTATACCTTCAAGTACTTTTTAAAAAGGGAAAGCAGTATGCATGAAGCGCTCGTGTGTGTGTGTGTGTGTGTGTGTGATATTTTTTATATTCTCTGTTTGTTGTACAGATGGACTATTTCATGTGTATATTGTATCACTATTCAAGATTATGATGATTTTTCAGAAATAAAGTTCATATTTCTTCATGGCTGTTTGACGGCTCTTTATTTTCATTCTCAGACAGATATTACTGTAATCACAGGAGACGCTCTACGGTTCTTGCATTGGCCGTTAGGTTGGCATATACTGACTTTGAATTAATTCTTTTCAAATATCTGTTGAATGGGATGATGGAGAGACATCAGCCTTTCAGGAGGTTGGAGGCCA
>PYXC01002600.1:325000-340000 GCA_015244755.2 Tenualosa ilisha | reverse complement strand
ATACACACAACACACACAATACACACAATACACACAATACACATAATACACACAACACACACAATACACACAATACACACAATACACACAATACACATAATACACACAATACACACAATACACACAATACACACAATACACACAACACACACAATACACACAATACACACAATACACACAATACACACAACACACACAATACACACAATACACACAATACACATAATACACACAACACACACAATACACACAATACACACAATACACATAATACACACAAATAATACACATAATACACACAATACACACAATACACATAATACACATAATACACATAACACACACAATACACACAATACACACAATACACACAATACACATAATACACACAATACACACAATACACATAATACACACAATACACACAATACACACAATACACACAATACACATAATACACACAATACACACAATACACATAATACACATAATACACACAATACACATAACACACACAATACACAATGCAAAAACAGATCAAACATATTGCACACATCTGCATTCATTCACTCACTGAACTGGAAAAAAAAACGTGTCTTTAGACTCATGTTGACATCCTCAGGTAGAGTGCAGTCTCTTGCCTTGTCACTCATGCTACCCTTGTGTTTTGGCTGGGAAGAAGGAAACTCGCCTCCTGAGTGGAGAAGGAGACTCACCTCCTGGGAAGAAGAAGACTCGCCTCCTGAGTGGAGAAGGAGACTCACCTCCTGGGAAGAAGGAGACTCGCCTCCTGAGTGGAGAAGGAGACTCACCTCCTGAGTGGAGAAGGAGACTCACCTCCTGAGTGGAGAAGGAGACTCACCTCCTGGGAAGAAGGAGACTCACCTCCCGAATGGAGAAGGAGACTCACCTCCTGGGAAGAAGGAGACTCACCTCCTGAGTGGAGAAGGAGACTCACCTCCTGGGAAGAAGGAGACTCACCCCCTGAGTGGAAAAGGAGACTCACCTCCTGGGAAGAAGGAGACTCACCTCCCGAGTGGAGAAGGAGACTCACCTCCTGGGAAGAAGGAGACTCACCTCCCGAGTGGAGAAGGAGACTCACCTCCTGGGAAGAAGGAGACTCACCCCCTGAGTGGAAAAGGAGACTCACCTCCTGGGAAGAAGGAGACTCACCTCCTGGGAAGAGGGAGACTCACCTCCTGGGAAGAAGGAAACTCACCTCCTGAGTGGAGAAGGAGACTCACCTCCTGAGTGGAGAAGGAGACTCACCTCCTGGGAAGAAGGAGACTCACCTCCTGGGAAGAAGGAGACTCACCTCCTGAGGGGAGAAGGAGATTCACCTCCTGGGAAGAAGGAGACTCACCTCCTGGGAAGAAGGAAACTCGCCTCCCGAGTGGAGAAGGAGACTCACCTCCTGGGAAGAAGGAGACTCACCTCCTGAGTGGAGGAGACTCACCTCCTGGGAAGAAGGAGACTCACCTCCTGAGTGGAGGAGACTCACCTCCTGGGAAGAAGGAGACTCACCTCCTGGGAAGAAGGAGACTCACCCCCTGAGTGGAAAAGGAGACTCACCTCCTGGGAAGAAGGAGACTCACCTCCTGGGAAGAGGGAGACTCACCTCCTGGGAAGAAGGAAACTCACCTCCTGAGTGGAGAAGGAGACTCACCTCCTGAGTGGAGAAGGAGACTCACCTCCTGGGAAGAAGGAGACTCACCTCCTGAGTGGAGAAGGAGACTCACCTCCTGAGTGGAGAAGGAGACTCACCTCCTGGGAAGAAGGAGACTCACCTCCTGAGTGGAGAAGGAGACTCACCTCCTGAGGGGAGAAGGAGATTCACCTCCTGAGTGGAGAAGGAGACTCACCTCCTGAGTGGAGAGGAAGTTCTGAGCTCTAGATCTAACTGCTGCCTCTCCTCTTCCCAGCTGATGTTCTCCTGACTCTAAAAAATAAATTTCCCAGAATGCACCACCAGAACACAAAAATAAAATCCTCCATTAGATAGATAATGTAATATAGTATATATATAATATATAATAGAGGTTATCTATGGGAATGGTTTGTGATGTATTAGATGCTTAATCCCTTGGCACTATTATAACTGATATGAGATAGATAATGTAGTGAGGTTATCTATGAGAATGGTGTGTGAGTCAGGTTGCCATGGTGACCTCATAACGGGAGTGGAACATCCTCTCAGTGGTTGAGTCCTCAAGGCTCTCAGAGGAGGGTTCCAAAGCAGTGTCTGCAAGCAGTTGACATGTTTACACAGAGCACAACAGCGCTGCCCCTGCCAGAGGCTGCAGTATCGGTTTGACACGTTTAAAAACAACCCAGCACTGCAGGGTAGAAGTCCTGTGGTCCAATGGCCATAGGGAACTAGCTGGAGACAGGATCTATTATGTTCAGACAGGATAGGTTGTGTTCATCACAGATGATCAGTACCTCTTAATTCACAGATGAGCTGCACTCTCTCAGAAACACAATCTGTAACGCCCGCAAGACTGGTCTCTCTTCTGGAGCAAACAGCAAACAGCACACAGCACATGGCAATTCATGTTATTGTTGACGTGTTTGCCTCTCATGTGGCATAAATAGAGTTACTGTCATAGAGGAATACAAACCCAATACATTCAAATATTAAAGTGCATTACTGTAAGAATATGTTTATGATATAGACGCTTCACAGACACTTTTATACAAAGCGACAAACAATTCTTCAATTAGCTAAAAATGATACATCTCATATAAGAACAAACCCTGAAGTAAAAATAGAAGCACAGAACAACATCCAACTAATCCCAATAGATGGCAAACAAACACTACTGATCCTGGTACAGCTGACAGGCTTAGTGATGATGATACTGAGACTACTGGCAGACAGAGGAAAGGGAGGAACACTCTGATACCCTCTGGTTTGTGTACAGTCCTCTGGATCAGGTTCCAGGAGCTTCCCTGCACCCCCGCCAATGGTCACTAGAGGGCATCCTTGAGTCAGAGAATCACCACCATCGAGCAGCCATCCAAGACTGTTCTGAGCAACACACACGTTGATGCAGATGGGGGGGCGCGTGTTTACAGCAAGCAAGTGGATACATTATTGAATAGAAGCTATTTCTTTGTCATGTTCTATCTGCAGTACAGTGACACATACTAGTTTTTAATCTTCCATTCTCCACCTCTGGCTGCTCGAAACAGCAGCCAGTTCAACAGCTGCCACATCTATTCCACCTCCAAACACAATAGAAGGTTTATTGTTTTTCTAATTATTGTGATGTCATCTCCATGGCAGTGAATATCATTTGAATACAAATGAACACACACACCAAAGATTCTAGAGCGGAAGTGGGATCTTTGATACACACTGCACACATCCACACACAAACTGCAGCTGTGACTGGTACTCTAATAACGTGAAGATGAACATTTTAAAAAACATACAGATATTTGTGATTACAAAATAAAGAAATAAAAACAATATACTATTTGTAGAATATATTAGTATATTAGTGCAGAAGTATATTGTTGTTTTGTTGTACTTGTCCTGTAACTTTCTTCTTGTTTGCAAATAAAATACTAAAAAAATAATGTCTTATTCAGTTATTTATTTTTCTTCTGAAATAACATTGAAAAATCTGTATGTACAATATACAGCAACACGATTTGTTTAAACTTTCCTTGGCGGGACAAAAAACAGTATAAGCTGAATGTTTTTATACACAAGCTCAGATGGCTGCATTTACAATCGGCCCGAGAAACACGTTCAGTCACATTAAGATAAAAACTGTGAGATACAACCAATGTTTACTAGTGACACATAAGAGGTGTAGATGCAAGAATAGGCTCACTGTTGACCATGCTTTAGACAGTAGTAACCATAGCCTCACTGTTGACCATGCTTTAGACAGTAGTAACCATAGCCTCACTGTTGACCATGCTTTACAAACCCTCTTCATTTGGGCCATTCAGACTGGATAAGAGTTTTGGTTGAAACAGCACCCAGGAGATATCAGACACAGAGGTGTCCTACAGGAGATATCAGACACAGAGGTGTCCTACAGGAGATCTCAGACACAGAGGTGTCCTACAGGAGATATCAGACACAGAGGTGTCCTACAGGAGATTTTACAGGATCTCCAATAACGATACAAAGTTTTCTGTTTTTAGTTCACTTGGGCAATTTAAAGAAATTGAAATCACACTTCTGCACATGTTTCCAATGACCTCTCTCCTTGACTAATGTCTAATTAATGGAGCTCCTTTTTCCCTCCCCTGTTGTGATCCTGGTTGTATACTTTTATGCTTTTCCCTCCCCTGTTGTGATCCTGGTTGTATACTTTTACGCTTTTCCCTCCCCTGTTGTGATCCTGGTTGTATACTTTTACGCTTTTCCCTCCCCTGTTGTGATCCTGGTTGTATACTTTTACACTCTTCTTGTCTTGACAGCATCTCTGTTTTGATTTGTATTGCTGTTTGGATTGACTATATGTACTCCCATGGCTTCCTTGTAAAAGAGATTTAATTCCTCAATGGGACCTCGCCTGGTAAAATAAACCAAACTAAAATAAACTAAATATATTAGATAGATATGTTCAACAGATTTTAGACACAGATGTCCAACATAGCAGATTTTAGTCATAAAAGCCCAAGATGGCAAATTTTAGACAGAGAAGTCCAACATTGCAGATTTTAGACAGATGTCCAAAACAGCAGATTCTAGACAGAGACATTCAACATAGCAGATTTTAGTCAGAGAAGTCCAACAGTGCTGAGGAGTTATCAGAGAGAAGAATCCATCTCCATCTCCATCTCTTGGGGTTCCAACACTTTCATGCAGCAGGTGGTTGTCGTGGATCCCTGAAGGTAAGTGCTGATGTCATCAAATATCATGATGATGTCATCTTTCTATTTCTCTCTCTCTTTGGGTGAGTGTGTGTGTGTGTGTGTGTATCTCAGAAGTCTTTGTCCCAGCCTGACAGCTCATCTGGCGGTTCCTCCAGGTCAGGTGGGAACATGTCGAAGTGGCTGTGGTCCAGGGGGCCTTTCAGCTGCCGGGGTCAGAGGTCACAGTGGTCAGAAAGGTCAGAGGAGATGGAACTGCCCTGTTCATCTCTGTATACAGCCATTGGCTACAACTGATCCTTATACTGCCCTGTTCATCTCTCATCTCAGCCATTGGCTACAACTGATCCTTATACTGCCCTGTTCATCTCTGTTCAGCCATTGGCTACAACTGATCCTTATACTGCCCTGTTCATCTCTGTTCAGCCATTGGCTACAACTGATCCTTATACTGCCCTGTTCATCTCTGTTCAGCCATTGGCTACAACTGATCCTTACGTTTACAGATCCTGAAACTGGGATATTTCTCTTCTCCATCGTATGGCCATCATTGATTAGTATGTATTCCTCACCTCCTCTTGCCAGTTTGCCTTGTTGCACACACACACACACACACACACACACACACACACACACACACACACACACACACACACACACTCACCTCTCTCCTCAGTGGTGATGCCAGTTTGCCTTGTTTCAAACACACACACAAACACACACACCTCTCTTCTCAGTGGAGATGCCAGTTTGCCTGGTTTCACATGCGCACACACACGCGCACACACACGCACGTGCACACATACACACACACACACTCACCTCTCTCCTCAGTGGCGATGCCAATTTGCCTCTTCTCAAACCATCCCAGTTAAAGCCCTGAAACCACCTGACAGACGGGAGACAGGGAGACAGACTGGCATAACTAATCAACAACATTCAGCAATGCTGCAACAGCTAATCAATAGAGAGAAACCTGTGGGTGCAATTAATTATGTAAAACACACACACTCACTCACACACACACACACACACACACCCCTTAACCACACTCAACCATACTTCACAAACACACACAGAGAACAAACCATTCAGCTGAATCTGGGGGAGATAATTGGACAGATGACACACCTGCCAGCTTGGCATCCACAAAATTGTGCCAAAACACACATGCCCCCCACCACTTCTTTTGTTCATCTCCTGTTCCAATCCAACCATCTTCCATCTCTGTTTTTTGCTGACAGGTTTGTGTGTGTGTGTGCGTGTGTGTGTGCATGTGTGTGTATGTGTGTGAGTGTGTGTGCAAAATATCTTCCTTCAGTGTAATTGCTCCCACTGAGCCTAATAGTTACCAACACCACACACATCACAAAGAAACTCAGCACCACACACATCACAAAGAAAGCCCAGCAACGTCTGTACTTTCTGAGAAGACTGCGTAAAGCCCATCTCCCAACCTCCATCCTCACAACTTTCTACAGAGGGACGATTGAGAGCATCCTCAGCGGCGCCATCACAGCGTGGTTTGGCAACTGCACCGCTGCAGACCGTAAGGCCCTGCAGCGGATTGTGAGGACAGCCGAAAAGATCACCGGAGTCTCTCTGCCCCCCCTCTCAGACATCTACGGCACCCGCTGTCTGCGGAAAGCCAAGAACATTACCGAAGACACGACCCCTCCCTCCCATGGACTATTCACCTTACTACCATCTTCCAGAATGGGGAAGAGCTTCTTCCCGCAGGCAGTCAGACTGCTGAACAACCTCTAGTGCATTGGACTGGAATTTCTTAGTAACTCAGGATGCAAACCAGCGCGTCACAGCACACTGCACCTTAATGCCCCCCGCACTTTCTTGCTGCTATCACTTATATTTATGTAGAATAGTCTTTGTTTACAAATCTTACCACTAGCCTTGCTGCTATTATTTATATTTATATAGAACAGTCTTCTGTTTACAAATCACACCACTAGCCGCAGTGCTCTGCTAAAAGCCATGCCCTGTCTAGCATGTTGTTTTAGGTCACCTGTAACTTGACCTGCCTTGTTTATAACTGTGTTGCACTGTATGTACATATGTGTACAAGAGCACGCGTGTGTGTGTAGTTGTGTGTGTGAGTGCGTGTGTGAGTGGGTGAGTGAATCTGTGTAGTCCCGCAATAGTGTATGTAGGCACTATTACGTATCTGTCTTGTCCAGACTGTGTTTTAACAGTTACGTGTATCACCAATTGAAACATTGTCTCGTCTCACTATGTACTGTGTATATGGCTGAAACAACAATAAAACCTACATGACTTGACTTGACTTGACCACACAGCTGCTGTGAGGAGTGTGTGTGTGTGTGTGTTTGTGTCACACCTGACACACACACACATGCTCACAGACACACTGGGCCAGATGTAAAGACATTATTGCCTCTTTCAGATGTTTGCCCTGTATAAGACAGACACACTCAGAGGAGTGAGTGTGTAAGTGTGTGTGTGTGTGAGTGTGTGTGTTTGCGTGCATGAGTGCACTATCAAGCTTACTTGTGCTTCTTGATGTCTATGATCCCATTCTTCTTATTGCCTAGTCTCTCAGCAGGGTTGAGCCTGTGGACACCACACACACACACACACACACACACACACACACACAAACAGCATTACTTAGAAGATGATGAACTCTGTTTACCCATAATAGAATATTTCCTTCACACATACACACACACACACAACACAGACACACACAACATTATTTAGAAGCAAATCTCTATGTAACTATAATACAATATTCTCACAAACGCTAATCAAATGTTCCATCTCTGGGACTGGGCTCAGGCAGGCTTGCCCAGGTGTGCACAGGTGTGCACAGGTAGATGACTGACTGGGCTCAGGCAGGCTTGCCCAGGTGTGCACAGGTGTGCACAGGTAGATGACTGACTGGGCTCAGGCAGGCTTGCCCAGGTGTGCACAGGTAGATGACTGACTGGGCTCAGGCAGGCTTGCCCAGGTGTGCACAGGTAGATGACTGACTGGGCTCAGGCAGGCTTGCCCAGGTGTGCACAGGTGTGCGCAGGTAGATGACTGACTGGGCTCAGGCAGGCTTGCCCAGGTGTGCACAGGTAGATGACTGACTGGGCTCAGGCAGGCTTGCCCAGGTGTGCTCAGGTGTGCACAGGTAGATGACTGACTGGGCTCAGGCAGGCTTGCCCAGGTGTGCACAGGTAGATGACTGACTGGGCTCAGGCAGGCTTGCCCAGGTGTGCTCAGGTGTGCACAGGTAGATGACTGACTGGGCTCAGGCAGGCTTGCCCAGGTGTGCACAGGTAGATGACTGACTGGGCTCAGGCAGGCTTGCCCAGGTGTGCACAGGTGTGCACAGGTAGATGACTGACTGGGCTCAGGCAGGCTTGCCCAGGTGTGCTCAGGTGTGCACAGGTAGATGACTGACTGGGCTCAGGCAGGCTTGCCCAGGTGTGCTCAGGTGTGCACAGGTAGATGACTGACTGGGCTCAGGCAGGCTTGCCCAGGTGTGCACAGGTGTGCGCAGGTAGATGACTGACTGGGCTCAGGCAGGCTTGCCCAGGTGTGCACAGGTAGATGACTGACTGGGCTCAGGCAGGCTTGCCCAGGTGTGCTCAGGTGTGCACAGGTAGATGACTGACTGGGCTCAGGCAGGCTTGCCCAGGTGTGCACAGGTAGATGACTGACTGGGCTCAGGCAGGCTTGCCCAGGTGTGCCCAGGTGTGCACAGGTAGATGACTGACTGGGCTCAGGCAGGCTTGCCCAGGTGTGCTCAGGTGTGCACAGGTAGATGACTGACTGGGCTCAGGCAGGCTTGCCCAGGTGTGCCCAGGTGTGCACAGGTAGATGGTGACGTACTTGCACAGTCTCCTGATGAGATCCTCGGGGCGTTTGCTGATGCGCTTGGGCATGTCCACCTTCTCCATGCCATGCAGGACCATGGTGTAGATCTTGATGGGGTCGGACCCTGTGAACGGTGGGCTGGACACAGAGGAGGGGACACACATGGACACAGAGGAGGGGAAACATGTGGACACAGAGGAGGAGACACACGTGGACACAGAGGAGGGGACACACATGGACACAGAGGAGGGGAAACATGTGGACACAGAGGAGGGGAAACATGTGGACACAGAGGAGGGGACACACATGGACACAGAGGAGGGGAAACATGTGGACACAGAGGAGGGGACACACATGGACACAGAGGAGGGGAAACATGTGGACACAGAGGAGGGGAAACATGTGGACACAGAGGAGGGGAAACATGTGGACACAGAGGAGGGGACACACATGGACACAGAGGAGGGGAAACACGTGGACACAGAGGAGGGGACACACGTGGACACAGAGGAGGGGAAACATGTGGACACAGAGGAGGAGACACACATGGACACAGAGGAGGGGAAACATGTGGACACAGAGGAGGGGAAACATGTGGACACAGAGGAGGGGACACACGTGGACACAGAGGAGGGGACACACATGGACACAGAGGAGGGGAAACATGTGGACACAGAGGAGGGGAAACATGTGGACACAGAGGAGGGGACACACGTGGACACAGAGGAGGGGACACACATGGACACAGAGGAGGGGACACACGTGGGAAATGGATGTGTATGAGGGACACAAACGGACACAGAAGAGGAGACACATGTTAAATATATAGTCAGTGGTCCAAATACTGTCTATTTGTTCATCAGTGAAGTCTAAATAGGGCTCGTTCATTAAAGTCCAGCATAACTTTATCTCTCCAGTCTAAATAGTTCATTAAGAGCTTCATCACTTCACATTTGGGGGCAGCCATTTCTCCTGCCCCTTCCTACCCCCCATGCACAAATAGACTGAGAAACCAACACAGTTTCACTGCATGTTTTACACTCAGTAGTCATGTGCATGTGACAGTGATATTTCCTTGCATCCTTGAGCCATTATTCTGTTTCCTTTCCCGTTCAAAGTGTCCATGTAAAGATTCTAGAACGCTCCGCCGTAAAGCACAGCTCCGCTCTAGAATCTTTGATGTAAAGGGCTAGATTCCATGGCTGATGCTGTCACTAGCAGTGTTAACATGCCAACATGAATCCATCTCTGTACTCTGAGGCTTAGACATACATACAGGCACACACACACACACACACACACACACACACACACACACACCTGCAGGCATTGTCTGCAGGTTGAATGCTAATGCTACATGCGCTAGTCAGTGTGATGGAGGACTTGGAGTACAGCTCAGCTCAGGCAGGAGGAAATGAGGACAGACGCCCGCACACACGCACACGCACACACACACACACACACACACACACACACACACACACACAGGAGGAGATGAGGACTCTTCACAGCAGCTCAATATGTACTTCAGCACCACATGAAGCACTTTTGCTTTGCATCACTCATTCACTCATACAGACAGACGCTCTCACACACACGCATGGACATGCACACACACAGACACACACACATATACACACTAATTTGCAAAAACACATACACACCAAAAACACACACACACTTAAAGACACATACCAAAAACATGCACAACATACAGAATCATACATACACACAGAATCAATTGTGTACAAATGTGCATAGACACATTCACTCAGATCTTGTACACTCACACACACACACACACACACACACACACACACACACACACACACACACACACACTGATATTAGCCACAGTGTGTTGCCACAGCAACTGGCCTGATATTCGGGGTGTGTGTGAAGTAGGTTTGGCCCTAGTGTTCAAGAGAATTATACTGGAATAAAACTACTGATTACATCTTAGTTGGATTTGATCAGTCCAGTGCTGCATATTGCATTATTTACCCAGACGGAGTTTATTCTTAGCTGATTAGTTTGATATTTACCATCATGGAGTTTCTTTTTAGCTGCAGGTAAACAGACGACCCAGAATCTTAATCAGAGCAGTTTAATCAGAACAGCAGAAAATCTAACCATGCAAACGGAATACTGACTATGTCTACATGCACTAAGAGTGTGACGCGTGACTATGTCTACATGCACTAAGAGTGTGACGCGTGACTATGTCTACATGCACTAAGAGTGTGACGCGTGACTATGTCTACATGCACTAAGAGTGTGACGCGTGACTATGTCTACATGCACTAAGAGTGTGACGTGTGACTATGTCTACATGCACTAAGAGTGTGACGCGTGACTATGTCTACATGCACTAAGAGTGTGACGCGTGACTATGTCTACATGCACTAAGAGTGTGACGCGTGACTATGTCTACATGCACTAAGAGTGTGACGCGTGACTATGTCTACATGCACTAAGAGTGTGACGCGTGACTATGTCTACATGCACTAAGAGTGTGACGCGTGAGATGTTTACATGCACTAAGAGTGTGACGCGTGAGATGTTTACATGCACTAAGAGTGTGACGCGTGAGATGTTTACATGCACTAAGAGTGTGACGCGTGAGATGGATTCTCACAATGAAGAGCCTTTCTTTAGAATCAGTGAGAACACTGCAAAACATGCTAACCATACAACCAGAGTGCTAATTTGAATATGTATCATGTAAAAGGGCTATTATTAACCCGATGTCTCTGCATTCATGTAAGCACTTTATCCCAAATATGTTTTTAGTTCATATACACACACACACACACACACACACACACACACACACACAGACACACACACACACACACACACAAACCTGCCGGTAAGCAGCTCGAAGATGAGGATGCCGAGTGACCAGCAGTCGGCCCCAAAGTCATGTCCCTTGTTGAGGATGACCTCAGGGGCCACGTACTCCGGCGTTCCACAGAATGTCCACGTCTTCTTCCCCAGCCCAATGCGCTTGGCAAAGCCAAAATCTGCCTGCGGGTGCACACACACACACACACACACACACACACACACACACACACACACACACACACACACACACTCCATTACTCCATCACACCCCAGTGACAGTCATTAAATCACATGCTAATAACAACTAAAATGTGAGCAATATTCTACCAAAATGTAAACAAGCATAGTGTGTATGTGCCTTTGGAAGCAAGAGAATCTGAACTTTTTGATTGTGTCAGAGTTTGACTTGCTTGCTTTCCAGTGATGCCTGTGACACACCCCAATGCCAAGGTGGTCTTGGGTAGAAAAACACCAGATCAGACCCAACAAAACCCAAACACCTGAGAGGTCTTATAGATAGACCCCTATGTGCCCCAAACACCTGTCTGGGAGGTCTGATAGATAGACCCCTATGGCCCCAAACACCTGAAGGTCTGATAGATAGACCCTATGGCCAAACCTGAGAGGTCTTATAGATAGACCCCTATGGGCTCCAAACACCTGAAAGGTCTGATAGACAAACCCTATGTGCCCAAACACCTGTCTGGAGGTCTGATAGATAGACCCCTATGTGCCCCAAACGCCTGTCTGGGAGGTCTAATAGATAGACCCCTATGGGCCCCAAACATCTGAGTGGTCTAACAGATAGACCCCTGTGGGCCCCAAACACCTGTCTGGGAGGGCAAACAGATAGACCCCCATTAGGGCCTCAGTCCAATCATAATCCTATAGGCTGCGGTATTCAATAGGCGGACTCTGGTCTGGATATGGACATAAGATAAGATATGGACCCAAAAGGAGGTTTCATTCGGACCCAGACATATCCCATGGTGGGTAATAATGTGTGTACTAATCATGCGTCATCTATGTGATATTTCCACGGGTTGCAAATAACAGATTCCCAGCTATTTTAGTGAATTTCCGCACACTGTTCAATCACTTAGGACCACTTGCATCTCCACCTCCTCTATTCCATCCAGCTGCATCAAAGACCACGTAGCGTCTCTGTTCAAGTCCCATACCGTCAAGTTGAGCATAATCAGTCACCGGTTTAAGTAGCATATTGAAAGAGGAAGTTGCTTAATTTGTCTTGTGTCCATCTCGAACACTGCATATTTTATTTCAGTTCTCTTTAACAAATTGCTGTTGTTAAAAAAATCAGCTGAATTGCAGGGCTACTTTGCATGTTAACTAGGCTGCTATTGCACATCACATCAGACACTCAAGTTGAATCTTTTTGCATGATATGAAATGGATTTTTAATCTCTCTTTACAGTTATTCAAAGTAAACTGAATATTGCAGTATTATGCATTCTGAATTATAAGGCCTATTGCACAATATTTACAGATTACATGACTATGCATTATGTATTTTCAAAAGCAATGGCAGAATATGCCTGTGGTTTTTAAGCTGTACAAGTGCAAGACAGGTCAGGTGTACATTTTGCAAAGGCCGCACCTATGAGACATCCGTTAAAACGGAAAACATGGCAGAAAAACACAAAACCACAAAATTGAATGTAATTCTGTTTTATCGTGTGATTTGAACAGTTGACCTGTGCATATCCAGACCCTGGAATCAGTGCGGACCCTGCAGACTAACTGAATACCCCTGCTACAGGGCAATCCAAAGCTGACTAATGGAATACCCCTGCTACAGGGCAATCCAAAGCTGACTAATGGAAGACCCCTGCTACAGGGCAATCCAAAGCTGACTAATGGAATACCCCTGCTACAGGGCAATCCAAAGCTGACTAATGGAAGACCCCTGCTATACGCCAATCCAAAGCTGACTAATTGAAGACCCCTGCTATACGCCAATCCAAAGCTGACTAATTGAAGACCCCTGCTATAGGCCAATCCAAAGCTGAATTTGCATAAATAGGCCAGAAGTAAGGCTTCATTCAGCAGTTGCTGTGTGTGAGCAGTGTGTGTGTATCTTTTCACTCAAGCCAGAAACAGTCTACTGTGAGCCCTCGTAGACTGCAGTCTATGGACTATTGACTACTAACCGGGTACACGTAATATGGGGTTCTTTTCTAAGCTTAGTAAACACTGAGGTGTCACAGCATGGCTTACATCACCACAGACAGAGAGTGATGCTCTCTGACAGACAACATCCTCTGGAGCGACCCAAATTGCATTTCTGTCCAGAGGCAATCAGCATAAAGGAAGCACATCACTGATGAATCACCATTTTCACGTATCCCTCCGCGTCGAGCAGCAGGTTCTCGGGCTTGAGGTCGCGGTAGACGACGCCTTTCCCATGCAGGTGGTCAAACGCCTCCAGGACGCAGCCAATGCAGAAGCGAGCGGTGGACTCCTCAAAACAGCTCCTGACAAGGAGAAGAGAAGAGAAGCTCCATATGGTATGGCTGAACTAGTCATCTCATATGATAACATTATCTGTGTGGGACGTGGCTGTGTCATAGATAGATAAATAGATACTTTATTTATCTCATAAGGAATTCAGAATTCAGTGTCATGGGCTAATATAGGCATTGGCATGAGCCTGTAGTCCTCACTAAGACATGTGGGTACTGTGAGCAGACCTGATCTGATCTGATACAACACTGGTTTGTGAAAATGCAACGTTTTGATGGTACTCTGTATATGAACCTGTAATACTCTGACTGGCATATCAAACAAGCTAGGACTGGCATTTCGAACATGCTATGACTGGTATATGCAACTGGCTACTGGACTTTGTCACTAACAGACCACAGACAGTAAGAGTCGGCAAAAACTCCTCAGAGACCACCATCACTAACACCGGGGTCCCCCAGGGATGTGTGCTGTCTCCATTGCTGTTCACACTGATGACCCACGACTGCTGTGCCAGATTCACATCGAACCACATCATCAAGTTCGCTGATGACACAACAGTGGTGGGCCTCATCAGGAACGACGACGACTCAGCATACAGAGAGGAGGTACATCAACTCATCAACTGGTGTGACAGAAACAATCTACAACTCAATGTCAACAAAACAAAAGAAATAACTGTAGACTTCAGGAAACAACACCCGACACACACCCCACTCGCAATCAATGGCAGTACCGTGGAGTCTGTGAAATGCACAAAGTTTCTGGGAGTGCATATCACAGATGACCTCACATGGACCATCAACACCACCTCCCTGGTAAGGAAAGCACAGACACGCCTTCACTTTCTGCGCAGAATGAGGAGAGCTGACCTTCCCACCTCTGCACTCGCCACCTTCTACAGGGGTGCTATTGAGAGCGTCCTTACCTGCAGCCTCTCCGTCTGGCACGGCAGTTGCTCAGCTGCGGACAAAAAGGCTC
>PYXC01002600.1:285000-322500 GCA_015244755.2 Tenualosa ilisha | reverse complement strand
CACTCACACACATCCATGACACATGCATGCACAAACACGCATACACAAACACACACACACCTCTTATCCATGACGCACACACATACACACACGCCACCTCCACCACAACACAAACCTCAGACCTGCACACACGTCACTTGAACCAACTCAAATCTCTCTCTCTTACACACACACACACACACACAAACACACACCAGCTCCACACGTCCAAAGCCACCCATGCCCAGTGTGGCAATGAGTTGGAGGTGCTTGAAAGGGGAGGTGGAGGAGAGTTGAGAAAGTTTCTCCCTCAGACGACGCTCCTCCACCGCTTCTGGGCTTGACTCTCCTTGCAGAGGAGACTGAGGCCTGGGGGGAGGAGAGGAGGGGAGGGGAGAGGAGAAGGGGAGAGGAGAGGAGAGGAGAGGAGAGGAGAGGAGAAGGAGAGAGGAGAGGAGCAGAGGGGAGGGGAGAAGAGGAGATAAGAGCGAGTAGGGAGTAACAGTGAGAGGGGAAAATATATAAACCAGATGAAGACAAATGTTGACTTGAGATGTTGAGTTGAGATGTTGAGTTGAGATGTTGAGTTGAGATGTTGAGTGTGCTCTCTAGTGCAGTTTTCATATATTCGTCCTCATTATAAACACATTACTGTCATCTACCCTCCAGTGAGGTTTTATATCGATATACTGTAAAAGTCTCCAGTAATTCTGCAAACTCATATTCTTTCTCCAATGAGCTCCACCTACACAGTGAAGTCCTGGTCACCTGAGAGCCCTATGTGATTTCATTGGCCTTTTGAGAGCTCTGTGTGATTTCATTGGCCTTTTGAGAGCTCTGTATGATTTCATTGGTCGGTACGCTCCTGAAAGTCCTAAATGAGACGGTCAGTACTCACACGGCGTTCCTCCTCTGGTCACTGCGTGAGAGCTGCTCCACGTACTCCCTCAGGTAGGCCTGCAGCTCCTCGTAGGTGCCCACCATCTGATTAAAGTTACTGAGGAACACAGAACATAGGTGCCCATTACTGAGGAACACGGAACATAGGTGCCCATCACTGAGGAACACGGAACATAGGTGCCCATCTGTGGGTTAAAGGAACTGAGGAACACAGAACATAGGTGCCCATCACTGAGGAACACAGAACATAGGTGCCCATCTCATAGCTGGCCACAGATCACACACATGCACACCTGGGGAATACGAATGAAACGTAGCAGTGTGGATGGCTTACAACATGTTAGAGCAAGGAACAGCATGTGCCCATTAGGCTAATATCTTTGCTAATGTGACATGGCTGTGTGTGTGTGTGTGTGTATATGTGTGCATGCATACGTGGGTGCGTGGGTGTGTGTCTGTGTGCGTGTGTGTGTGTGTATGTGCATATTATGCATCGTACATTGTTCAAGGTGTAATGTAAGTGCAGTTATGTGTTTGTGTGTGTTACAGAAGTTAAACATTAAGTGCAAGTATGTATGTGTGTGTGTGTGTGTGTATGTGTGTATGTGTGTGTGTGTGTGTATGTGAAGTCTCAGGAGTTACTTACTCTCTATCCAAGACAAGGCATTGTGTATTGTTCTCTGTAGCAATGATGTTAGCTGATCGGACATCTTCACTGGAAAGACACATAAACACACACACACACACACAACACACACACACACACACACACATTCACCCCCATGGGAATAGGATAAAATGCTGAGTCATGATTTCAGAGTGGGCAGACAGGCATTCCTAACCCCGCCTCCCTCTCAGTCGGCCGTGAGGAATGTGAGGAATCAGACCACTGTGGGATCACTGGGAGCATCACGGCCCAATCAGCCCTCCAGCTTGGCTTTATTCCACCTTCCCACTCCTGCATGGACACGGTTCAGACACTGGTGCCTTCTAGAGTTTCAGCCTTGTTTGTGTTTTCAGCCCAGTGGCTTTCAATGAGTGAGCGCGGGGCTCTTAGACTGACGCATGAGCTTCAGCATACACAACACTGTTGGTGTATACAGAGTTTAGCTCATTGGATGTTTCTGAAAACAGCACATTACCTATTCTGGAACTTTCTCTCGCTGCCATCTTGGATGAAAATTCAGAATAAAAGTCCATCACCAAAATCATAACAGAATATTTCTTATACAGTGTGATGGTGGTGTATGATGGTGTGTGTGTATATCTGTATGTGTGTGTGATGGTGGTGTATGATGGTGTGTGTGTATATCTGTATGTGTGTGTGATGGTGGTGTATGATGGTGTGTGTGTATTTCTGTGTGTGTGTGATGGTGTGTGTGTATTTCTGTGTGTGTGTGATGGTGTGTGTGTATATCTGTGTGTGTGTGATGGTGATGTATGATGGTTGGTGTGTATATCTGTGTGTGTATGATGGTGGTGTATGATGGTTGGTGTGTATTTCTTTGTGTTTGTGTTATGGTGGTGTTATGGTTAGTGTAAATATTTGTGTGTGTGTGTGTGAGTGTGTGTGTGATCTTGATGTTGCTAATGTATACCTGATGAGGGCCTTCTCCCCAAAATAGTCTCCAACACCCAGAGTCTTAATCTGCTGTGGGTCAGGACAACCCTCCATGGTCTGAGTCACACACACCTAGAGACACACACACACACACACACACACACACACACAAACACACACACACAGATAGACACACACACACACAAATATATATATATATAGACATGATAATGTAGACAAGCCAGACTACAACATCAAAACGTATAGTCTGGACATGACTGATACTGGGCTCAATCCTAGAGGCGGTCAGCAGCGATTGTCTCTCAAATTGCCTCTGCACGCAAAAGCATAGCGCTGCGACCAGTCAGAGCAACATCAGAAAAACAGCAAATACGTCCTGAATGACTTTGCCGCTTTCAGCTCAACTTTCAAAGGAAAGTTAAAGACAAAGTCTTCCGGAGCCGACGCCAAAGCCCATTAAACCAACAGCCTTTGTTTTGCACCAATCACAGCCCTGTCATCAGTGTGCAAAGCCCGCCCAACAACTCTCTACAAAGACAGAGTGTTGTGATTGGTCCTACCAAAGACCTGGTGCGTGGCTACACTGCTGAGGTCCTATGGTGCGTGACTAGACTACAAGATCGCTTGATTCTCAAACTGGGATTCTCAGTCCGGGGTCCCCCAGGGGTCACCAGCTCACTGCCAGGGGGTCCGTGAAAACGTTTGCTGTAAAGTATCAACTTGTCTCATGACGAGAAAAATGCTTAAGATGAGAATAGAGTCATCAGTGACAAATTATGTGAAACAAACTGTATTTTTTAACACGGTAGGCCTAGATAAAAATGCAATAACATGTTGTTGGCAAAATTAGCAAAATTATTAGCAAAATATGTTGAAATATGAAAGAACAAATGGCTATAATCTCATAAGGTTACATTTTTGTTACGATTATGAGGGGTCCTTGAAATAAATTCTGTCTCATTAGGGGTCTCACACATTTTAAGGACCCCTGGTCTACATTTCTAGGTCCATAATAAGCTTATGTGGTCTTGAAATGAAGAATAATAAAATAATTGAACTAAATCAGAGCTCCATGAAGAGGAATCAGAAAGCATCTCACTCCTCCTTGGGCAATAATGAAGAACGTGTCCCCCTCCTCTCCCTCACGAATGATGTAGTCTCCTTCATCAAAGTAATCCTGTGGACAGAAGGAACAAATACTAGACATATACAAACACACACCAACACTATTACACCACACACACACACACACACACACTTGCACAGAGTAAATAGCGCTCACCACTACACACACACACACACACACACACACACACACTTGCACAGAGTAAATAGCGCTCACCACTACACACACACACACACACACACAGTGACACACATACACACACTTACACAGAGTAAATAGCGCTCACCACTACACACACACACGCACACACACAGTGACACACATACACACACTTACACAGAGTAAATAGCGCTCACTAAAAGCGTCTGCTAAAAATGCATAAATGTACACACACGCACACACTTGCACAGAGTAAATAGCGCTCACCACTACACACACACACACACACACACACAGTGACACACATACACACACTTGCACAGAGTAAATAGCGTTCACCACTACACACACACACACACACACACAGTGACACACATACACACACTTGCACAGAGTAAATAGCGCTCACCACTACACACACACACAGACAAACAGTGATTCACTATTCGCTATTCACACACTTGCACAGAGTAAACAGTGCTCACCACTACACACACACACACGCACACACACAGTGACACACACACACTTGCACAGAGTGAACAGCGCTCACCACTACACACACACACACACGCACACACACCGTGACAGACACACACTTGCACAGAGTGAACAGCGCTCACCACTACACACACACACACACGCACACACACAGTGACACACACACACTTGCACAGAGTGAACAGCGCTCACCACTACACACACACACAGACAAACAGTGATTCACTATCCGCTATTCACACACTTGCACAGAGTAAACAGTGCTCACCACTACACACACACACACGCACACACACAGTGACACACACACACTTGCACAGAGTGAACAGCGCTCACCACTACACACACACACACACACGCACACACACAGTGACACACACACACTTGCACAGAGTGAACAGCGCTCACCACTACACACACACACACACGCACACACACAGTGACACACACACACTTGCACAGAGTGAACAGCGCTCACCACTACACACACACACAGACAAACAGTGATTCACTATTCGCTATTCACACACTTGCACAGAGTAAACAGTGCTCACCACTACACACACACACACGCACACACACAGTGACACACACACACTTGCACAGAGTGAACAGCGCTCACCACTACACACACACACACACACGCACACACACAGTGACACACACACACTTGCACAGAGTGAACAGCGCTCACCACTACACACACACACACGCACACACACAGTGACACACACACACTTGCACAGAGTGAACAGCGCTCACCACTTCCAGACAGTCAACTATTTTAGACAGCTTTTCCTCTGGAAGGTCTTTCAGCAGAGAGACACTGCAGAAATCAGAAATGACATTTAGTGCATATGTGTGTGTGTGTGTATATATATATATATGGGAGATACATTGTGTGTGTGTGTGTGTGTGTGTGTGTGCGTGTGTGTGTGTGCATATTACTTATGCACCTGCGTAGAAAACTGAAGTACTCCTCGTTTCGAGCCTGGGTGGACCGCATCATTATTTTCTGAAATGTCTGTCTGTCCAGAGCCCAGATATGTGACTCAGTTACCGCTGAAGCGCACACACACACACACACACACACACACACACACACACACAGAGACACAGCTGTATCAGCCACTGCTTAAACAAGAACACCATGACAGTACCACACTGCCACACTAGACTGGTAATGAGCCACCCTCAGTGACACCAGAGACACTGATGCAGGAGGAGGCCCATCACTGATGCAGGAGGAGGCCCATCCCTGATGCAGGAGGAGGCCCATCCCTGATGCAGGAGGAGGCCCATCCCTGATGCAGGAGGAGGCCCATCACTGATGCAGGAGGAGGCCCATCACTGATGCAGGAGGAGGCCCATCCCTGATGCAGGAGGAGGCCCATCACTGATGCAGGAGGAGGCCCATCACTGATGCAGGAGGAGGCCCATCACTTGAAAAGTCCTCCCATAGAAACGCATTGCGGCCGTTTGTAGAGCAAAGAAGGCGGAGATGAGAAACTGGAAGTCCCGCCCTGCAGTGAAAGTAACCAATCGCACTGCAGGATGCGGTATGACAGGCGTTAGCCCTTTGTTTACTAATTCCGTCACCATGGCGATAGCCATGCCAAGAATGTTGGCGCAGGCATAGTGAGCAAATGGCTGTTTTAAATATTTTTTTATTTATGGGTAGATTTTGACATTGTTCAATTCAGACTTAAACAAAGATTGGCACAATACACTATTCACGTCCGTAAGACTAAATGCACCCGTAAGACCTGCCTATGTGGAGCTTTGGATCTTCCCAATCATTTTGACAGGGCCCGGTCTTGCTGATCCCAAATAGCTGAACAAAGACATTCCAAGATGGCAGCCACAAGAAGGAACTTGCCTTAGAAGGACTCCTAAATGTGCTGATTCAGCTGATTCAGTTACTCATGCACCTTTAACAGAGCTGATTCAGTTACTCACGCACCTTTAACACACCTGATTCAGTTACTCATGCACCTTTAACAGAGCTGATTCAGTTACTCATGCACCTTTAACAGAGCTGATTCAGTTACTCACGCACCTTTAACACAGAGCTGATTCAGTTACTCATGCACCTTTAACACACCTGATTCAGTTACTCATGCACCTTTAACACAGAGCTGATTCAGTTACTCATGCACCTTTAACAGAGCTGAAGCATTAGTGTGGTGCTGAGTTGTTTCCCACACCCTCCTGTACCTTTAACAGTGGCGGTACATTAGCGTAGCACTGAGCTGTTCCTTCCTGTACCTTTAACAGTGGCGGTACATTAGCATAGCACTGAGCTGTTCCTTCCTGTACCTTTAACAGTGGCGATGCATTAGCGTAGCACTGAGCTGTTCCTTCCTGTACCTTTAACAGTGGCGGTACATTAACGTAGCACTGAGCTGTTCCTTCCTGTACCTTTAACAGTGGCGGTACATTAGCGTAGCACTGAGCTGTTCCTTCCTGTACCTTTAACAGTGGCGGTACATTAGCGTAGCACTGAGCTGTTCCTTCCTGTACCTTTAACAGTGGCGGTACATTAGCGTAGCACTGAGCTGTTCCTTCCTGTACCTTTAACAGTGGCGATGCATTAGCGTAGTACTGAGCTGTTCCTTCCTGTACCTTTAACAGTGGCGGTACATTAGCGTAGCACTGAGCTGTTCCTTCCTGTACCTTTAACAGTGGCGGTCCTCTTACAGTTGTAGAGTATGGCCAACTCCCCAAATGCTGTGCCTGGACGCATCTGACCCAACAGCTTGCCATTCTGACAGACCTCTAGGAGGCCCTCTGCTCGCACACATACAGACACACAGACACACACACACACACAGACACACACAGACACACACACACACAGCCTTGCAAACACAAAAATACATACCCATTTAACAAAACACAGACAAGAACAAAGGAGAAATCTCAAATAAGTGAAAGTAGAGAGAGAGAGATAGAGAGGAAGAAACAGAGAAGAGGCTAAAAGAGAGGGAGAAAGACAGGAGGAAAAAGAGAGAGAGGGAGAAAGACAGGAGGGAAGAGAGGTAAAAGAGGGGGAATGAGAGAGAGAGAGTCTGGTGGGGTGGAGGGGTGACCTGCCAGCACGTAGAGGTAGTTGCCCGGCTGGCCCTCCTGGATGAGCAGCTGGTGCTGGGCGTAGACGCGCTCCTGCATACACTCCACCACCTCACGCATGTGCTGCTGCTCCAGCCTCTTCAGGAAGTCATTGCTCAGCAGGGCCTCCGTTATCAGACGCCTCGCACTGGGGGGACGCACAGGAGGGGGGGGGGGGGGGGGTGGAGGAGAGGAAGAGAAGAGAAGGAGAGGAGAGGTGAGAGGAGGAGGACAGGAGAGCAGTTGTAAACTTGTCTACTCACGCCTGCATTGCTTTCTGCTACTGTATAGTGAGACCTTAACTCTCAAAGCTGATGACAAACATGATGACTTGATACGGGCTGCCTTGGAGGATGGAAACGAGGCGGGACAACACCACATGCAGGCCGCCTCGTCTAACTTCTATCAGAGTGAGCGTTTACATGCCTGAGTTATTTGACTTTCATTATGTAGGTGTGTTAGTTGGACTATTAGAAGTTTGGTTCAGTACGACATTTGAATGCTTTTGAAAAGTTCATTTCTATTTGAACTAAGGCAATATTTTGCTTTTCTGTTTGTGCACATGAACACAGTGACTGGAGCAGGTGGAGGTAGAGGTGCCGTTCGGCACTGAAGGGTTGCAGGTTCGAGTCCCACTCTGCCCCACCCTGCCTGGCCCCTTGAAGTGTCCCAAGATAGTGAACCCCAAATCACTCCCAGTGGCAGGTTGGCAACTTGCATGCCAGCCTCCATGGGTGGATGCATGTGTGTGAATGGGTGAATGTGGCCTCCATGGGTGGATGCATGTGTGTGAATGGGTGAATGTGGCCTCCATGTGTGGATGCATGTGTGTGAATGGGTGAATGTGGCCTCCATGTGTGGATGCATGTGTGTGAATGGGTGAATGTGGCCTCCATGTGTGGATGCATGTGTGTGAATGGGTGAATGTGGCCTCCATGGGTGGATGCATGTGTGTGAATGGGTGAATGTGGCTTCCATGGGTGGATGCATGTGTGTGAATGGGTGAATGTGAGGCCATGGGTGGATGCATGTGTGTGAATGGGTGAATGTGAGGCCTCAATGGGTGGATGCATGTGTGTGAATGGGTGAATGTGGCCTCCATGGGTGGATGCATGTGTGTGAATGGGTGAATGTGGCCTCCATGGGTGGGTGCATGTGTGTGAATGGGTGAATGTGGCCTCCATGTGTGGATGCATGTGTGTGAATGGGTGAATGTGGCCTCCATGTGTGGATGCATGTGTGTGAATGTGAATGTGGCCTCCATGGGTGGATGCATGTGTGTGAATGTGAATGTGGCCTCCATGGGTGGATGCATGTGTGTGAATGTGAATGTGGCCTCCATGTGTGGATGCATGTGTGTGAATGGGTGAATGTGGCCTCCATGGGTGGATGCATGTGTGTGAATGTGAATGTGGCCTCCATGGGTGGATGCATGTGTGTGAATGTGAATGTGGCCTCCATGTGTGGATGCATGTGTGTGAATGGGTGAATGTGGCCTCCATGTGTGGATGCATGTGTGTGAATGGGTGAATGTGGCCTCCATGGGTGGATGCATGTGTGTGAATGGGTGAATGTGGCCTCCATGGGTGGATGCATGTGTGTGAATGGGTGAATGTGGCCTCCATGGGTGGATGCATGTGTGTGAATGGGTGAATGTGGCCTCCATGGGTGGGTGCATGTGTGTGAATGGGTGAATGTGGCCTCCATGTGTGGATGCATGTGTGTGAATGGGTGAATGTGGCCTCCATGTGTGGATGCATGTGTGTGAATGTGAATGTGGCCTCCATGGGTGGATGCATGTGTGTGAATGTGAATGTGGCCTCCATGGGTGGATGCATGTGTGTGAATGTGAATGTGGCCTCCATGTGTGGATGCATGTGTGTGAATGGGTGAATGTGGCCTCCATGGGTGGATGCATGTGTGTGAATGTGAATGTGGCCTCCATGGGTGGATGCATGTGTGTGAATGTGAATGTGGCCTCCATGTGTGGATGCATGTGTGTGAATGGGTGAATGTGGCCTCCATGTGTGGATGCATGTGTGTGAATGGGTGAATGTGGCCTCCATGGGTGGATGCATGTGTGTGAATGGGTGAATGTGGCCTCCATGGGTGGATGCATGTGTGTGAATGGGTGAATGTGGCCTCCATGGGTGGATGCATGTGTGTGAATGGGTGAATGTGAGGCCTACATTGTAAAGCTCTGAATGCTAGGAGCAGACAAGTGCTACATAAATGCATAAATGCATGGTGAGGGGGGCAGTTTGTGTGTGTGTGTCACTGATTGAGTGTGTGTGGGGGGGGAGGAGTGTGTGAGATTAAGATCCAGCAGGATCTTAATCAGGAGAACCTCATTTGCACATGACACAAAGCTGCCCCTCCCCCACTCTCTTGAGGGAATGGACACACACTCAGTGGTAATGAAACAGGAGTAGGAAAACACTGAAAACACACACACAAACACACACACACACAGGGCAGTGAGGAGAGGGCACCTCCTGGCTGCTGTCTCAAGTGGAGCCCCATTTTAAAAGCCAGGAACACAGCAGACAGATATTTCTGGCTGGTCCCACGTGTGTGTGTGTGTGTGTGTATGTGTGTGTGTGTGTGTGTTTGTGTGTGTTTGATAGCAGCCGGATATTCCCTGCTTTAGGATTGAGTCACAACTGCATGTGTGTGCGTGTGTGTCAAGAACCTGATATTCCCTATTCTGGGAAGCAGCCGTACATGCATGTGTGTGTGTTTGCTAGGATTCTGATTTTATTCTCTGGGATGGCGCAGTGTGTGTGTGTGTGTGTGTGTGTATGTGCGTGCGTGTGTATTTGTTAGCAGACTGATATTCCCGTCTCTGGAGCAGTATGTGAGTGTATATGAATGTGCGTGTGTCCTTGTGTGTGTGTGTGTGTGTGTGTGATTGTCAGCAGACTGATATTCCCTTCTCTGGGATGGAGTGTGTGTGTGTGTGTGTGTGTGTGTGTGCGTGCGTGTCTGATTTCCATGTTATGAATGACAATAAGGTCTCTGGAAGCAGCACCTGGAGCAGAGATAGATGTCATCCAGTCTCTTCCGACTGGTTCACCAGTCATCCACACACACACACACACACACACACACACACACACACACACTCAGCCATGTGTAAGTGCATGCACAAACACACACACACACACACACACACACACACACTCAGCCATGTGTAAGTGCATGCACAAACACACACATCCATATAAGCACACTTTGTCTGATTACTTTTTCTTAGTTAACATTAGTCTTTTTGGATGTAAATATTTTATCTATTGTTTTCCCCTTGATGGTTCATTTGCTCCTTTCTCATGTACTCATATATCTCACAGTATCTCACTGTTACTCATATGTCTCTATTCACTGTTACTCATACGTCTCTATTCACTGTTACTCATACGTCTCTATTCACTGTTACTCATACGTCTCTATTCACTGTTACTCATACGTCTCTATTCACTGTTACTCATACATCTCTATTCACTGTTACTCATACGTCTCTATTCACTGTTACTCATACATCTCTATTCACTGTTACTCATACGTCTCTATTCACTGTTACTCATACATCTCTATTCACTGTTACTCATACGTCTCTATTCACTGTAGTACACACACAGACACACACCACTCACCTCGAGTCCTTGCGCACTCGTGCTCTCTCCCCAGACACACACACACACACACACCACTAACCTCGAGTCCTTGCGCACTCGTGCTCTCTCCCAGACACACACACACCACTCACCTCAAGTCCTTGCGCACTCGTGCTCTCTCCCCAGACACACACACACACACACACACACACCACTAACCTTGAGTCCTTGCGCACTCGTGCTTTCTCTCCAGACAAGTGATGCGCTCTGCTGTGATGGTGGGAGGGGCCAAACTGTCCGGAGGTGGGTTCAGCTGACACGCCCTCCTTGGCTCGCAGGCGTCGGTGCACCTCCACGGCCAGGCGCTGGAAGCGAGCAGGCCCTTGGTTGATGACGCTCAGGAGGCGGCGGTTGTGGCGCGACACGGAGCCCGCGTGTGTGGGGACAAGGGGCGGGGAGCGCGGCCAGGACGCGTTAGCGTCAGTGTGCTGGTGGTAGCCGATGGCATCCTGGAGCTTGTCGATTTGGGAGAGCTTGGTGTCGAGCTCACGGCGGAGAGCGTGCAGCTGGACCTCCTGCGCCTGCATCTCGCGCTCTCGCCGCGCCAGCTCCTCCTCCAGGTGCGCCACACGCCCGCGGAGAAGCTCGGCCTCCAACTCCAGAGACCCTCCCCCGCCGCCGTCACTGGGGGTGACCTTCGCCCCGAGCCCCGCGCCCGTCGAGCCCACGCCGTTTCCCTCTAGACGTGGGCCTTTGATTGATCCGTTGCCCATGGCGACCGAGCGAGCGCACACCATAGGACAGGAGTTCTCTGACTAGGAGCTGGTTTGGGGGCTGTAGAACTACTCAAGGGGCAGGAGTGGGTACAGGAGATCCTCAGTGAGGAGATGTTCTACAGCCATACGAAAGCCGTGATTCACACAAATCCTGGTGTGGGTTGATATGCTGACAATGGTTTCACTGGAGCAGAAGAGGAGAGGGAAAAAGAAGAGAAGATGAGAGGAGAGAAGAGGAGAGAATGAACAGAGGCAGAGAAGATAGAAGGGGACAGAAGAGAAGAGGAGAGAAGAAAATAAGCAGAGAGGGGAGAAGAGAAGAGAAGAAAAGAGGAGAGGAGAAGGACACAGGCACTTCAAGTCTCTGAGCCACAGAGTTCCTTGTGCCACAGACTTGAGTATACTTAACAGGACATATATACTGAGTATGGATCTCAAAGGCCGAGAAAACGTCACATGAGTTGAGTATGCTTACAGCAGTGCCACAGAGACGAGTATGCTTAACAGGAGTTGGATGTCAACATACAGTTGATGCACAGGTGGCCACTGAGATACATGTAATGCATTGAAACCCATAACAAACCGCATGTTAACTCCACAGTGTAGGCCATAGTCTACATTGTACATACTGTTATTAAGTCTGAATATCCTAATAAAGTTACTAACAAATTAGCTCTAATTAGTAATCTCATGGCTATCCGAGGACGCATTGTCTGATTTACAAACAATAGGCATGGCACTCGCTAAAGCTACTCATGTTCAACGCATTTGTAGATTAATCCAGAGTTAGGACATACAGTGAGACCATTTTTAGAGGCATTTACTTCGTTCTGTCATGAAACCAGGTTAGTAACCATTTGAATAGAACAATCAGCTTTTCGGATCAATCAACCACATTGATTTAAACTGTGACCATTTACTGAACTCATTTACTGAAAAGCACTGCTATAAAAAATGATCTCACCTTAATGTATGACATGGTCTGTCTCTGCGTATGGGGCTGCAAATACGTTTCGGAGATGTTCGTGCTTTCTGTCTCAGCATGTCTCCTTTCATTCACAATCTCCGCACTGACAAACAGCCAGACGCGCTGTGCTTCAGGCTCGAGAGGCACGGTGAGAAGGTGAGCGCGCTCAAAAGTCGTCATGAGACTGATGGCAAAAGTGCGCCCTCCAGTGGCATTAAAGGAAATTTCAGTCAAGACGCAGACGGTAACCTTCTACATTTCACAGTGTTTGTCGAAACTGACCCGGCATTAAATTCTAGAAAATTCGTAACTTCAATGAAAAAATACACTTGGATTTTAATGCAGTTCGGATTTTTTACCTTTAGAGTGTCCAATGGTGTCAAGCAGGGAGGAATCTTGTCCTGTCTTATTTAATTTATATGTTGATGAACTGTCAATGTAGATGGCTGAAACCTTGCAACACTGGCTGTATAATTGGCATGCTGGTGAATCACCTTCTGTCTGCAGACCACCTTGTTACCTTTAGTCTGAGTAGTGACCTTACGTATGCAGACCACCTTGTTACCTTTAGTCTGAGTAGTGACCTTACGTATGCAGACCACCTTGTTACCTTAGTAGTGACCTTACGTATGCAGACCACCTTGTTACCTTTAGTCTGAGTAGTTCTGGGTGGCAGCAGCTGTGACATAACATAGAATTCCAGCAAAAATGCTGTTTTATGATGGAGAACCAAACAGGACAAATGGCTCAATTTCCCTGTGTCCAAGACTTTCAGAGGAGGGAGTGCTAGTCAGATGTTTCTATGTGTAGGAGTGAGCACACTTAAAGCACTCTTAAAAAAAACCTGATGGTGATGCAACATCTGGATGAATCCACCAACAGTACCATGGTTGCTCTCTTAAATCCCATTGTGAGTTGTTCCTGTTGCACATCTAGACTGAAGGAGCACTGGCTGAAACGTCTGTCTGTCTAATTCCTTTTATTTTTTCTTCTTATCTGTGTGGTTATGGCCACAATCTGTCAAACGCTTTTCAGTTTTTAGCCCTTTCTATATTTCAGCTTTTACACAGCTCTCTTAACTACCTATATTGTTTTTTTATATTGCTGTGTTTTATAAGGTGCAGCCTGCTTATACTTATGCTAGTATAAGTATATAATATCTATCTATCTGTCTGTCGGTCTGTCTGTCTGTCTGTCTGTCTGTCTTGTAGTGTTTAGCATCTAACCAGTGTCACTGTCATGTAGAAATATAAAAGATAGAGGTGTGTGTGTTTGTGTGTGTGTGTGTGCAAGAGATAGAGATTCAGACTAACAGACTTTAGACTGAGTTTAATGTTTCCTAATGATTATCACATTGAATCTAAAGAAAAGAATTTTACATCTCAGTTCAATGTTTAGTTTGCAAACATTTCAGAGTAGAATCCTCACAGCTCTCTGGGCTGATCAGAATGAGAAACTGTGTGTGTGTGTGTGTGTGTGTGTGTGCGTGTGTGTATTTTCAGTGTGACTGTATGTACATATGAACTAGCGCACATGCATGTGAGAAATCAGAAAATTACAAAAAAAACTAAACATCACTGAAGTAAATCACTGAAATCAATCATTGAAATAAATGCCCTCAAATTAATTTTCAGGTACAGTTATTGTTTCACTGGTCTGAAAAGCATGAAAATACAAAATATCACAGATGGTTCATTTAAAATATAATACATCTTTATCTCCACATGACGTGTAGACTACAGTACATCAAAACCTGTGGCAAATACATAGTTTTTGTTGTCAAAATGTAAATGCTTTTAAAACCCACTATTATGATGCTCTTCTGGAAGCCTGGTGACTGTGTCTCTGAACTGTGTGATTCTGGAGCCCATGGCCATGACATCATTTCACACAGAACTGTTGAGGACACCTTTGTCATGCTTTCAGTAGTACACAACACTGGGGCTGAGGGCATTTAACAAAAACTACACATTGCAGCTTTAAAACTGTGAAACTTGACTCTTTGGAGGACAGTTAGTAATCCCAAATGCCACTTTAAAAACAAACACAGATAGTACTGTACGACAAGCTAAAGTGTTGTTTTTAAAAACAAACACAGATAGTACTGTACGACAAGCTAAAGTTGTTGTTTTTAAAAACAAACACAGATAGTACTGTACGACAAGCTAAAGTGTTGTTTTTAAAAACAAACACAGATAGTACTGTACGACAAGCTAAAGTTGTTGTTTTTAAAAACAAACACAGATAGTACTGTACGACAAGCTAAAGTGTAGTTTTTCGGAAACACTTTGAAATACTGGCATCAAAGTACAATGCATAACAGTTCAGTTTCAACTCAACTCAACTCAATTCATTTTCAGCTCAACAGCAGCTCACTGCTTAGTCATCTCTATCGGTGCCCTCTCGTGCCCTCAGCAGCATCCCTCTGTTCCTCAGCCGTACCCACATGTCATTATGGTCACCCCGAATCACAATAGACATACATGTGTGTTTATACCATGTGCACAATATACATACATGTGTGTTTATACCATGTGCACCTACCAGTGCTGTGTTTCCCAAAGCCAGAGCTGCTGTTAGCAGTTAGCAACTTAGTTAGTTGGCAATGGGCAATTACATTGCAAACAGTAAAGTTGCTAACTTAGTTAGCAACTGTGGCTTTGGGAAACACACCCCTGTTCTGTTTGGATCCAAAACACTCTGTGTTTACACACTGTAATACTCCTGCAATATTCCAATCATGTGATAGGCCTATTAAAGGGGCAGTTGTCTGATGCTGCTGTAAAAAAAACAAAACACAAAAAACATAAAAACGCTCCTGAAATACTACAGTGAAATATTTCACATTGCTCTGTTTCATGTCATGCAGCTTCATTTGTGTGGTTGTTTCAAAATGAAGTGTCTAGTGTCCACACAGGCGGCAGATTAAAACAGAAGAGCTGAACATGTACTTCCTCTTTGCTCTTGGGAAATATATGCTTTTCAAACAAATATTATATTCTAACTCTATGACTCCTCTCAAAAAAGATATGGCACAAATCACTCATATTGTTACTGATGTGCAAAATCTTTCCTTAAATATGCACGCTGTGAGGCACACCCAAATGCATAGATGCCCTATTTTGTAAAAAATCATAACTCCACTACCTCAACAAGAAACGGGGATAAAGTTGCCCTTGAATTAAATGAACTTTCAAGTATCCAAAACAAATGTGCATTTCCACTTGTGAAAGGGAAGTGGCCAGGTTGGTGTCCTGTAATCCTGCCAGTTTAATCCCATAGGACATAGAGACCAGGTTGGTGTCCTGTCATCCTGCCAGTTTAATCCCATAGGACATAGAAAGAGTTTATAGGAGTGACTCTCATCTATGTATAATTCTGATACTCACAACATGATACAAGATGCTACAACATGGGATCCATGAATGACAACATGCATTAAAAAACAACAACAAAATAAAATCAACTATATTCACTAAAATACAATAAAAAAACAAATCAAATCCAAATCAAATATTCCTATTCTCATTACACCTCTGTGCGGAGTCCAACTTTGACAGCATGCATTTCATTGCAGCTTTTCATTAAAGAATGTCACAAAAGTTTTGGGGAGAGAGAGGCCAATACTATAATGAACAACTGGGTAGAGGCAAATTTGAAAGGCCTTCTCAGCGGCCTATACTGTGTGTGTGTGTGTGTGTGTGTGTGTGTGTGTGCATGAGATGCTAAAAATAAAATGTTTGTGCTGTGTGAATGTGAATGCTGACATCTTATACAGGAAGCCAAATTCAAGGACATTGTTTTTTATTACTTAGCACCCTCTTTAGTTTTGGTACAGTCGCTAACCGCAGTGTGAAGTGACTTACACTCTATGTTCAGTCAAGTTATATTGATTAGGTCAATGATCAAATGTGCATGTTGGTTAAGTTCTGAGCAGGTCGGAAGACAGGCGTCACTATGACAACAGGAATGCTTCTGTGCGTTAGGCTTGCAGAAAAAAGTAGAAAAAAGAAAAGAGTAAAATGAGAACGAACGAGAGCAAAGTGTTAAATAAACATAAAGGAGTGATAAAGGACCTCTCTGGAGCTGCTGCTGGAGGAGGACGCGTCCCCAAAGACACACCACTGTGCTCATCACACTGGGAAACACCAGACAGTAAAGCTCCAAAGAACAGAACAGTTGCTCTGGGAGCCAACAATTCACCAACCGCTCCACGCTGAGATAATATGTGATGGAACCATTGATGGAGAATATCAATATAAAACATGTCAGGCTCTCTTTCAGTTGGTTTAACATCACAAGCTGTTTTGGTAACGACTCGACCGTGGTTGTGTTCTCCTCTGTTGGAGACTATGGAAACCATCGACATCCCCACACTGACAGGACTAAAATCTGTGAAGACTACTGACACTGCTACGTGTCAGTAGTGCTAGCTTTAACATAGCTACCTGTCAGTAGTGCCCCCCTTTAGCATGGCTAAGTGTCAGCAGTGCTAACTTTAGCTCGGCTAAATGTCAGTAGGGCTACTTGTAGCACGGTAAAATGCTACTATTGCTAACTTTAGCATGGCAGCAGGGCGACCTTTAGTACATCAAAGTGCCAGTAGTGTTAGCCTTGGCACAGCTAAGTGTCAGTAGTGCTAGCTTTAGCATGGCTAAGTGTCAGTAGTGTTAGCTTTAGCATGGAAAAGCGTCAGTGGAGTCTCGGAGGTTGCAAGTCCTCCAAGCAGCACAGAGGCCAAATGCCTCCAATCTCAGTCACTTTCAGATAACCACCATTAGCAATGTGTGACTGTGTTACGGATTAACAAATAAAACACAAAGATGAGAGAAAATAAAGACAAACAAAGAACATCTTAAATAAACAACTGAGAACAAAAATGAGAAAAGTCTCCACTAGAGTAGACAACAACAAGCTAACTCCAGTACACACTAGCTGCCCAACTATGACTCTACAGGAGTACTGCATTTCCTACTCTGGTTATTCACAGATGAAGGCAAAATCTGTCTCTGAGAGGGAAATTAAAACCAAAATCCAAAATGGCAGCACACTTATACTTTCTCTCAGAAAGCTCTTACTGAAACCGTCTATGTGTGTGTCCTGGCTCAGACATGTTGAAACAAATGTATGATTGATGATGATGATAACTGTTCAATGAATGAATGAATAATTCAACATGTTTACAACCTGCATGGATTATTTTAGGTTTAATAGTCACTGGCATGGCATCACTAACTTCAAAAAGAATGTGTGATAGGCCTAGAGAATGAACTACAGTCAACAAGTGGAACCATGAACAGTTAACATATAAATAAATGTCCTTCTTTCTGAAGGTTCAAGAAGTAAAATACCTGCTGGGAGTAAAGTGATATAATAATGTTAAAGTTTGAGTCACTCTTAAAAAAAATGCTACGTGAGAACATGTGTGTTAGCACGTGTGTATGTTAGCCAGGGTCCCAGTATGAGAGAAGCCTTCAGCAGACAGGCATCACCATAGCAATGGACAACAACAACCAAATAGCAACCAGCCTACTACAAACCTCCCCTCTGGAAGTTGACCTGTGGGACTTACAGATGTCCAAGAAAACTAACCCCATATTGTTTGAGCTTCCCCCCACTCTTCTCCCACCTCCCCTGTGGCACCCTAGCTAGTGGAAGGCAGTGTGGGTGTGACATTAGGACCCTAGCTAGTGGAAGGCAGTGTGGGTGTGACATTAGACTAGCTAGTGGAGCAGTGTGGGTACATTAGGACCTAGCTAGTGGAAGGCAGTGTGGGTCTGACATCAGGAATCATGTGAGAGGAAAGGTTTTAGGCATCTGTGGCTAAAGGGGTCACAACCCAACAGAAGTGACTCTGGGGTGGACCTCAGCCTGATCACAGCCGGATCCGGCACACAGTCGGCTGCTGTCCGGATGAGACTGTTCAGGTCATCAGCCGGTCTTATGAGCTGCACTGAATTCTGGGATCACAGTAGCTGGCATAAAAAAGATTTATAAAATAACAATAAAATGAAGTGAACTTATAACAAAAAGTCTTTCACATAGTGAATAAAATCAGAAAGGCATACAAAAAAACCAATGCATCTTTTTTTTCTCTTTTTTTTCTGTAAATGTCAATGAAGTCCTTGATAAAGAACATTAAAGGTAATAGGTTAAAGGCATACCAGGCAAGACTGTGATTTTTTAACCTCCGGAGCTCCCCCTACAGTTGCCAATAAAAACAAAAACAAAAACAAAATGGCAACTACATTGTACATTCTCACCAATTCATGTGAATTTGTTTGCAAATAAAAAAAAGAGAATAGGAACCGGCAATGATTTTTGTGGTGTTGCGTTGACTGACAAGCCGGTAACAAATGTGATTTCGGTTTAATTCGGTTTCACCGACCCACTGATAAGATCCTGCAAGTGTAATATCCATGGAATCTACGCTAGAGGCGGCTGAGAGGGTCTTCATTCACTCCGTCATGAGCCATTTAATCATCAAAGTGACTATGAAGCTGGTAAATTAACCGAAAAATGTTGCCTGGAGTGCCTTTATAATCCTCTTTTTCTTAAAAAAACAAAACAAACAAAAAAAAAAAACAGAGGAACTGCCAGCCCACATCGCCCCCCTGTGGTGCCGGACAATATTGCAGGCTTCTCACTCAGCCTATGAGGAACTGGCGAGCCCAGTGGCGACTCTGAAACTCAAAGATCATCTGGACAATCCTCCTCAAGTCTCCTGCTGTGGTTTTGCGTGGAGGTGAACCAGCCACAGGCCGACTGCCGCCAGACTGCATTACTTCTTCGCCAGCTGGAAGGGATTCTGCCCCTTTCAAAGGTAAGGAAGAGACCATTAAAGCTCATTTACTTCCACTGACCCGACTAGCACATAGCAGTTGGCTGTTACTGCACCTTTGCTTATTACACCTGCATTACATTAGACTAGCACATAGCTGTAGGCTAATACCGCACCCTTGCTTATACTGTGCACCTGTATTCTATTGGGCTAGCTCTGACTAGCACATAGCAGTAGGCTAGTACTGTACCTTTGCTTATACTGTGCACCTGCATTCTCATAGGGCTAGCACTGACTAGCGCATAGCAGCAGGCTAAAACTACTCTTAGTTATACTGTCCAACTCTGACTAACACATAGCAGACTTTCCTTGCTGCTGGTATAAGCAGTACAAAACTCTCAGCTTTGGTTGCCCTCACTCATAACTATGAATATTTAGGACTATGACTATCACTACTTATCCCAACAACTTCATCGGCAAGCACACTTACATGCTGGATGTGTGCACATGGAGATGAGCAGGCCTACTGCCTTTGGACTGAGTCACACCAGTCATCCATATCAGTTTATAATGTTCAGTCAAGATATGCTTTTACACACCATGCACACACCATGCACAAGGCAATTTGTGTTGTACACATGTACACACACACACACACACAAACACACACACACTCAAAGATACACACAGACAGACCCACATAAACCTGTAGGGATAAACTACAACGCGACAAATGACACATGAGGGTTTTGGCGGAAGCGTTTTTAATAAGAAACTGGATGGTAAATATCTTACACACACACACACACACCGTCACACAGCACATATCAAACTGACAGTGCATGAATGACAGGCCAAGGTTTAGTAAAACATAAGAGGAGATTGCAGATCCTCAGGTAGGCTATGATGGTCTCGCTTGCTTAGCATTTCTCTCTGCCTATTTGGGATGGCAATCTGGAGGTCTTTGGACCGTTTACAGTATGTGAATTCCCTGTCAATGTCACAAGTTACTTCTTCATGAGGTCAATATTATATCCAGAATAGCTTGGCTAGGACAATGTCACTAACAAAAACCGAGAGAGAGACAGAGAGAGAGAGAGGGAGAGAGAGAGAAGAGTGCTCATGTATTAGCATGAAGCATAACAGACTGATGGTGCTTTTATTAAATCTGGTCATTTGATACCAGTGTTAATCCAGACAGACATTACACACACACACACACAAAACACACACACACGCACACCAAACATCCACACATCCAAACACACACAGCTTGTTAAACTGAGCAGCAGTTTCTGGTTCCACTTTCCAGTCAAATGAGCCTCTTAAACACTTAAACACTTGTGTGGTTTGGTTTGGCTATTCATCGCCACCTCTGACACTCTTAAACCTGTCACCAGAGACACTGGATTAAATCTTCCTAAATACACTTCAGATAAACACAAGACTCCATACTGGGTGGAGACAAAATGAGCCAGCAGTCTGTGGGTGGCTTTGGGTGACACATCTTCATTTAAATATCAATCCTGATCATCAAGAGCCTGTCGAGGACACGGCCAAACAAACCAAAACTACAGCTGGCCAGGCAGCCAGTTCCATAACATACACATGTACGTCTATAATACATCATTTATGGTTTAGGACTACAGATACATATCTGGATGTGCAGGATTATAATAACGATATAACCATACTGTTGACCAATAAATTCTAAGTAAAGGCATGGCATATACAAAGTAAACATAGCCTTGTTCAGCTGAAACAAAAGTAGAATACTGCATTTGTATTGGGCAATAACATACACATCTAATGCTGTAAAAGGAGACTCTAAATGTACACATCTAACGTTCTTAAGACACATGGGGACAACTTTTTGAGCAATGTCACATGACCACTTCCAGGGGTTCTGATGAGATGATAGTAAAGATTCATGTACTGATGAGTAATGATTGGCCATTAGGGGACTGACCAAATGGGAGTCCTCAGGAGTCCCGCCCATGAACATTGCTCAGAAAGTGCCTTTGTGTGTGATGAGTTGGATACAGGAAGTGCCTGTGTGTGATGAGTTGGGTACAGGAAGGGCTCATTGGCTTGAGAGTGAGGTCAGCTTCCTCTGCTGGGGCAGGTGCAGCCAAGAAACAAAGCAGCAAATGATTAAGCATGGCATTTGTCTTCAGCTTAACAAAACACACACCAGTTCATTTACAACCACACACCTCAACCAAAACACACACCAGTTCATTCACAACCACACACCTCAACCAAAACACACACCAGTTCATTCACAGCCACACATCTCAACCAAAACACACACCAGTTCATTTACATCTCAACCAAAACACACACCAGTTCATTCACAACCACACATCTCAACCAAAACACACACTGGTTCATTTACATCTCAACCAAAAGTTACTTTTTATTGTCCTTTGAGATTAAAATGGAATCCTGGGATGTTTGGGTGTTTAACTTATCCCACCTATTGAGTGGATTGGCTTGGTTGGATTCCCAATATTTTCTCGGAATAAGTTCTGGAAATATCCTAGAGCCAGGTAATCATGGAGTAATCAAAAACTACTGCAATCACTCCATACTGTAAGTCAGTCCAATACAGCTGCCTTGAAAGCGGAGATTTTAAAGAGTGGGCATTTACAACAGGACACCTGCTAATGCATGTGAGATAGTTGATTCATTAGCAACCAGATTGATGGATTGTTGTTATTCCACCTCTAGAGCACAGCTGTGGGATCTCAGACTGTCCCAGAGGGGTGTGAGGAGTGTGGGTCATGCTCTAGCAGTGTGTGAGGTGTGTGTGTCATGCTTAAGGAGTGTGTGAGGTGTGTATGTCATGGTTAAGGAGTGTGTGAGGTGTGTGTGCCATGGTTAACTAGTTTGTGAGGTGTGTGTGCCATGGTTAACTAGTTTGTGAGGTGTGTATGTCATAGTTAACTAGTTTGTGAGGTGTGTATGTCATGGTTAAGGAGTGTGTGAGGTGTGTGTGCCATGGTTAACTAGTTTGTGAGGTGTGTATGTCATGGTTAACTAGTTTGTGAGGTGTGTATGTCATGGTTAAGGAGTGTGTGAGGTGTGTGTGTCATGCTTAAGGAGTGTGTGAGGTGTGTATGTCATGGTTAAGGAGTGTGTGAGGTGTGTGTGCCATGGTTAACTAGTTTGAGAGGTGTGTATGTCATGGTTAACTAGTTTGTGAGGTGTGTATGTCATGGTTAAGGAGTGTGTGAGGTGTGTATGTCATGGTTAAGGAGTGTGTGAGGTGTGTATGTCATGGTTAAGGAGTGTGTGAGGTGTGTATATCATGGTTAAGGAGTGTGTGAGGTGTGTGTGCCATGGTTAACTAGTTTGAGAGGTGTGTATGTCATGGTTAACTAGTTTGTGAGGTGTGTATGTCATGGTTAAGGAGTGTGTGAGGTGTGTATATCATGGTCAAGGAGTGTGTGAGGTGTGTGCCATGGTAACTAGTTTGTGAGGTGTGTGTGCCATGGTTAACTAGTTTGTGAGGTGTGTATGTCATGGTTAACTAGTTTGTGAGGTGTGTGTGTCAGGGTTAAGGAGTGTGTGAGGTGTGTATGTCATGGTTAAGGAGTGTGTGAGGTGTGTATGTCATGGTTAAGGAGTGTGTGAGGTGTGTATGTCAGGGTTAAGGAGTGTGTGAGGTGTGTATGTCATGGTTAAGGAGTGTGTGAGGTGTGTATGTCAGGGTTAAGGAGTGTGTGAGGTGTGTATGTCATGGTTAAGGAGTGTGTGAGGTGTGTATGTCAGGGTTAAGGAGTGTGTGAGGTGTGTATGTCATGGTTAAGGAGTGTGTGAGGTGTGTGTGCCATGGTTAAGGAGTGTGTGCGGTGTGTGTGACAAGGTCAACTAGTGTGTTAGCATCAGGTCAGTGCCCTCAGGGTGGGTGATGCTGTGTTGTCATGTTAGTTAGTGAGTCCATTTTAATCTCTTCTGAACGTTTGAAAAACAAAGAACAAAAACAAAGGCAACGTTTGATTCCAGCCCCACTGGTCAGTGCAGCGTGGTCTAACCCCGGTGGAACCGCACTCTGAGGCACGTTTGGCCCGGATGTGGGCCGCATGTGGCCCAGACCCAGCCAGCATCAAGAGTGGGATTCCACCTGGGCGCATACGACACAACTGAAGTCCTGATACAATAAGTTAATAAAGCAATATCAGTTCTCATTATGCACAAATATCATGCGTCTGCAGCAACAGGATATTTCTTTCTTAATCAAAACATTTAGAAATAATGCATAGGTATAAAACTCCATTACATAAACAAAATAGCAGTAATACAAAATAAACAAAATAGCAGTAATACAAAATAAACAATCTGTACAAAAAAACTGCCTGTATTTTTTTTTGTTGTTGCATGTTTGTTTTTTCTGAGTTTTTTTTAAACAATCAGTATAGGAAAGCAATTCCACAGTACAAAAATAAATATTCTATGTCCAATCACACACACTGCACTCTGGGGTTAATGTCACTGTAAAACAAGAGGCAGAACAGAACACCGTTAGTTCAAGCCAAACAACAGGACTGGATTTCAAACACAATACGCCACAAATGCAATGTTATCATCCTAACAGATTGGGCCAATAGGCTAGAGTGCTGATTGCTGATAGGACGAACTATGGCTACAATACATCTCTATCTCTCTCTCTCTCTCTCTGTCTCTACTAATATATACAGTATATAGGCTACAGTACAGCTGTAAACACTGGCAAAGACATGGATTCCTCCATACTAGAATAAACTTCAAAACAGGATGATCAAAGCCACTTACTTTATTCCAACAGCCTGGTACAGGCAGACCGTCCTCCCCCTGGGGAGAAAGAGTGGGAAAGAGAGAAAGAGAGAGGGAGAGGGAGTGAAAGAGAGAAAGAAAGAGTTATGATGAGACATCTTCTTTGAAGTGAATTATAAGTCATGCTCCATCACATCTCCATCACATCACATGCATCTGTGCCACTTGCCATCCCCCAGGTTTTCACTTCACAACTTACATGAGTGTGTGTGTGCGTGTGTGTGTGTGTGTGTGTGTGTGTGTGTGTGTGTGTGTGTGTGAGTGTGTGTGTGTGTGTGTGTGAGAGTGTGTGTGTGTGTGTGTGTGTGTGTGCGTGTGTGTGAGAGAGAGATGATGAGAGATTATGTCTGGAATAGATGTGTATATGTAGCACCTCAGTCTCCATGTGAAAACCTGACAGATGTCCACATTTCAAACCATGCAATGGATGTACAGGAACTTAAGTGACTGTGTGTGTCTGTCTCAAGACACTGTGTGTGTCTGTCTCATGAGTGTGGGTCTGTCTAAAGTGACTGTGTGTGTCTGTCTCAGATGGGTTATTAGTGCGGCTCCAAACAGCCCACTGGGCTCTGCGTTCTCCCAACATTTATGTAATTGATTTGTTTATCCTGTATCTCACCAGGAAGGTCCCACTGAGACACGGGTCTCAGTCTGCGGTGACAGAAAAGCCAACAGACAGACCTCTCAACAAAAACAGACTGTGTGTTATTCCTCAGACAGCACAGATGGTTGGTGTGTTGGATAGGGCAGAGTGTGGAAGATGCCAGACCCGCCTAGAACTAACAACTGCATCCATAACTGCCCATCTGAGACAGACCCTGTGACTTGGTACTCTGACTACTGGAGACACAGTAATGGAAACCATCGGCCTCTAATCATTCTTTAATTATGCAAATCATGGCTTCTCTAATCATTAAACATCATTTATAATCATTGCATCAACAATAATGGAAGGTGGCATTTTAGCTCCGTAACAAATCTCATGGATCCACAGAACACAGAACTGGTGATGTGACTCCATGTTGGTCTGTCCTGTCCTTTGAGTTCATCCCAATAAGAAATGCTACATCCTACATTCACATTCCACTTCACCTCTCACTGCAACACTGGGACTAAATACCAGAAGAGGTTGATTAGCTTTGTAGTTGAGAGGTTCATGCCAACAGGTGAAAGGGGAAGTCAAGAGTGATTAGCAGGGGAAGCGTCTCTTTTGGGGGCTAAATATTGCTGTGTTATAAAATACCAGAATTAAAGAATCACTAAATTCGAAAACTATATCTGATGGCATTCAGTATCAAAATTTAGGACACTAAAGATGCATAATAAACAACAGATGTTATTAACTGTGATAGTCAGACTGTGAGTATTTGTTAGTCTTTAGATTAAACCCAGTGGGGTTGTCACTCTAGCAAAATTCTCCACAAGCCTTATTTGTTTGGCATGAGCGTGCATTATCTGATTAACAACTAACTATCAGACAGAGATGGAGCAGAGGTCACAAGTCAGTGCTTCTCTCCTCAAACAATCCATATCTGTACAGCCAAGAGAGCAAGTCCCACACTTCAAAGGCCCTTCCCAAGCCTGGGGTTGGGTTGGGATTAGTCTGGGGTTAGAATGAGAGCTAACAGTGTCCTAGCTGGTGCTAGCGCTCTAGAGTGAGATTCTTCAGCAGGCTCTAGAGGGCCATGCTTGCCACCACAGGCATCGGGCAGCGAGACAGAGAGACTGTGAGAGAAAGAGAGGGAAGAGGAAAGACAGAAAGAGAGAGGGAGCAGAGGTGTTGTCATACCACTGGACAGGGGGCATCCAGCCCATCCAGGCCTGGCAAGCCTGGTTCACCTTTTTCCCCCTTAAAGCCTCGGAAACCCTGTTCATGAGATCAACCGTTTACATCAGCAACTGTCTGATCTGCCACACTGCCTCCTGCTGTCCAGGAGGGCTAATGGCAGCCTGCAGAGACCAGCCCAGAGCTACATGTGGGGCTGCGGCTGCTCAGACTGACTGGGTCAAGTGGCAAGCTGGCTGAAATTAAGGTCAAAAAGTCAAAGATTGTGCCAGAGCTAACCAGATGGCTTTTCTGGAGCCAGCATTGCTCTTGTCCCGGTCAGTCCACTTCCTGTGAAAGAAAACACCCCCTGCAGGAGTTCTGGCCTCTGGTCTGACACCTGTCAATCATCATCTATATAGCACACAAATAATCAAATAGACAGAGCTCATAAACTGAACTCATAAACAGCTCCTTCAAAAAGCTGGCTAAATTATGGAAAATCTTGTCTTAAGAGGCTCAGACTCTCAGACCAGAACTTCCCTGAGAGGCCTGTTAGGGTCAGTGTGAAATCACAGAACCGGAGGCCCGTGGAAGGACAGCAGGGCTCAGTCCGTGTCGTGATGGACCGGACCGGTCCGCTCCCGTGTGCTGCCATTCCTCCAGGCCTCGCGGTCCCACGCTGAATGCAAGACATACCAACGGACACGGGGCATCTAATCCTGGCGCTCCTTGATCTCCCTTATCCCCTTTGGCCCCCCTGTTGCCTCTCTTGCCCCTCTCCCCCTGCAAACACAACAACTCATCACAACACAACACAAAGAGCCCTGACACACACACATACACACACACACACTGAGCTATGGCCCTATGACAGCATAGCTATTGAAAACAGCTGTTGGAAATACTGAGTATAAAAGATTTTGTTTGTTTTGGACATTTTCTCTAAAATTGCAGAAAAGAGCTGATTGGTGGGGAGGGTAAGTGGGAGGGGTTAGGGAAGAGGGATTCAACCAGTGCCATTGGTGTGCGGATTGCATTTCCACGTATGATTTGACAATTACATTACAATAGTTTTAGCAATTTCATCATAGATTATTATGAATTAACATCTCCTGAAGCTAGTGTTGTTGTTTGTTGGTGGACATGAATGTATTTAGGCAAACATGTCGGCTTGAGTTCTCTACAGTGCTTGTAGCGCAGCCCTAATGCTTAAGTTCTCTACAGTGCTTGTAGCGGAGCCCTAATGCTTAAGTTCTCTACAGTGCTTGTAGCGCAGCCCTAATGCTTAAGTTCTCTACAGTGCTTGTAGCAGAGCCCTAATGCTTAAGTTCTCTACAGTGCTTGTAGCGTAGCCCTAATGCTTAAGTTCTCTACAGTGCTTGTAGCGTAGCCCTAATGCTTAAGTTCTCTACAGTGCTTGTAGCGTAGCTATGCTTAGTTCTTACAGGCTTGTAGAGAGCCCTAATGCTTAAGTTCTCTGCAGTGCTTGTAGCGTAGCCCTAATGCTTAAGTTCTCTGCAGTGCTTGTAGCGTAGCCCTAATGCTTAAGTTCTCTGCAGTGCTTGTAGCGTAGCCCTAATGCTCAAGTTCTCTACAGTGCTTGTAGCGTAGCCCTAATGCTTAAGTTCTCTACAGTGCTTGTAGCGGAGCCCTAATGCTTATTTATGTATTTACTCTTAACTACAGGGAGGATAATTAACATCACACTATCAAGGTGAAATAGTGTGAGAGGAGTACACTATATTTTATTACAAAATTATGACATAATAATCTATATAAGTCAATACTCAGTGCTTCAGTGAAGCATCATTTATCTTTGCAGAAAAAAAGAAACATTAGCACTCCAGCACGCCAAAAGAGTGATACAGATTATGATTATGATTATGAAAGCAGATATTATGACCGTACTTTATTTTCTAATGACTTAATTGAAGAGATGTAAGCTAAACAACTTTCCAGTCCGCTCACCAAGTCAAAGGCGTTGGGATGATTACAAAAGGTTTCCTCTGAATCAGACAATGAAAGATTGGAATTTAGTGGATTCAAAGCTCTGTGCAACAGTCTCACAATGAAATACAGTCTGACATGAAATACTGATCTCAGATAAATTCTTAGCAATCAGTAGTGTTGGGAGAGAATCGCATCTTCTATAGTTGCCAGTGAGGTAATTATGAGGAGAGATATAGTACTGCCAGATTCATGATATGCAGGGAGAGATACAGAGTGTTTGCTGTGCATGCTGTCTACGTAATCTTCTCTGCCAGTAAGGGCAGATAATAGCTAAGAGTGAACACATTGTATGACTTAGTATGTCTTATAGCAGGACCCAGCACACAGCAGGCACTGCAATAGTTGGCATGTACACCATCTATTAGTACTATTGTGGTGCTTATAACTGTGTTATAACATGTAAGATATGCAGAGAACTGTAAACTTGTCGGTCATTATGCCTTATTTCCTTACAAAGAACGCTACATATCATATACTGATTTAGAGAAAGTCTAGTAAAGAAGATTCTGAACCAGTGCCCCTATTTTACCCACATGGCAGTGCCAGCTTGGCAAAGTGGTTTGGTGAGACTGAGACACAGAGATCTGGGTTTAAAGATTACAGACAGAGGGAGCATGGAGAGAGGAGAGAGAGACAGTGGTGGGAATAGGGGAGAGGAGGAGGAGGAGGAGGAGGAGATATGGAGGAGAGGAGGAGGTGTGTTAACCCGGGCTATGGCATTAGAGTGCAGTAGAGTCAGGAGTCGGGGGGGTGGGAGAGGGACAGAGAGGGCGACCCGGGCAAACGAGCCCTCATAGAGACAGCAGGGTGCAGGGGAGGAAAAGGGGATAGGAAGACCTGTGGAGAAAAAAGAAACAAAAGAAAGAGAGAGAGAGGAAGAGAGGGAGAAAAGGAGGACGACAAGAGTAAGAGTAACAGCTGTGTGTCCAGATGCCCCACTCAGCATCATCAACCGGCTCCACAGAAAACTCTAGAACAGAGAGGACTCAACCAGCCCTCTAAGCTCCCAGACATATGAGGTTTCAGATGGGGAAACTCTTAGCTCAAATCTCTAAGGAGGGCATAAGAGTTATCTGGATAAAGCGTCTGCTAAATGCGTAAATGTTTCTCAATAGATTCAATTGCTGGAAACAATCTAGATCTCAGAGGGAGATTTGTGTACATTGTTTTTTGAGTCTATGACATATTCTTGTTGTTTTAAGCTAAATTGTAAAAATTGCTAAAATGTAATAATTAAGCCTATCTACATGAGGCCCAGTTTGGACGTCTCAATCCTTCTGAAGTAATAATTAGTTTATATGAAATTCCTTCAGTGGTAATAACTAGTCTATGCTGCATGAAAGTCCAGTTGAGGATGCTGAGGGACCCATGACATGTCTATACATTCAATGCAGGAATCACCCACACCATTAAGGGTTAATATGGGAAGAACAGATCAAGGAAGAGGAAGAGAAGGATAGAGAGAAAAGATCAGAAAAATAGAGAAAATCTCATAATATCACAGGAAACAGACTGGACAGAAACATCTGTGGTTTTGCAATGGCCATCTTAATGTTTATGCTTAACAAGTTTAAAAGACTGTGAGTGACTGGAAAATATTTTTGACTATTTTTGATATTTTTGACAATATTTGTTTCATCATATGGAACAAAACGAGAGAATTGTATGACAACAAAAACATAAACAATATAGCTATAACAAATCAGAGCAGATACTGGAATGAGAGGAGCCAGACAGGTACCAGATCAGGACCCATCTTCAGTCGCTGCAGAGTGGATGAGTGATCTGCTCTACAGCTGAATAAAGCCCTGGGTGAGAGACTGCACCATGCAGGCAGTAGCATTATATCAAGAGAAGTGTCTGGATCAGATGAGTAGTGATCACTACAGGCCTCTTCTCTCTTCTGTTGGGCAGCTTGTGAAGACTGAGACCTCTTTAGCAGTCACTGGCTTAGCAGAGCAGTCAGAGTTTGCATTAACATAACAAACGGACATCTCAGCGTAAGCTAATCGAGCGTGCGGCTCACCGAGGACTTTTCGACTGGGCTTCAAAGCAAACACTCGGCCCTGTGCCAGCACATTGATTGCCCACTGAGGGGACTAATGAAACCAGAGGGGGCCACTAGAGTGTGTTTGATCGTCCTCAGAGACAATCGGTTTATATTAAGTATTCAAAATCACCAAACAAGGTTGTTTACACAGCCATTGCAAAACCACAGGACAATGACAGGACAGAGAGAGCCGAGATGAGCAAAAAGAGTAACAGGAAGCCTAAGACTGATATTCAGCCACCACACTGACTACCAGAGCAACAGCAATCAGTACCTGTAAATATACTTGCATTCACCCAAGTTCTACTCAGACGGGCCTGTTTGCAAAGCCAGTGGCAGACACTTTGACTCGAGTCAAAATGGGCCTGTTTGCAAAGCCAATGGCAAACACTCTGACTCGAGTCAAAATAGGCCTGTTTGCAAAGCCAATGGCAAACACTCTGACTCGAGTCAAAATGGGCCTGTTTGCAAAGCCAGTGGCAAACACTCTGACTCGAGTCAAAATGGGCCTGTTCGCCTGTAAGGTGCATGTCTCATTTAGAGAGCAGTGGGCTAAACAGCACCATCAGAGTAAACTCCAGGGTGAAAATAAAAGCTCTTCACTGATGTCTATTTGCTAAGCTTGTCTGGTTTGAGCAGTAAACATTGTATCTCAGAGCAGCTTTGAGGTGTCAAAATAAAAGCTCTTTGTGTCTTACCCGTGTGCCTTTCAGTCCAGGTGGTCCAACTAAACCCTTGGAAATAAAATGGTACAACCCTGGCAATGTTAGGCAATGGCACTTGAAACCCTGGCAATGTTAGGCAATGGCACTTGAAAACCTGGCTATGTTGGGCAATGGCACTTAAAACCCTGCCTATGTTGGGCAAAGGCACCCTGGCACAGAAATCCTTCAGGGTTCAGGGTGTGACAGTGCGGAGAACTTCCACCCATAGCCCTGTTGCACAAACTCATTGAGTGCTGTCAGTAGGAAGAAAAATGAGAGAATTCGAGACTGAATAGCGAACTTGCAGCTTACATTAATTAAATGGAACTATGGGAAACAAAATAGAGAGTGAGCTCATAGCCCCATTCAGTTAGTGTTAGCTGTCTTCATTATTCAGTCTATGTTGTACCAGATTCTCTGTCAGCGCTCAAGGAGTTAGAACAGGCCTGTGGTTGGAAGAGCTACTGCTTTCAGTTTAACCTCAACTCTGATAAAAACATTACAGGTCTGTGACTAAAACATTTTATTGTTGTACTCAATCTATAAATAAGCCAGCGGTACACTTGGCATAGGCAGTAAAAGAGACCATATAAAACCATATAAAAAACATTTCAACAGTGATCTGTAACTCACAGGGATGCCCTGAGGCCCGATTGGTCCAGCTACTCCCACATCTCCTGTATCTCCCTGTGCATCACAGGAAGTCATATATTAATGACAGCAGTTCCAGACAAAGAGCTTCTGAACCTCTGGTTTTCATACACTTTTTTAGTAAACAAATGCAATGTACTGATATATTTTCATATATATTTTCATATTTATTAATAACTATTTGAAACAGCATGTGTTTCAAGTGCTGAAGACCATTAAAAGGTAGGTGAAACAGCTATTTTAGTGCTACAGAGTATTAATAAACAGGCAAGCTAGAATCTTAACTGTTATAGACTAGTAATAAACCAGCATGTAAATTGCTACAGAGTATTAATAAACAGGCAAACCAGCCCTGTGCCTCAGCCTACCAGCTGTGTGTGTGTGTGTGTGTGTGTGTGTGTGTCTTACTCTCTCTCCCTTTGGTCCGGCTGGTCCAGGAACTCCTTGTGGTCCAATGAGACCCTTTGGGAGGAAGAGCAGAGAGAATGAGAGGATCGAAGGTCGGAGGTCACATCTCTACAGACGGACAGTAGCGGCCAGAGAGGAACAAGGCATCAGAGGTGGCGAACCTCCATAACATCAACAAGCTGTCTTAAGGTAGGCAGATGAGTTTCAGACATCGCTTAGGAATGCCACACCTTGTGATGTTATTGGCAATTAAATGCAGTCTAAGCAACTTTGGTGTGTAAAATAGGGTGAATATCTGGATCTGTCATTAACAGAAAATTCCAATTCCCTTTGAAAGCTTGTTGATCAAATACATTCACACATTCACATTGAAAAATCAATCAGAAGGGAGTTAAAAGAAGTATTAAATATGTTCCATGGACTGCTGCCTCCTCATTGGACGGGAAGCAACACGACCTGAGGAGGACTTCCTAGTTTAAGGTGCAACCTTGCGCCTCAGCCATCATGTTGACTTTTATGCAGCCCGAGTCGGCCATACCATTACCGCGGTGACATGCAGCCACATCCCAGCATGCTCCTTTGATGTGACATCGCAGGGTGATAGTTCTAGAATTCTGAAGTGTTCTCTGTTGGGTCATAGGCTCATGGGAGAGGCTCATTCAGATGACTTGCGTGGAAGCTTTCAGTGACATCTAATAGTCAGTGCTCTATTTCTGTAGTGGTGATGAGAGAACAGACAGAAACTGACAGAGAGGGAGAGTGAGGGGTAGAGAGAGAATGATAGAGTGACAGAGAGGGAGAGAGTGACAGAGAGAGAAGGAGAGGGACAGAGTGATAGAGAGAGAAGGAGAGGGAGCGAGTGATAGAGAGAGAGAGAGAGAGAGAGAGAGAGAGGCCAACAACAAATCACCCCATCACTACTGAAAAAGAAACTAAAGAGGGCATCTATTTGGAGACCTTTAGGGAGTGGTCAGCACTGGGACTGGACATGACCGGCCCACACTGAGCTTTCAGAGGGTCAAGGTCAGGCCAAGGTTATGCCGAATCCCTCTGACTAGACGGGTATGTAGTAGCAGTCTGCAGTCCACCTAAAATAAGCCTCTCCCAATACCAGACATCAACACAGACGTTGGACAAATAGACAGAACACAGCCGAGGCAGACAACATTCAGACAAAGAAGACAGAACACAAACAGGCAGACAGAACACAAGCAAGCAGACGGAACACAGAGCAGCAGACATGGCAAGAGCAGCAGACGGAACACAGAGCAGCAGACGGAACACAGAGCAGCAGACATGGCAAGAGCAGCAGCAGGCTTGAGCAGTGAGAAATGCAATCAAAAGCAGACGAAAGAGCTGGCAGGTAATCTGTGAGGAGGGAGGGAGGGATGGAGAGAATGAGAGAAGAAGAGAGAGATAGAGGGAGAAAGAAAAGAGGAAGAGGGGTACGGAATGTGAGCCACTCACCACTGGACCAGGCTTGCCATCTAACCCGTGAGCCCCCTGGACAGCACATGAGGAGTTACCAGAACCAGAAAGAGGAGAGGAGGAAAGAGGGAGGAGAGAAGAAGAGAGGAGAGAGGGAGGAAAGAGGAGGAGAGGAGAAAAAGAAAGGAGGAGATGGGGAAGGAGAGAGGGTGGAAAGAGGAGGAGAGGAGAAAAAGAAAGGAGGAGATGGGGAAGGAGAGAGGGAGTGAGAGCAAGAGCGGAAGAGAGAGGAGAAGAAGAAAGGAGTGATGGAATTGTGGAAGGATAGTGGAGGGAGAGGAGGGAGGAGGGTGCAGGAGAGGAGGAAAATGAAGAGAAGTGATGGAGGTGTGGAAGAAGATTGGGGGGAGGGGAGTGAGAATAGGGGGGAGTGAGAGAGGAGGGGAGTGAGAGTGGGGGAGTGAGAGAGGAGGGGAGTGAGTGAAGCAGTGACTAGTGTGACACGTGTGGCACATGAATAACAACAACAACAACAACAACAACCTCTTGCTGGGGGGGTGACAGTGTGATGGAGGGGAGAGTGGTGAATGAGAGGGATGATGGGATACTGGAGGGTTACACGGGTGAACACACAACAACAGTAACTCCTTTTCAGCCCATCGTCCACCCAGAGTAGTCAACGGGCTCCTGCTCCAGCAACAGGAGTCACATGAACAGACACTGAAATCAATTCTTGATTTACAAAAGTCCAAAAGGAGTTACTGTGCCATCAATGATGGACCTCCATCTAGAACGGAACTAAGACTGGGTCATCAATGATGGACCTCCATCTAGAATGGACCTAGCACTGGGCCCTTCATGATGGACCTTTAGAGAAGAACTAGCACTGGGCTATCAATGATGGACCTCCATCTAGAATGGACCTAGTACTTCGCCGTCAATGATGGACCTCCATCTAGAACGGCAGCAGTGATGAGATGAAATTGTAAGTCAGGAAAGATGTGTGACTGAAGTATCAACATGATTGGAGTAATGTGATAATCTCAATTATTTCTAATCATTACACAGGCATAACAATGGCATTGTGTTACAGTACTGCATGGCTCCAAAGCAGACATGATATAGTGTGTTACAGGAGATCACAAACATCAAGTTTAAAGGACTCATCCCTCCAGCTCCAGAGAACCCTTCTACTGTTAGATAATGATGAGGGTCATCAGATGGCATCTGGCAGTTTGCATTAGTAAGTTGGTCCAGTAAGATCAATTATGATGTTATGGAGAGACAGGTGAAGTTGTTCTAGCGAGACTGATGAAGTTGTTCTAGTGAGATGGGTGAAGTTAGTTCTAGTGAGATGAATATATTTGTTCTAGTGAGATGAATATAGATGTTCTAGTGAGATGAATATAGTAGTTCTAGTGAGACGAATATAGTTCTAGTGAGACAAATATAGGGGGCGTGCGTGCAAGTAGCCTGAAAAGTTGTGGGTTCGAATCCCAGCTGCCACCGTGTGCCCCTGAGTAAGGCACTTAACCCTAAGTTGCTCTCGGGGAGACTGAACAATTGATAGTTATCAAAATGTAAATCGCTTTGGATAAAAGCGTCTGCTAAATGTATAAATGTAAATGTTCTAGTGTGAGGTTGTGGGGTAAATGTTCTCGTGAGGTTGTGGGGTAAATGTTCTAGTGTGAGGTTGTGGGGTAAATGTTCTCGTGAGGTTGTAGTGAGATGATTGAGAACGTTGGTGGGCCTCAAGTGGGCTTCATCTTTAGTAAGGGGTTGAAACCACATCGGTTACTGTGTAGCCAGAGACAAAACAGCCTCCTGATTGGTCAGTTACTGTACAGCCAGAGACAAAACAGCCTCCTGATTGGTCAGTTACTGTACAGCCAGAGACAAAACAGCCTCTTGATTGGTCAGTGTGAAGCACTGTTAGCTGCTTTAACACAGGGATATCTGACAGCACAGAGAAGGATTTAAACAGGGTTGGGTTAGGTTTTAATGCTATATATAGTATTTTGAGATGTGTGTGTGTGTAGGGCGTGTGTGTATGTGTGTGTGTTTGTGTAAATATAGTACTGTGAGTTGTATGTGTGCGAGTATACGTGTGTGTTTAGAAATAGTATTTTGAGTTTGTGTGTGTGTGTGTGTACTCACAGGCAGTCCTAGATGACCTCTGTCTCCTTTGTCTCCCTTCTGGCCTGTGGCTCCCTTCTCCCCACGCATTCCAATGCCCGGCTCTCCCTGGGTTACACACACACACACACACACACACACACACACACACACGCAAGGGTCATGTCATATGCCATAGTTTGTCTGAGAGGCCTGTTGCACTCACACTCCTAATAGCACTGGTGCAGTAGGTCCAGCATCACACTGATGACCCCTGCAGGGGTGCAGCAGGCCCAATATCATTAGTACACGTGACCCTTGACCCCTAATGACCCATGACCCCTGCAGTAGTGCAGTGACAGAGAGACTCACCTTGGGTCCTGAGTGCCCCTGAGGACCCTGGGAAGGAAGAGAGAGGCCAGTGAGCAGAAGGAAAGAAAAACAGGACGCTTGGGATTTTATTTCAACATCTGAATATCCAATTTCCCAAACTTAATTTGACCTTTGTGTCAGTGTATCAGCAAATACAAGTGTAGGAGAACTAGAACTAGACATTTAGTTCCTCTAGAGTGTAGTGTTAGATTGGTATGGAGTAGGATCCTGGTAGATTGCTCAAATAATTCTAGAAAAGACATTACTTAAATGAGCAATTTAATCATATGCCTACTCCAACACTCATGGCATGGCTGTTACCATGGTAACGGAGATAGTAAACAAACCGTCAGTCATACCGTGCCCAACATTGCGATTGGCTACTTTACCTGTAGGGCAGCACTTCCAGTCTCTAAACTCTGCCATCTTCACGTTACAAACTGCTGCAATATATTTACAGGACTTTTAAAGGGAGGTGTGTCCTGCTATTTCGCTGTCTCTGGTTGCACTCACCATGGGGCCCACTGGCCCTTGTGGCCCTGGAGGTCCGGGGGGCCCATAGACCTAAATCAAGGGAACAGAAAGCAGTAACTCAGTTCATGTCTGTGGGTTCAGTGTTAACTACATTCTCTGACTGATGACTCTGATTACAGTACTGAATAGCAGGGACTAGTAAGTAAAGCCTGTATGGTTACTGTAGGAACTCATTTATCAGAACTGTAGGACAAAGGACTCTGGATGCTGAGATGCATGGAGAACTCATGGGACAGAGGCAGGATGTGATGAATACTGGGATGTTGAGATGTTTGCATGGAGGACAGTTGGGGGGGGGGATGAGAGGGGTAAAATAAGAGCAACAGAATGTTTACCACATCAGATGCTCCTCCTTTCTCTCCTGACTCTCCTTTCTGGCCCTGAGTGGAACAAAGAGAACAATGAGAAGAACCTGTAGAACATACAACATTTAGAACATACAACCTTGTGGAGCTGTGACACATCTGCTCCTGAGACACTGCAAACACTGAAAAAAAACATCCACCCCTATGAACCAAACCAAACACCCAGTAACTCTACACCCACCTCATCTCTAAAACCTAAACAACATCCAGAAACCTATGACAGACAGCACCCACCTGCTTAATCAAGACCATAAACATCAGCACAGCAAACCAGTCTTTCAGTTCCCCCGCCCCCACACACACACCCACCTCCACCGTAAAAACAACACAAAACAAAACAAAAACACACACACACAGTGTGCCCACACGCTGTGCCATGCTGGCCCAGAGGGGCACCATTGCGTACCATTGCGCCTGGCAGTCCAATGGGACCCGGGGGTCCTGCTGACCCCTTCTCTCCTGTAGGGCCATCTAATCCCTACACAACGGGACAGGGAGAGTGGGGAGATTCACACAGGTTAGGAGATGCCAGGAAGGGTCAGATTATGGGACAATAAATTACTCAGTCAGTGGGCTGGTTAGATTAGTAGTCAGATTGGTTAAATTAATTCAGTTCAATTCATTTCAATTCAGTTCAGCTCAAGGTCTTTCCAAGGTAAATTGCACAAGGTGAATGGACAAGAGATATCATGTGTCTGTAGACTTTTTGAGTGAAACAAATATGGACGCAATGCTGCTCACCCTCACGTAACACAATAGAAACCTGATGCTGACATGAAGC
>PYXC01002600.1:262500-270000 GCA_015244755.2 Tenualosa ilisha | reverse complement strand
TGTGTGTACATATGTGAGTGAGTGTGTGTGGTGGTGTGTGTGTTTGTCTGTGAGAGCATGTGAATGTGTGTACATATGTGAGTGAGTGTGTGTGGTGTGTGTGTGTGTTTGTCTGTGAGGGCAAGTGAATGTGTGTACATATGTGATGAGTGTGTGTGTGTGTGGTGTGTTTGTCTGTGAGAGCATGTGAATGTGTGTACATATGTGAGTGAGTGTGTGTGTGTGTGTGTGTGTTTGTCTGTGAGAGCATGTGAATGTGTGTACATATGTGAGTGAGTGGTGTGTGTGTGTGTGTGTGTTTGTCTGTGAGAGCATGTGAATGTGTGTACATATGTGAGTGTGTGTGTGTGTGTGTGTGTGTGTGTTTGTCTGTGAGAGCATGTGAATGTGTGTACATATGTGAGTGTGTGTGTGTGTGTGTGTGTGTGTGTTTGTCTGTGAGAGCATGTGAATGTGTGTACATATGTGAGTGAGTGTGTGGTGTGTGTGGGTGTGTTTGTCTGTGAGAGCATGTGAATGTGTGTACATATGTGAGTGAGTGTGTGTGTGTGTGTGTGTGTTTGTCTGTGAGAGCATGTGAATGTGTGTACATATGTGAGTGAGTGTGTGTGCGTGTGTGTGTGTTTGTCTGTGAGAGCATGTGAATGTGTGTACATATGTGAGTGAGTGTGTGTGTGTGTGTGTGTTTGTCTGTGAGAGCATGTGAATGTGTGTACATATGTGAGTGAGTGTGTGTGTGTGTGTGTGTGTGTGTGTCTGTGAGAGCATGTGAATGTGTGTACATATGTGAGTGAGTGTGTGTGTGTGTGTGTGGTTTGTCTGTGAGAGCATGTGAATGTGTGTACATATGTGAGTGAGTGTGTGTGTGTGTGTGTGTGTTTGTCTGTGAGAGCATGTGAATGTGTGTACATATGTGAGTGAGTGTGTGTGTGTGTGTGTGTGTTTGTCTGTGAGAGCATGTGAATGTGTGTACATATGTGAGTGAGTGTGTGTGTGTGTGTGTGTTTTGTCTGTGAGAGCATGTGAATGTGTGTACATATGTGAGTGAGTGTGTGTGTGTGTGTGTGTGTTTGTCTGTGAGAGCATGTGAATGTGTGTACATATGTGAGTGAGTGTGTGTGTGTGTGTGTGTGTTTGTCTGTGAGAGCATGTGAATGTGTGTACATATGTGAGTGAGTGTGTGTGTGTGGTGTGTGTGTTTGTCTGTGAGAGCATGTGAATGTGTGTACATATGTGAGTGAGTGTGTGTGTGTGTGTGTGTGTTTGTCTGTGAGAGCATGTGAATGTGTGTACATATGTGAGTGAGTGTGTGTGTGTGTGTGTGTGTTTGTCTGTGAGAGCAATGTGAATGTGTGTACATATGTGAGTGAGTGTGTGTGTTGTGTGTGTGTTTGTCTGTGAGAGCATGTGAATGTGTGTACATATGTGAGTGAGTGTGTGTGTGTGTGTGTGTGTTTGTCTGTGAGAGCATGTGAATGTGTGTACATATGTGAGTGAGTGTGTGTGTGTGTGTGTGTTTGTCTGTGAGAGCATGTGAATGTGTGTACATATGTGAGTGAGTGTGTGTGTGTGTGTGTGTGTTTGTCTGTGAGAGCATGTGAATGTGTGTACATATGTGAGTGAGTGTGTGTGTGTGTGTGTGGTGTTTGTCTGTGAGAGCATGTGAATGTGTGTACATATGTGAGTGAGTGTGTGTGTGTGTGTGTGTGTTTGTCTGTGAGAGCATGTGAATGTGTGTACATATGTGAGTGAGTGTGTGTGTGTGTGTGTGTGTTTGTCTGTGAGAGCATGTGAATGTGTGTGAGTGTGTGTGGTGTGTGTGTGTGTTTTGTCTGTGAGAGCATGTGAATGTGTGTACATATGTGAGTGAGTGTGTGTGTGTGTGTGTGTGTTTGTCTGTGAGAGCATGTGAATGTGTGTACATATGTGAGTGTGTGTGTGTGTGTGTGTGTGTGTGTTTGTCTGTGAGAGCATGTGAATGTGTGTACATATGTGAGTGAGTGTGTGTGTGTGTGTGGTGTGTGTTTTGTCTGTGAGAGCATGTGAATGTGTGTACATATGTGAGTGAGTGTGTGTGTGTGTGTGTGTGTTTGTCTGTGAGAGCATGTGAATGTGTGTACATATGTGAGTGAGTGTGTGTGCGTGTGTGTGTGTTTGTCTGTGAGAGCATGTGAATGTGTGTACATATGTGAGTGAGTGTGTGTGTGTGTGTGTGTTTGTCTGTGAGAGCATGTGAATGTGTGTACATATGTGGTGGTGTGTGTGTGTGTGTGTGTTTGGTCTGTGAGAGCATGTGAATGTGTGTTAACATATGTGATGGGTGGTGTGTGTGTGTGTGGGTTTGTCTGTGAGAGCATGTGAATGTGTGTACATATGTGAGTGTGTGTGTGTGTGTGTGTGTGTGTGTTTGTCTGTGAGAGCATGTGAATGTGTGTACATATGTGAGTGAGTGTGTGTGGTGTGTGTGTGTGTTGTCTGTGAGAGCATGTGAATGTGTGTACATATGTGAGTGAGTGTGTGTGTGTGTGTGTGTGTTGTCTGTGAGAGCATGTGAATGTGTGTACATATGTGAGTGAGTGTGTGTGTGTGTGTGTGTGTTTGTCTGTGAGAGCATGTGAATGTGTGTACATATGTGAGTGAGTGTGTGTGGTGTGGTGTGTTTGTCTGTGAGAGCATGTGAATGTGTGTACATATGTGAGTGAGTGTGTGTGTGTGTGGTGTGTGTGTTTGTCTGTGAGAGCATGTGAATGTGTGTACATATGTGAGTGAGTGTGTGTGTGTGTGTGTGTTTGTCTGTGAGAGCATGTGAATGTGTGTACATATGTGAGTGAGTGTGTGTGTGTGTGTGTGTGTTTGTCTGTGAGAGCATGTGAATGTGTGTACATATGTGAGTGAGTGTGTGTGTGTGTGTGTGTGTTTGTCTGTGAGAGCATGTGAATGTGTGTACTATGTGAGTGAGTGTGTGTGTGTGTGTTGTGTTTGTCTGTGAGAGCATGTGAATGTGTGTACATATGTGAGTGAGTGTGTGTGTGTGTGTGTGTTTGTCTGTGAGAGGCATGTGAATGTGTGTACATATGTGAGTGAGTGTGTGTGTGTGTGTGTGTGTGTTTGTCTGTGAGAGCATGTGAATGTGTGTACATATGTGAGTGAGTGTGTGTGTGTGTGTGTGTGTTTGTCTGTGAGAGCATGTGAATGTGTGTACATATGTGAGTGAGTGTGTGTGGTGTGTGTGTGTGTTTGTCTGTGAGAGCAATGTGAATGTGTGTACATATGTGAGTGAGTGTGTGTGGTGTGTGTGTGTGGTTTGTCTGTGAGAGCATGTGAATGTGTGTACATATGTGAGTGAGTGTGGTGTGTGTGTGTGTGTTTGTCTGTGAGAGCATGTGAATGTGTGTACATATGTGAGTGAGTGTGTGTGTGTGTGTGTGTGTTTGTCTGTGAGAGCATGTGAATGTGTGTACATATGTGAGTGAGTGTGTGTGTGTGTGTGTGTGTTTGTCTGTGAGAGCATGTGAATGTGTGTACATATGTGAGTGAGTGTGTGTGTGTGTGTGTGTGTTTGTCTGTGAGAGCATGTGAATGTGTGTACATATGTGAGTGAGTGTGTGTGTGTGTGTGTGTGGTTTGTCTGTGAGAGCATGTGAATGTGTGTACATATGTGAGTGTGTGTGTGTGTGTGTGTGTGTTTGTCTGTGAGAGCATGTGAATGTGTGTACATATGTGAGTGAGTGTGTGTGTGTGTGTGTGTTTGTCTGTGAGAGCATGTGAATGTTAGAGTCTGAGAATATATGAATGAGCGTGTGTGTATACTTTATATTTGTGTGTGTGTGTGTGAGTGTAAGCAGCTTGTTACTTTATATTTGTGTGTGTGTGTGTGAGTGTAAGCAGCTTGTTACTTTATATTTGTGTGTGGTGTGTGTGAGTGTAAGCAGCTTGTTACTTTATATTTGTGTGTGTGTGTGTGAGTGTAAGCAGCTTGTTACTTTATATTTGTGTGTGTGTGTGTGAGTGTAAGCAGCTTGTTACTTTATATTTGTGTGTGTGTGTGTGAGTGTAAGCAGCTTGTTACTTTATATTTGTGTGTGTGTGTGTGAGTGTAAGCAGCTTGTTACTTTATATTTGTGTGTGTGTGTGTGAGTGTAAGCAGCTTGTTACTTTATATTTGTGTGTGTGTGTGTGAGTGTAAGCAGCTTGTTACTTTATATTTGTGTGTGTGTGTGTGAGTGTAAGCAGCTTGTTACTTTATATTTGTGTGTGTGTGTGTGAGTGTAAGCAGCTTGTTACTTTATATTTGTGTGTGTGTGTGTGAGTGTAAGCAGCTTGTTACTTTATATTTGTGTGTGTGTGTGTGAGTGTAAGCAGCTTGTTACTTTATATTTGTGTGTGTGTGTGTGAGTGTAAGCAGCTTGTTACTTTATATTTGTGTGTGTGTGTGTGAGTGTAAGCAGCTTGTTACTTTATATTTGTGTGTGTGTGTGTGAGTGTAAGCAGCTTGTTACTTTATATTTGTGTGTGTGTGTGTGAGTGTAAGCAGCTTGTTACTTTATATTTGTGTGTGTGTGTGTGAGTGTAAGCAGCTTGTTACTTTATATTTGTGTGTGTGTGTGTGAGTGTAAGCAGCTTGTTACTTTATATTTGTGTGTGTGTGTGTGAGTGTAAGCAGCTTGTTACTTTATATTTGTGTGTGTGTGTGTGAGTGTAAGCAGCTTGTTACTTTATATTTGTGTGTGTGTGTGTGAGTGTAAGCAGCTTGTTACTTTATATTTGTGTGTGTGTGTGTGAGTGTAAGCAGCTTGTTACTTTATATTTTGTGTGTGTGGTGTGTGAGTGTAAGCAGCTTGTTACTTTATATTTGTGTGTGTGTGTGTGAGTGTAAGCAGCTTGTTACTTTATATTTGTGTGTGTGTGTGTGAGTGTAAGCAGCTTGTTACTTTATATTTGTGTGTGTGTGTGTGAGTGTAAGCAGCTTGTTACTTTATATTTGTGTGTGTGTGTGTGAGTGTAAGCAGCTTGTTACTTTATATTTGTGTGTGTGTGTGTGAGTGTAAGCAGCTTGTTACTTTATATTTGTGTGTGTGTGTGTGAGTGTAAGCAGCTTGTTACTTTATATTTGTGTGTGTGTGTGTGAGTGTAAGCAGCTTGTTACTTTATATTTGTGTGTGTGTGTGTGAGTGTAAGCAGCTTGTTACTTTATATTTGTGTGTGTGTGTGTGAGTGTAAGCAGCTTGTTACTTTATATTTGTGTGTGTGTGTGTGAGTGTAAGCAGCTTGTTACTTTATATTTGTGTGTGTGTGTGTGAGTGTAAGCAGCTTGTTACTTTATATTTGTGTGTGTGTGTGTGAGTGTAAGCAGCTTGTTACTTTATATTTGTGTGTGTGTGTGTGAGTGTAAGCAGCTTGTTACTTTATATTTGTGTGTGTGTGTGTGAGTGTAAGCAGCTTGTTACTTTATATTTGTGTGTGTGTGTGTGAGTGTAAGCAGCTTGTTACTTTATATTTGTGTGTGTGTGTGTGAGTGTAAGCAGCTTGTTACTTTATATTTGTGTGTGTGTGTGTGAGTGTAAGCAGCTTGTTACTTTATATTTGTGTGTGTGTGTGTGAGTGTAAGCAGCTTGTTACTTTATATTTGTGTGTGTGTGTGTGAGTGTAAGCAGCTTGTTACTTTATATTTGTGTGTGTGTGTGTGAGTGTAAGCAGCTTGTTACTTTATATTTGTGTGTGTGTGTGTGAGTGTAAGCAGCTTGTTACTTTATATTTGTGTGTGTGTGTGTGAGTGTAAGCAGCTTGTTACTTTATATTTGTGTGTGTGTGTGTGAGTGTAAGCAGCTTGTTACTTTATATTTGTGTGTGTGTGTGTGAGTGTAAGCAGCTTGTTACTTTATATTTGTGTGTGTGTGTGTGAGTGTAAGCAGCTTGTTACTTTATATTTGTGTGTGTGTGTGTGAGTGTAAGCAGCTTGTTACTTTATATTTGTGTGTGTGTGTGTGAGTGTAAGCAGCTTGTTACTTTATATTTGTGTGTGTGTGTGTGAGTGTAAGCAGCTTGTTACTTTATATTTGTGTGTGTGTGTGTGAGTGTAAGCAGCTTGTTACTTTATATTTGTGTGTGTGTGTGTGAGTGTAAGCAGCTTGTTACTTTATATTTGTGTGTGTGTGTGTGAGTGTAAGCAGCTTGTTACTTTATATTTGTGTGTGTGTGTGTGAGTGTAAGCAGCTTGTTACTTTATATTTGTGTGTGGTGTGTGTGAGTGTAAGCAGCTTGTTACTTTATATTGTGTGTGTGTGTGTGAGTGTAAGCAGCTTGTTACTTTATATTTGTGTGTGTGTGTGTGAGTGTAAGCAGCTTGTTACTTTATATTTGTGTGTGTGTGTGTGAGTGTAAGCAGCTTGTTACTTTATATTTGTGTGTGTGTGTGTGAGTGTAAGCAGCTTGTTACTTTATATTTGTGTGTGTGTGTGTGAGTGTAAGCAGCTTGTTACTTTATATTTGTGTGTGTGTGTGTGAGTGTAAGCAGCTTGTTACTTTATATTTGTGTGTGTGTGTGTGAGTGTAAGCAGCTTGTTACTTTATATTTGTGTGTGTGTGTGTGAGTGTAAGCAGCTTGTTACTTTATATTTGTGTGTGTGTGTGTGAGTGTAAGCAGCTTGTTACTTTATATTTGTGTGTGTGTGTGTGAGTGTAAGCAGCTTGTTACTTTATATTTGTGTGTGTGTGTGTGAGTGTAAGCAGCTTGTTACTTTATATTTGTGTGTGTGTGTGTGAGTGTAAGCAGCTTGTTACTTTATATTTGTGTGTGTGTGTGAGTGTAAGCAGCTTGTTACTTTATATTTGTGTGTGTGTGTGTGAGTGTAAGCAGCTTGTTACTTTATATTTGTGTGTGTGTGTGTGAGTGTAAGCAGCTTGTTACTTTATATTTGTGTGTGTGTGTGTGAGTGTAAGCAGCTTGTTACTTTATATTTGTGTGTGTGTGTGTGAGTGTAAGCAGCTTGTTACTTTATATTTGTGTGTGTGTGTGTGTGAGTGTAAGCAGCTTGTTACTTTATATTTGTGTGTGTGTGTGTGAGTGTAAGCAGCTTGTTACTTTATATTTGTGTGTGTGTGTGTGAGTGTAAGCAGCTTGTTACTTTATATTTGTGTGTGTGTGTGTGAGTGTAAGCAGCTTGTTACTTTATATTTGTGTGTGTGTGTGTGAGTGTAAGCAGCTTGTTACTTTATATTTGTGTGTGTGTGTGTGAGTGTAAGCAGCTTGTTACTTTATATTTGTGTGTGTGTGTGTGAGTGTAAGCAGCTTGTTACTTTATATTTGTGTGTGTGTGTGTGAGTGTAAGCAGCTTGTTACTTTATATTTGTGTGTGTGTGTGTGAGTGTAAGCAGCTTGTTACTTTATATTTGTGTGTGTGTGTGTGAGTGTAAGCAGCTTGTTACTTTATATTTGTGTGTGTGTGTGTGAGTGTAAGCAGCTTGTTACTTTATATTTATGTGTGTGTGTGTGTGAGTGTG
>PYXC01002600.1:245000-252500 GCA_015244755.2 Tenualosa ilisha | reverse complement strand
AAACACACTCCTCTACAACACACCCCTCTAAAACACACCCCTCTAAAACACACTCCTCTAAAACACACTCCTCTAAAACACACCCCTCTAAAACACACCCCTCTACTATACTGTACCTCTACACGTGCAATATGGCCCAATACTCCCATCTACAGGTGCGTAGTGGAGGGGTCAATACTTCCCTCAATAGGCACATGCTGGAGGTCAGGGGCCTGGAGGGGTTGGAGCCCTTTGATCTTTGAGAGGCCAGATTTGAGCAGAGGTTCTGATTTGAGCAGAGGTTCTGATTTGAGCAGAGGTTCTGATTTGAGCAGAGGTTCTGATTTGAGCAGAGGTTCTGAGAGTCTAGTCTGTGCTTCCAGCTTGTTCTCTTTGCGGCATGACTCAGACACACACACGCAAGCTTTGTTTGTTTGTTTGTTGATGGCGGAGGGGGAGGGGGTTGTAACCACACACCTTCAATGTGAGGACCTGACTAGAGCGCAAGGCTGCCAGAGTATTCAGAGGAAGGCCCTGGACACACACACACACACACACACACACACACACACACACAGATAAAGAAAATGACCCATTTCTACTCTGGGAAAAAGCAATTCAGAACAAACAGACAAACACAAACACACGCACACAAACACACACAATCACTCACACACACACACACACACACACACACACACACACACACGCTATCCTGTAAAAACTGCCTTGCCTCCCTATGAGCCTTCTGTGTTGGCGTCCTGTGGCCCTGTGCTGTCTCCATCTGAAGTGTGTTTGCTGAGAGTTGTATAAATAACTGGCCTTTCTTGTCAGACGCCCACTTAACAGCCTCAAATTACGTCTCCATTGGAGCGGCAATTTGCAGAGCAGAGCGCCTTCAAGAGCATATGAAAGCCTTTTCCCCGCCGCACCCTACGCTTGCTGACTCTTATCAGACCTGCTGCTGCACTCTGCCCGTAATAGCTCTGCTTTTCTTCAACCAAACACACACACACACACACACACACACACACACACATCCAGGAGAGATTGGTCCGATTTGAATCCAGAAGCCCTCTCCCCTGCCAGCTACATGTGCTGGCCATCACGCTGGTTGTTTGCAGGCCACTGAATTCCTCCTCCTCAGCCCCGTAACCGCGGAGACCCACATTATGCTGTCACCGTCTTCGCCAATAGACAACACGCGTTTCCAAGACAAACAACACCAGGCCTGAACGCAGCCAGAAATGCTTACATATTTTCAAACAGCAGTAAGTATGATTTCACATTGCCTCTAAAATGGACAAATCACTGAAGTGTAAACATCCCGTAGGTGTAAACTCAGAGTAACTGATGCATTATTCAATATTCAGGAATGACAGTATGGAATTCTGTGGTGAGAAAACAGTCAAACACTCTCTTACCCTGTGTGTGTACTCTCCGCATAAACCCTGTAAGAAACACACACACACACACACACACACCAGTTAGCTTCCTTTTTAAAAAATGAATACACCACAAACAGCGCATAAATGCATGTACAAGTAGTTTGTTTGTAGGATGTGTGTGTGTGTGTGTGTGTGTGTGTGTGGTGGGTGTGTGCTCAGTTTCATGTGTACAGGGCTAAGTGCAATATGTGCGTAAAGCGTGTGACTTGTGTGAGAGGTGTGTGTGTGTGTGTGTGTGTGTGTGTGTGTGCACTGACCTTCTCTCCTTTGGGTCCAGGTTCTCCCTACAGGGAGAGAGATGGGTGAGATATGAACTATTTTTCTCTCACAAACTCTCTCACCACACCACCACACCACACACACACACACACCACACACAGAGCACTTCAAAAGCCTGCCTCTGCTGCAGTCTCTTAATCATGAGCGAAGCTGAAATAACGAACTGTGACTAACAGCGCAAAACAGAGATAGGATAGAGATGGAGAGAGAGAGAGAGAGAGACAGAATTATAGAGAGAATGTGAGACAGAGAGAGAAAGAAAGAGAGACAGACATCCAGGACCTCTCATTAAATAGCAGGATCTGATTAGCCTTAGGTCAGACTAATAACACAGATATCCTTAACACACTGATATATCATAATTTGATTGAATCCAACCACTGATATTATAACAATGATATGTCATGGTCTGATTGAATCCAACCTCATCTAGAGGTTATAACTTTGGCTCTAAAGTGCAACCTGTTTTCATTAATGTGTAAAGAAATAAAGCAAGAACTACTTTTTTAATTATACACAACTGAATCCCATTGTGCCACCTGCTATCTGATTCAATGGTCTAAACTAGAGCCATCCAAACATAACAGTGTGCTCAGTGTGTTATTATTGGCTAATTGATGATGTGATGTCCAGCAAGTCCCCCCCCCGCCACAAACCACAACAGCAGACTGTCAGTGTGTAGTTTTGCCTCTGACAGACCAGTTCTAGCCTACGGCTCATCTGTGTTTTGTGAAGGAGCATCTGTTCCATCTCAGGGCCTCAGCTAAGTTATCACAAACACCCATGTGGTTTGACACACACGTGATGTGATTGCATGGTGTATTTCTGGCTGTTACTTTGTAAGTCAGCTGTAGTTCTGTTCGTCTCTCAGAGTGATGGAAATATTAGTGAATATTTGAGGAGTTCTCAGAGACTATCTGAATAGCAGGTTACTGTATGATTCTATTAGGGAGGGAAAGCAGACAATGTTAGCCGTGTTTTATGCATTTTAAATATGACAGGACGAGACTGTAGATGAGACAGATGTGCCTAATGGTCCAGCAGGGGACAGGACGAGACTGTAGATGAGACAGATGTGCCTAATGCTAAAGCGGGGGACAGGACGAGACTGTAGATGAGACAGATGTGCCTAATGGTCCAGCAGGGGACAGGACGAGACTGTAGATGAGACAGATGTGCCTAATGCTAAGGCAGGGGACAGGACGAGACTGCAGATGAGACAGATGTGCCTAATGCTAAGGCAGGGGACAGGACGAGACTGCAGATGAGACAGATGTGCCTAATGCTAAAGCGGGGGACAGGTAGTGAAAGACAGAGACGAGTCCCTCCTATGCATAGAACGTTTGAGAGGATTTCTTAAAAACTGCTTAAAAAAAACCTCTTCTGATATAAATCATGAAATCATTCCTAAATGTTTCTATATTCATTTCTCAACAATATGTGTAAATTAACTAACAAATTTCAACTTTCAAGTTGCTCTTTAAGTTTGATAAATCATCTAGAAAAGAAATCCATCCCAAGTTCCTCTTTTGGAGACTAATATTAAAAAAGAGACATGAAGATTGATGGCTTCATCAAATAATGTACAAGAGAAGGAAGTTCATTGGTCAATGAGTTGGAACATACCGGCAATCCTTTTGGTCCACGGAGACCCTGGGGAAACACACACACACGCGATCATTAAACACACACACACATTAAACACACACATGATCATCTCAACAGTGGCTCACTGAACACACGCACACATTAAACGCACACATGATCATCTCAACAGTGGTTCATTGACCACACACATTAAACACTATGAATCAATGTCAGGTTTCAGGCAAAAGAAGAAGCACTAGTTATTGTTACACTGAGCCAATCCATTTGTCTTCATTTGACTGCTCTTGTCTGCGGCGGGGGGAGGTCATTAGATGCCCACTTGCCTCCGTTTCTGCCCCAGCAGCTCCCGCCCCTGTTCCCTAATCCTAATTAAGGCTCTTAGCTGTGAAGAGAACCGTGAGGAAGAACAACATGAGGCGCTCCAGAGAACACGGACGCCACAGCACGTTCCACCCCCTTGCCCAGACTAGCTCTCTGCCAACCCGCAGACGGAGGCTCAACAGCCCCACAACACATCAGAGCACGTCTGACACCAACACCACAGCAGGAGGAGCAGGAGGAGGAGGAGGAGCAGGAGGAGCAGGAGGAGGAGGAGGAGCAGGAGGAGCAGGAGGAGGAGGAGGAGCAGGAGGAGCAGGAGGAGAGGGAGGAAGAGGGGGGAAGAGGAGCAGGAGGAGCAGGAGGAAGAGGGAGAGGAAGAGCAGGAGGAGGAGAGGGAGAGGAAGAGGGGGGAAGAGGAGGAGGAGAGGGAGGCTGAAGAGGCACAGAACACAGTGGTGCACCATTAGTCCTTTAGAACAGGGCCAATAGTCCTTTAGTGGAGGAGGACAGGGTCGGTAGTCAATTAGTCAAAGAGGACAGGCCAACACGGCCGACAGTCCATCAGTGGAAGAGGATGGGGCGGTTTGGAGTGAATGTAGGTGTGATGAAGAATCAGAGGCTGGGACAAAGGCTGTTCTGCTCTCTGGTGAGACTTAGGCTATGTGATCCCATTAGCGTCACTAACCTCTAAACAGGCCACTTTCGCCCAGTGAAAATGGCAGTGACCACTAAATACAGCTTTTCTTACAAAATACACCCTCTAACCACAACTCCAATGGGCTCCTCTGGGCTAAATGACTGCCTTCAGCCTAGCAACAACTAAATATTTACACGTGCCTTTTACCCCTCAGCGCGTGAGCCAGCGCTAGCAGTCTCTCGGAGGGCAACATTCTTACCCCTCATTTCTCCTCCAAGCGCCCAACCATCCTCAAAGAGTGTCTGACTCTAGATCTCTTGATGTATGCAGGACAGCAATGCTCTAGAACTGTTGAGGTGTGTGTGTGTGTGTGTGTGTGTGTGTGTGTGTCTAAGCTCTCTTTGATCCTGTAAGACATCCTAGTAGCACTGCAGAGGAGTTCCAGAGGAAAGGGAAAGAGCAGTCCTGAGAACCCCCCTACACACACACACACACACACACACACACACAGATGACCCTGAACACACACTCCACAGAGGGGAGAGAAGGAGGGGGAGAGAGAGAGAGAGAGAGAGAGAGGGAGAGACGGGGGGAGAGAGAGGGAGAGAGAGTTAGAAAGAGAGACAGAGAGAGCTTTCTTTATGAGTGTAAAGGTAGAGGGGACTGGAGAGCTGAAATAAAATGGGGATGAGATAAGGAATTGGAGAAGGAATTTATCAATAAAAGAGGCAAATCACCATCCCATATGAGACGTGTGTGGAAGGCAAAGAGATGGAGGGAGGAAGAGAAAGAGAAAGAGAAAGAGAAAGACAGACAGACAGACGGAATGAGGGAAAGATTTTAAAGAGTTAGAGCGCTCAGAAGTACTAGCCCAGAGAGAGCATTCTGGTGTCAAAGTCATGGTGGGACATTAACTCTTTTTCATTACATTCTCTCTCTCTCACACACACACACACACACAAACACACACACACACACACTTTCTCTCTCTGGCTTGTTAAGCTCATTTATTTTCTGCCAGTGTGTGTAGGGAGCAGGCGGAGGTTGAGGCCATTTTTATGGTCTGCATTTGCTAGGCCTCCAGAGGGTGTTCACACTCTGGTCCAGCCCTTCTGTTGGTATGCAGTGTGTGTGTGTGTGTGTGTGTGTGTGTGTGTGTGCGTGTGCGTGTGTGTTTGTGTGAGGGAGGAACCCGGCGCTGTTCTTCACGCATGATCTCCCACACACACTCACAACCCAGCTTCACTGAGAGCCTCATGAAATAAGAAGTTTGATGTGGTTTCAGATTCATCAGACGTCTAAATCTTCAAACCAGACAAACTCACCGTGGAGACTCACATATCGAGGAGGAATCCAATAAGATCTTAGCTGATCATATAGACGGATCCAATAAGATCTTAGTTGATCATATAGACGAGTCCAATAAGATCTTATTTGATCCTATAGAGAAGTCTAATAAACTCTTAGCTGATCATATAGACGAATCCAATAAGATCTTAGCTGATCATATAGACGAGTCCAATAAGATCTCAGTTGATCCTATAGAGAAGTCTAATAAGCTGATCATTCTGTAGCGTTCAGAAGAACAGAGGAGCAGGATGGGAATCTTCTGCCTGATCTCCATATCAGACGAATGATGCAAAGAAAGCTGCTCTACACTATGGGGAAAGCCAGTCTAATCTGGCCCTGATCTGGCCCTGATCTGGCCCAGATGTGGGCTCAGGTGAGTTCATCTGTGCTCAGGGGGCATTTTTACAATTAAGGGAGTGTCTATGACAGACGTCCCAGCACTAACCAATCAGAGGACCCAGATGTCCCAGCACAAACCAATCAGAGAGCCAAGATGTGTCAGTGCTAACCAATCAGAGAGCCCAGACATCACAGCACAAACCAATAAGAGAGACTCTTACTTCTTTGGCGGGGGTAGGTGCCCGTGGAGGGACTTAAAAAACACGACCTTCATAACTAATAGTGCTGTGTGTGTGTGTGTGTGTGTGTGTGTGTGTGTGTGTGTATCAGGCCTGCATAGCTAATAGTGCAGCAGCCACTGTGATCTTATGAACAGTGACCTCTGGCCTGTTCACACTGCTCCTGTCTGGGTGGGTGGTTGGAGATTTGTGACTAGATGTGTGTGTGTGTGTGTGTGTGTGTGTGCATGAGTAGATGCATGTGCCTGTGTGTGTGGAGAGGTCAAAGTTCTACTAGTGTGTGTCTGGTAGAAAATATGAGCTTGTATGTCTGTGTGTGTGTGTGTGTGTGTGTGTGTGTGAGCGTGTGCACAGAGGTATCAACATGCGTCTCAACACAGGGGATTTGGTGTCATAATATTTTACAGCCCATAATAAACTCCTAGCAACTGTAAACTGGACACATAAATCTACATACATCAATTTGGCCCTTAATTATCCACTCAATCTCAAACTTCAATTAGAGAAACATGACAGCAGAGGTGATGAGGAAAGAAGGAACACTCACTGTATCGCCTTTGAGTCCACTCTGCCCCTGCGTGTGGATAGAGGAGGTCAATATTAACCTGTCCTTAATTAGACATATCATATAGATGTGTGTGTGTGTGTGTGTGTGTGTGTGTGTGTGTGTGTGTGTGTGTGTGTGTGTGTCCATTCTGCCCCGTGTGGATAGAGGAGGTTAATATTAACCTGTTCTTAATTATTTATCTCATATAGATGTATGTGTGTGTGTGTGTGTGTGTGTGTGTGTGAGTCCATTCTGCCCCTGTGTGTGGATAGAGGAGGTTAATATGTGTTAAACTCTCTTATTTTTATTACTCTAGAGTAATGAAAGGCTAATTATCAGCATCATTACCACATAACATAGACCCCATCAAATCATATAGACGTGTGTGTGTGTGTGTGTGTGTGTGTGTGTGAGTCCATATAACATAGACCCCATCAAATCATATAGATGTGTTGTGTGTGTGTGTGTGTGTGTGTGTGTGTGTGTGTGTGTGTGTGGTGTGTGTGAGTCCATATAACATAGACCCCATCAAATCATATAGACGTGTGTGTGTGTGTGTGTGTGTGTGTGTGTGTGTGGTGTGTGTGTGTGTGAGTCCATATAACATAGACCCCATCAAATCATATAGACGTGTGTGTGTGTGTGTGTGTGTGTGAGTCCATATAACATAGACCCCATCAAATCATATAGACGTGTGTGTGTGTGTGTGTGTGTGTGTGTGTGTGTGTGTGTGTGTGTGTGAGTCCATATAAC
>PYXC01002600.1:235000-237500 GCA_015244755.2 Tenualosa ilisha | reverse complement strand
TGCTGAAAAAGAAACACACACACACACACACACACACACACAAATGCAACTGATGAGTGGAACAGAGAGAGGAGTTAAGAGTCAACAAGAGAAAGAGAGTGAGAGAGACGGAAAGAGTGCAAGAGAGAAAAAAAAAGAGGTGTTAGTCACTGAAGGTACAAGGGGCTGAGTGTCTGTCATTTGATGGGAAAGAGAGAGTAGAGCTGTTCATCAGGCCGTTCTGACAGACAAGTGTGTGTTCACAGGCCATTCAGACACGTGAGTGTGTGTTCATGGTCCATTCAGACACATGAGTGTGTGTTAGCAGGCTGTTCAGATGAGTTAGCATCAGCGGAGGATGAGTGAAGAGCAGAGAGACACTTACAGGAGGTCCACGTGGGCCAATGATAGACAGACCAGGCTCTCCTGGCGCCCCCTACGGACAGACAGAAAGAAAGCCAGAGGATGAGAGAGGACTCGACAGAGAGAAGCTAACTGTTTCCCCTCATGCACTAACACCACATACAGCACAGCTAACAGCTAGCATCTCACATCTAACAGCCACTATCTAGCATCGAACAGCTAGCATCTAACAACTAACAACATATAGCTTGAAACATCTAGTATCTAGCATTGAACAGCAAGCATCTAGCATCTCACAACTAGTATCTAACATGCAGCTTATAACATCTAGTAACCTATCTAGCATCGAACAACTAGCATCTAACATATAGCTTGTAACGTTTGGTATCTAGCATTGAACAGGTAGCATCTAGCACCTAAAATCTAACAACCAGCATCTAACATCATGACTCCCACATATAGATTAGCATCTAGCCTCTAACATAGTGCCTCTAATATCTATTTTTTAACATATAGCTTGTAGCATATCTAATATCTAAGCCCTAGCATCGAGCATCCAACCCCTATGTGCAGAAGGGACTGCTCTGCTCTGAGAGGCTTCTTATTCAGGCTGTTCATCCAAAGCACCTCATAAACACTTCATCACACACACACACACACACACACACACACACACATTACACTGCATCGTGTCTCCCCTGCCTGAGCTATGCTCGTGGTCAAACATCATGTCTCTCTCTGACACGTACACGTACTTCATGCTCTAGGATTTGGTTTGGCAGATCTGAGCGCAGTGTGTGTGAGTGCAGCTCTCATCTAGGGGGGTGGGGGCTGTTTAGGGGTTTAGGCCCCTAACAGTTCTATGCAGGAGGCACAGAGCACTGTGGAGGAAACAGGAGAACTCCCCCTACACACACACACACACACATACACATACACAGCATACTCACACACACAGACACATCAACACTCATACACACTTGCACACTGAAATGGATGTATGACACACATGCACACACAGACCCAGTGTCTGGAGTGCACTGTTCTGTTGCCAGCACTGCGTGATCGCCTCATTTGATGGCTGACTTTCAGTGTCCTTCCTGCACACTAAGCCCTGGGCCCTCACAGACTTCACTAACTAACGCTGTTTAGTGAATGAGTTTGCAAGGCTTTGAGTGACCACCTTCCTGCACACTAAGGCCTGGGCCCTCACGGACTTCACTAACTAACGCTGTTTAGTGAATGAGTCTGCAAGGCTTTGAGTGACCACCTTCCTGCACACTAAGGCCTGGGCCCTCACGGACTTCACTAACTAACGCTGTTTAGTGAATGAGTTTGCAAGGCTTTGAGTGCTCACCTTGCTCTCCCACCAGTGATCGTGTGAGTCGTTCGATTAACAACACTAAAGTCACGCTGCGACCGTGCTTCCCTTTTCCTTTCTTAGTCATTGTAAATTGTTTACAGACACTTCTGTTGACGTTTCTCCGGTGTTTCACGTCACAACGCTACGATACTAAAGATCATTTAGACGGCTGATTAACTGCCCCTGCTGATACTAAAGATAGTTTAAATGGCTGATTAACTGCCTTTGCTGATAAGTCTCTTATTCAGATCTGGACCAGATCAACCAGGACCAGATTGCATCAAACTAAACCAGATCTAATGAGACTAGATCAACCTGGACCAGACCACATGAGGCAGGATCATACTACACCGAGATCAGACCACATGAAACCAAATCACACTAGACTAGATTAAACTTAGCCAGTCCACATGAGACCACAACATACCAGACCTCCTCGAATGATACCAGACCAAATGAGATAAGACCAGGTGAAACCAATGAAACCAAAAAAGACCAGCTCAAACTAAATGGCCACATCTAATCAAACAAAAGACCTCAGACCTCATCAAACTAAACCTCATCAAACGAGAGCAGATCAAATGAGTCCAGATCAGCCAGGCCGTATGAGACCTCATCAAACGAGAACAGATCAAATTAAACCAGGAATAGCTAGAGTAGACTTGATCAAACGAGAGAAAATCAAACTAAGTCAGACACAATGATGGTAGACTGGATGAAATAAGGTCAGAAAAGACTACACAAGCCTTACCCAATCGATCAATCAATCAATCAATCCCAGAGTGGAGCAGATAA
>PYXC01002600.1:217500-230000 GCA_015244755.2 Tenualosa ilisha | reverse complement strand
GCCTCTCTGCTCTGTTGCTGAGAAAATGTGTCCATGCAGGCAGACGAGGAGCCAAAACAAAATCACTTTGAAATATTAGGAAGCCATGTTTCTTATAAAGTTTTGAAATATTAGGAAGCCATGTTTCTTATAAAGTTTTGAAATATTAGGAAGCCATGTTTCTTATAAAGTCTGACAAAAAAGAGCTGCTGAATTTCAGACCTCCTGGAAAAACAGGCTGCCTCTTTGCCATAGAAACCTCAAGGGTGAAATTATGGGATATTCAGGCATTTATGAGGACATGGTGCAGCAGTGCAGGGGAGGGGAGAGCAGCGAGGCTTCTGGCCGCTGGGTCACATGGCCACTGGGTAAAGTGAGGCTACTGGCCGCTGGGTCACATGGCCACCGGGAAAAGTGAGGCTACTGGCCGCTGGGTCACATGGCCACCGGGTAAAGTGAGGCTACTGAGCGCTGGGTCAAATGGCCATTGGGTAAAGTGAGGCTACTGAGCGCTGGGTCAAATGGTGAGTATTTGTTCTCCTCTACTCTCTAAGTGAGTATTTGTTCTCCTCTACATACAACTCTGTGAAGTCAATTTAAATTTAGCTTAAGATTTTATAATTCCATCCAAACTACACACATACCAAACGTTCCCTCACAGCCCCTGTTAGAAGGCTCATGACAATGGCAGTTGAGTTTCTAGCACATTCTAGCAACATTCAAACCAAAGACAGAAAGTCTCTTGGTTTGAGGCTGGATAGCAAACATCTGCTAACACCCGCAACTCAGCCAGTCTCAGGCCAGACTCAGGACCTGTGGTCCATCCATGGCCTGTTTTAGGATAGAGGCAACATTCTAGAAGCACATTCTAGATGCATCAGTCTAGTGCATTCAACAGCAAGCTATGCAAGGCTATTCTAGAAGATTCCAAAGGCATTCTGGAAGCACTCACCATTCGTCCAGGAATCCCCAAGGCTCCTTTGTCGCCCTAATGGTCAGAGCACAGTGTGGGGGAGAGAGGTGAGGATGGTGCTCAGCATCTTTAGCACGTGCAGCTAACATCTGCAGCTTTCCCTACCACACCCTCCCTCACTAACACACTGCCTTACCATTAATGCTGCTTTCCTGCTAACACAGCCTTACTGCTAGCATAGCCTTACCACTATGACAGAGCACTTATGGTAACTACAGCCTCCCTCACTAAAACTCTCCCTCACTAGCACACGATGCTAGCAAAGCCTTACTGCTAACACAACGATAGCACTAGCATATCCTCATTGCTAACATAACCTCACCGCTGCAACAGAGCAGCTACAGCCTGTCCCCTTCAAAAAAACCCTCCCTCACTACAGCCTGTCCCCCTCAAACAGCCCTTCCTCACCACAGCCTGTCCCCCTCAAACAGCCCTTCCTCACCACAGCCTGTCCCCCTCAAACAGCCCTTCCTCACCACAGCCTGTCCCCCTCAAACAGCCCTTCCTCACCACAGCCTGTCCCCCTCAAAAAACCTCCCGCATTAGCACACAGCGCTAGCGAAGCCTGGCCGCTGCAGCAGAGCATCTCCATGACCTACAGCCAAGGCTTGCAGCATTCCCTCCTAAACTGACCATCGCCTCCCTTGCCAGCATGCACAACAGAACCATATCAAACACTTCCAGTGCATTTCCTACTGACCACACCACCACTGCAATGGCCCATCAATTTAAAGGCAGACAAGTTGATTTTGTGTCCTGAGCAATGCTATCAAAGGCAAGGTTTTGTGACGGTAACAGACTTGTGAGCACCATGTATCATGCAGACAAGGGATGATTGTTAATCACATGATGTAATCACCCATGCTCCTTGCTGCTATTTAAAAGCATTACAGTGGACACAGAGGACACTGCAGAGAGCATTCCACAGGGCCTTTAGCAGCATTCACGTGGGCCCGTAGTGGACACAGAGGACACTGCAGAGAGCATTACACAGGGCCTTTAGCAGCATTCACGTGGGCCCGTAGTGTGTAGCCTAAGATGCTGTAGGTTATGCACAGGAGGTGTAATTAGTCTCAGAGCTTGGGCTTCCTAGCGATTCTATTGGCAGTAAACTCTTGACAGAGTTGCAGTCAAGCACATTCACTGGATTAGAGACAGGAAGCCATTGCTGGAGCCAGGACTATTAGTCCTGTGCTAACGAGGCCAACAGTGAGAATGTGATCAAATGCAACAGTCAGACAGATGTCTTCCATTTGAGTAGCATAAGGCTTGTTTTGTGGTCAGCCACCAAGTCTCACAGTTGAGTAATTGGACTTCATTACTGCTCATTTACATGCTCTGAAGGTGATTAAATTGTCATATGCTTGCACTGAGGCGTGTTTCCCGGCTACTGGGGCAGTTTAAAAATATATTCTGTTTTAAGTCTGTTTCTGAGATTTCACAGATTTCGTGGCTCCTCTCCAAGGTCTCCTCTGAGTTCACTTGAAAACTCCAGCCTCCGTGATTAATTTCACGTTCGCAAACACCAGACCAGAGGCCAATGACTTCGAACTCCTACCGCCTGTCTTTGATGTTGCTTTAGAAATGCGTCTCCCAGGCTCGCGGAGGTAAAATCAGGTTTGTGGTTTAACGTGGTGCTATTTCAAAAACACACACTCCTGCACCGAGGTCACCCGGTGTGTGTGGTTTGGTTGGACACACACACAATGACGGTTCCACAAGCGATCCTTGTGGTCTTCCCTGAGGAAACTCCGGTTCTGTGCATCTAATTAGGGGGTTCCTATTGCTCTGTGTAGCCTGAAGGCAAAGGATTTAACGGTTCTCTAGGCAGACGGGGAAAGCCTGAGGTACAGAAATGTCCACTTGGGCGGCCATTGTGGTCTATTTAATCTTACTGGAGAAATACATCCACATAGGTCTGTTAGTTTAACAGGATCTATATGGTATCAGCGCACTGTGGCCCGTGAAGCTAAAGGTCCGAAAATAGCTTGAAGGATCTTAATATCATATAACCTCTCATGTACTTAAACAACTGCTATTAGCTCAGACTGCAGTATACAGTATACAGTCTGTTTGTCATAGGTAAACTTTTTTCTGAACACTGTCATTAAAAGATGAGTCAGAGCATATGTTAAACCTATCACTAACTTACACACATCTTGGTGTATGTGTATGTGAGCGTGTGCTTTTGTGTGTGTGTGTGTGTGTGTGTGTGTGTGTGTGACAGAGAGAGAAAGAGTCTTGGCTGCAAATAAAAAGCATATTAGCACATTTGTGTGTGCACTATGGACTAGGAATGCTGACTTGGAGCATGCATGTGTGTGTGTGTGTGTGTGTGTGTGTGTCCTGACAGCGAGCAGACGCTTGTGGTTGCCAGACAGTAATGACTTAGCGTGAGTTACAGCAACATACAGGAGCTCATGCCAGAGGGGAAGGTTTATGGAGCCCCCCTTCTTACCCCCCCCCCCCCCTTCCTCCTCCTCCTCTCTCGTCCACCTCCTACTCTCTCTTCCTCCTCCTCCTCCTCTACCTCCTACTCTCTCTTACTCCTCCTCCTCCTCTCTCTTCCACCTCCTCCTCTCTCTTCCTCCTCCTCCTCCTCTCTCATCCACCTCCTACTCTCTCTTCCTACTCTTTCTCTCTTCCTCCTCTACTTCTTCTTCCTACTCCCTCTCCTCTTCCTCCTCCTCCTCTCTTTTCCTCCTTCTCTCTCTCTCGGCCTTCTCTTTCTCTCGTCCTCCTCCACTTCTTCCTCCTCCTCCTCCTCTCTCTTCCTCCTCCTCCCCCTCTCTCTTCCTCCTCCTCCTCCTCTCTCTTCCTCCTCCTCTCTCTCTCTTCCTACTCTTTCTCTCTTCCTCCTCCACTTCTCCTTCCTACTCCCTCTCCTCTTCCTCCTCATCTTCCCTCACTTTTTAATCACTTGATTGCCCATTAGTGAGGTCACAGGGTTTTGACCAATGTGTGAGTGTGTGTGTATGTGTGTGTGTATTTGGGGGTGAGGGGTGTTACTGAGTGTTACAGAGTGAGCCACCGTCCTTTAAGTGTTACTGAGTGAGCCACTGTCCTCTAAGTGTTAGACTGAGTGTGCCACAGCTATGCAGGATTGATCATTCCTTTTTTTACATCACACTGAGGAACTCAACCATCAAATGGCTTCTAAGATCTTTAATCCATCTGAGTTCAGTCCGTCACCCCCGCTACTGCCTCTCTCAGTCTAACGCCCCCTACTGTCTTCCTCAGCATGCAGCGCTCTCGGCTATGGCTCAGTGAAGAACAGTAGCAGTCAGTCACGGCTCAGACACACATCCGTCATCATGCTGTGGTCTCTGGAGAGGTAGAGAGAGAGAGCGCGCGAGAGAGTCTGGCTGGGGCTCTGTCCAGTGCCTCATAGGAGAGCGGACATCATGTCTTCATGACGGTCTAGGTCTCTGTCACACAGCTGGCCTCCAGTCCCAGATGCTGCAGCGCTCCAGGCACTCTCAGCTGAGTCAGAGCGCTCTTTTCAAGTTGTTTATGATGGTTGATGTGCGTGATTGATTGGTCATGTCTCAGACTACACTGGCAGGTGTCATATAGTATGTCTCTGTGCAGTCTTATGAGAGGGACAGATGGGAGAGGGAGAAGAAGTCATGGATGCTCCTAACATCAGACAGACTTGGCCCTGGTCAAGGCTAGTTGCAGATCCTGCCTCAGTCTGACGCTCCTGTGACTTGGCCCTGGTCAAGGCTAGTTGCAGATCTAGCCTCAGTCTGACGCTCTGGTGACTGTGGCTTGGCATTGAGGCTGCCAGAATTTGACAGTGAAGTCTCATGCAAGTGTCAGGCAGTAGCTGCAGTCTGTTTGCATTGGAATGGTTGTCTTTTTAAGGGAGCGTGCTGAGTTCTGCTTTGGAAACTAAACTTAACATCTCCTTGATGTTAACATGCATATAAAATGACAGAACAAATGCACTGTCATGAAAAGATGAACTTTCTTATCCCTGCGGGCTACATACTGAACCCACCTACATACTGAAGTCTTGTGTATTGCTTGTGTATTTCTGATCATAATAGATAGTGCTGTCATTAAATTGTCAATATTTAAAGCAATCCGTGTTCTCTGAGTGAATTAGCATCAGCACATGGGGGGAAATAGGTCATGCATTACAAGACAAGAGGACAGTCGTGTTGTATGTTTAGTACTTGAGTAAATCAGGCTGAGAGTGTTTCCATGCTCATGTATCATGTGGACTAACACTATGGGGCTTTAGAGCAGAGAAGTGAAACTTTATTGTGCAAAACCACATCCTTTCATTCCGTCAGGAGAACTTATGATTTCATTTCCAGGGATTTTGACGCTGCAATCAATCAAATTCCCTGGCAGCGGAAACCATCGCAGCTTTGACCAGACCTGTCAACTAATTCTTTCCTGCTCCTGAACTGACTGACCTGACGTTCTCTGTTCTCGTCTAAACCTCATGACAACCCCACTCACTTGATCCTCCCTCTCTCTACCTTTCTCTCTCTTTCTTTCTCTGCTTACCTTCTTCCTCCCCCTCTCTTTCCTTCATTCTCTCCTTCTCTTCTTCAAAAGAAGTGTAGAACGAACCTGTCAGACTAAGAAGAACTTGCCAGAACTTAGCTGTCGAGATCGGAGTTCATGTCTTAGATGGCCTCCCACTAGCAGGCTCTGATAGAGCCCAGATGTGTGTGTGTGTGTGAGAGAGAGAGAATGAGAGAATGAGAAACAGAATGTGTGTGTTTATGTTTGTGTGTGTGTGTGTGTGTATTCATTGCAGTTAGTAACATTACAGGCTTTAGGAGGAAGAAAGACAGAGTGAAGCCGGGCATGGGCTGTTCTCACCAGGTCCAAGATCAGTTCCAGTGCGAAACACTGCTTGACAGATTCACCTGAGCCAGGTAGGTTTATGATTAGGGTTGACCTCACTTTTTCTACACTTCAGAGATGATCATCTGATCTGGTTTGAGCTGATCTGTGCTCGACTGATTATGGAAACACCCCCACCAGACTGTGAGCCAGTGGATTTAATTTGTGGGTTGGACTTCAGGTTGTCTGCATTTTGATTGGGCGACTGACTGATGTGTCTGTCCTGATTGGCTCTCCATGCTGACTGACATGTTGCTCTTCATGTGCCTGATTTGAGAAGCCATGACACGGTCCAATCACGGCGCGAACTAGAACCGCTTAGGGTCCAGTGCTTAGGGTCTGCTACCTGCACTGTCTCCGAGGGGAGTCAGAAAGCTTCTCATGAGACAGACAGACAGACACACAGTTAGACAGACACGCACACACACACACACACACACACACACACACACACAGGCACAGGACAGACAGAGGGGGGACACGAGAATGGACAGACACACACACACAGACAGGCAAGACACCAGTCAAAGGTCAGTTACCGGAAAGCCAGCACGTCCAGGAGGACCCTGAAGAGGGTGAGAGGACAAGAAGATAACAAAAACAAAACAAAGAATGAACTTTGACATCTCAGATCTCTAGGTCAGAGAAACAGCACACTGTGAGCCAAGCCAGAATAAAATGAAGACGTTGAAACGTTCGCTCTGCTGCCCAGTGACTCTAGAGCATCTTCCGAATGACATGAAGGATTTTTCCTCCTTTTTCATGCTCTAAAGAATAGAACAGACAGAAATGCATTTTATTTTGGCAAGGCTCTAGACGGGCACAGGCAAGCCGAACACACACACAGCATTCCACACCAGAGAAAAACAACACAAAGGTCCTTTTCTACACTGAGGAGGACAAATATGGACTCCAATGTAGTGGAGGTGAAATATTGTATTAATGGATATAATAAATGAGAAATGAGAAATGGGTTAAATGCTGTAAGCCTGATTGATTAGATGATCAATGGGATGCGAGGCAGCATCCTCAGCATACAAGAGGACCCATATGATATTGGAACAAACACATTTTAAAATTGTTCAGACATGCAAAGAGATTTTTTTTTTTTTTTAAAACATTTTTTGCATGGGTGAAGCTCGGCCAGCCCAGACACAATGGGTAAGCCCCCCCGCCACACACACACACACACACACACACACGCACACACACACACGCGCACACATATACACACACACACACACGCACACACACACGCACATGCACACACACACAGACACGCTTGCACACACATACGCACACACACACACACACACACACTCTGCCCACTTGCTTAGCCTCTCTCAAGGGCACTGGTCAGTGGCTGCCCTGACAAAAGGACTCAGTGTCAAACAAACACGGCCTGCCCTAGGAAGTGGATTATCTCTGCACTCTACAGCGACCCCGTGACCTTTCTGACACGCACGTTGGTGTTGGGCAGGCCTTAGAGCGGTAAACTACAGCAGGGGGTTCATCTCTTTCTTGCCTGGTTGCCTAGCGCCCGTCACCACAGAGATCAAAGCGCGGAGAGGGAACAGGTGACGTTTGCCTGAGAACACACTGAGGGGCAAGTGTGCACTGAATAGACAAGACCACACACACACACACACACACACACACACACACTGTTTCTGAGGGGGCACGCTGAGGGTCAAGTGTGCACTGAATGGACAAGATCACACACACACACACACACACACACACACACACACATACACACTGTGTCTGAGGGGGCACGCTGAAGTGTGCACTGAATGGACAAGATCAATACCTCTACGGCTCCAATGCATTCACAAGGCTACAATGAGCTGTGCATAGTCAGGAGTCCCTCTGTGTGTGTGTGTGTGTGTGTGTGTGTGTGTTGGGGGGGTGCATTATGGATGAATGAACACCTCGGTGTGTGTGTGTCTGTGTTTTTGATGTTTGCATCTGATGTGTGTATATATATATGTGTGTGTGTGTCTGCACGCTGGAGTGGAGTGTGTGTTATTCCTGGTGTGCTGTTGAAAGGGTTGGTCCTCAGAGATCAGAGCTCTACTTTGAGTAATAAGACACCAGTGTGTATCAGTCACTAGGCTCTGTGATCTCACCTTATCTCTGCACCACTTAGTTACTGCACAGAGACCTAAGAGCCCAGGGGCCCAGGGGCCCACAGCCAACGGGCCCAACCCAGGGGACCACACTCTGTGTGTGTGTGTGTGTGTGTGTGTGTGTGTGTGTATGAGACCACAGGAGCGCACAGAAACCTGAACCACTGGACAAGAGGATAAAGGAGACAAGGGGGGCAAGACAAGAGATAGTGGAAATGTATGTGTGTGTGTATGTACGTGCGTGCGTGCATGTGTGTGTGTGTGTGTGTGTGTGTCTGTGTATGGACTTTCTGCTCTTCAAAACTGATGTGTGTGAGACTCTGCTGTTTAGGGGAATTAGGATAGGAGCCATGTGTGCATATGTGTGTGTGTGTGAGAGAGAGCGAGTGTGTGTGTGTGTGTGTGTGTGTGTGTGTGTAGTAAGGGAATGCAGCAAGGTGTCCCTGATGACCTAGGTGTTAAAAGGCCACAGGGCTGTAAATGGTGCCTTTTCAGAGGGCATTAGTGCATGCATGTGTGAATATGAGTGTGTCTGTATGTGAGCACACACACGTGTGAGAGTGAGTGTGTGTGTGTGTGTGCGTGAGCACGTGAGGGCCTGCAACCCCTCATGGAGCAGAATGTTTTTAAAGGACCCTCACAATTCAAATAAGCCGAAATGGAACCATGTAAGATTACAGCCACGAGTCCTTTCAGGTGCTTTGTTACTCTAAAACATATTTAGCTCTTAACACAACAGTTTAACACTCGTTTGATTTGCGTTGTATTTGGCAAAACTATTTAGCTCTTAACACAACAGTTTAACACGTATTTGGCGTATTTGGCAAAACTATTTAGCTCTTAACACAACAGTTTAACACTCGTTTGATTTGCGTCGTATTTGGCAAAACTGTTTAGCTCTTAACACAACAGTTTAACACTCGTTTGATTTGCGTCGTATTTGGCAAAACTATTTAGCTCTTAACACAACAGTTTAACACTCGTTTAAGTTGCGTCGTATTTGGCAAAACTTGACAGTGCAGCAGCAGTTTTCTTTTTTTTTTGCCAAATCCAGACCTGCTGTGTTCAAAAATACTGTTTGTGTCACATAACTAATAACTAATATTCATTTTGCTTGCAGTTAAGGTTAATGCCTAAGGAGGTGTTTTGACAGATTGATGTAATATATCATATATATTTATATATAATTTGCGCTGGTGGGAGTAATGAGCACAGTGGGACTGGGCTCTGTTCCATCCCATAGGAGAACCGTTCACGGCCCCCTGGCAACGTGCTGGGGGCTCCAGTGTGAGAGCCAATGGTCTAGAGGATGCTGAAATGCACGCTGGCTCATATGTAGAGTGTGTATTCTATGTATCTATGACTCTGAGTGTGTGTGTGTGTGTGTGTCAGTGGTGAGTGTGTGTGTGAACAGGCCCTTAGTGGGTGGGTGTCCAGTCTGTCTGGGATCCCTGGTCGCCCCTCACCCCCTTTTGGGGGCACCGCCCCCCCTGGATCAGGCAGCGGAAGAAACCCCTCATTTGGTTTCCACGGTAGCCGCATACACACATGTGTCTCTCATTTAAGGCTGCTGGAGCCCCCCCGGGGCTGCTGGGTAAAGGGCCAGGCCCCAGAGGATCATGGGTAGTCAGAACAGTCCAGTTTCCTGTTCCCCTGGTGTTTACCCTGTGGAGAGGGCTCATGTTCCTACCTCACACACACACACACACACACACACACACACACACACTAACTGATGTGTGAGTGCTTCTGGAGTTAAATCAATTACTGAAATAGAACTACTCAATCATGTCCAACTCCAATAGATCCCCCATTCATCTCTCTCTCTCTCTCTGTTTCTCTCTCCTTCTGTTTTTCTCTCTCTGTGTGTTTCTCTCTCTCTCTCTCTCTGTTTATAGCAGTTGCATAGAAATCCATCTCTACCTCTCCATCTCTCCATCTCTACCTCTCCATCTCTACCTCTCCATCTCTCCATCTCTACCTCTCCATCTCTCCATCTCTACCTCTCCATCTCTCTATCTCTCCATCTCTACCTCTCCATCTCTACCTCTCCATCTCTACCTCTCCATCTCTCCATCTCTACCTCTCCATCTCTACCTCTCTATCTCTACCTCTCTATCTCTACCTCTCCATCTCTCCATTTCTTGTTTCTCTCTCTCTCTTTCTCTCTCTGTGTGTTTCTCTCTCTCTATCTCTCTCTCCTGCTGTTTCTCTCTCTCTCTGTGTGTTTCTCTCTTTCTGTCTCTTTCTCCTTCTGTTTCTCTCTCTCTCTGTGTTTCTCTCTCTCTGTCTCTCTCTCTGTCTCTCTGTCTCTCTCTCTCTGTCTCTCGCTCCTACTTGCCCTGATTGTTCCAGGCTGTTGGAAGTGTTTGACCACAGGTAGGGTTCAAAGGTCAGATGTGGCGGCCCCTGTGCACTGGCCCGTGGGGAGTGACAGATTATTATGCTTGTCGAGTGCTCTGCACACACACACACACACACACACACACACGCACACACACTGACACACACGTTGATCTGTGTTGCTGAGCACTGTTCCACTCTTCCTGGACAGGAGGAAAAGGCCAATTTGGGTATTTGGGTTCCTCTTGTCCAGTTGCGCTCACACACGTAATTGTGCTATCATAACAGGCTTGTGTCAACACAGAGCTGGGTTAATTTGCACACATCACTTCCCTCAACACACACACGCACACACACACACACACACCTACAGGCATGCACAAAAGACATTAGCCAGAATAATGGATTGGAATGCAGAGGTAAGTGGAAACCATGGAAACCATTCATCTGAGGTGTCACACGCTCCAACTGCTAATTGCTGACGACTCACAAATCGTTAAGGTCACCAAGCCGACAAGAGATCATTAATCGTTGCGCGCCATTAAAGGGTTCAGGGTGGGACTTCCTTATTGGCTAGTCTTCCTCTGAGATCCAGCATGATTGAAGCAGACAGTGTTGTTACTGTGTGTGTGTGTGTGTGTGTGTGTGTGTATGTATGTGTGTGTGTGTGTGTGTGTGTGTGTGTGTATGTGTTTCCTGTGAGATTCAGGAGGAATGAAGCAAATGCACTCGGCCCTATTTACACCACTGGATTTAAAGACACACTAACCAACTAACCAACTAACCAACTAACCAATGTGTTTGGGTTCATTTATCAGCTTCAGAGTCACTTGTATTAAAAGGCCAATTTGGGGTGAATGAGACTCTCATGGCCGCCCTCTAGTGTAGATTCCACTGTTACTACACTTGCAGGATCTGAAGCACTGGGATGGAGGAAACGAAACTGAAAGTGACTGAAACCAAAACTGCATTTATTACTGGCTTGTTGGTCAACGTAACGCATGAAAATGTGTTATGCGCTCATCACTGGTTCCTATTCTTTGGTTCGTAAGTGAATTCGCATGGATTGGGGAGAATGCTCAATGTTGTTGCTATTTTCTTTGGCGCCTGTAGGGGGAGCTCCAGAGATAAAATGTCAGTCTTGTCTGGTATGCCTTTACCAATGCAAATGTGTTGCTGCTGTTGTCACTGTACTGATTGTTGATGTGCTGAGGTGGGTGAGTGTGTGTGTGTGTGTGTGTGTGTGTGTGTGTGTGTGTGTGTGTGTGTCTAAGTCTGTGATCACAAGAAGTTGTGCATATGTCCCTATCTTAGCATTTTGTGTTATTTCCCCGCTAAATCCTGTATATATGTGTATTAGGTATACATGTGTACTAGTGTGTGTATTGTAGTGTGTGGGTATATATATGTGTGCTAGTGTGTGTATTGTAGTGTGTAGGTATATATATGTGTACTAGTGTGTGTATTGTAGTGTGTGGGTATATATATGTGTACTAGTGTGTGTATTGTAGTGTGTGGGTATATATATGTGTACTAGTGTGTGTATTGTAGTGTGTGGGTATATATATGTGTACTAGTGTGTGTATTGTAGTGTAGATGTATGAGTGTGTAGTAGTGTGTGTATTGTAGTGTAGATGTATGAGTGTGTACTAGTGTGTGGGTATATATATGTGTACTAGTGTGTGTATTGTAGTGTGTGGGTATCTATATGTGTGTGTATTGTAGTGTAGATGTATGAGTGTGTACTAGTGTGTGTATTGTAGTGTAGATGTATGAGTGTGTACTAGTGTGTGTATTGTAGTGTGTGGGTATATATATGTGTACTAGTGTGTGTATTGTAGTGTAGATGTATGAGTGTGTACTAGTGTGTGGGTATATATATGTGTACTAGTGTGTGTATTGTAGTGTGTGGGTATATTTATGTGTACTAGTGTGTGTATTGTAGTGTAGATGTATGAGTGTGTAGTAGTGTGTGTATTGTAGTGTAGATGTATGAGTGTGTACTAGTGTGTGGGTATATATATGTGTACTAGTGTGTGTATTGTAGTGTAGATGTATGAGTGTGTAGTAGTGTGTGTATTGTAGTGTAGATGTATGAGTGTGTACTAGTGTGTGGGTATATATATGTGTACTAGTGTGTGTATTGTAGTTTGTGGGTATCTATATGTGTGTGTATTGTAGTGTAGATGTATGAGTGTGTACTAGTGTGT
>PYXC01002600.1:200000-205000 GCA_015244755.2 Tenualosa ilisha | reverse complement strand
ACAAAGCGCCCGTTGTTCTGGAGCCAGAGGAGTCACGATTAACCCGACTTCACCCTGATGCCAAGGAATCGCTCTGGGGCAGAGGGGCAAAGGGCAAGTCAAGAAAAAACTACAGAACACACTCCAGATCAACAGCTAACAGCCGGCACTATGGAGTGGCTCTGAGCTGGACTGAGTGGAATTACTGTGTGTGTGTGTGTGTGTGTGTGTGTGTGTGTGTGTGTGTGTGTGTGTGTGTGTGTGTGTGTAATTGCGTGTGTGTGTGTGTGTGTGTGTGGTGTCATTGCTTCAGTCCAACAAAGCAGAGAAGGAGAGCCCCACTCTGTGTGTACTAAGGATTAGACCCTTCACCACATCACCACAGTTCAGGTGTTTGCATGTCAGTGTGTGTCAGTGTGTGTCAGTGTGTGTGTGTCAGTGTGTGTGTGTCAGTGTGTGTGACCAAGGTCACCTCATGACCTCACAGCAGCTCACAACAACTTTGAATGCACATGGCAGTCGGCTGACTAACATACTCTTGACGTATCAGCAGGATGCTCACTAATGATACACACACACAGCCAGGCTAGCTGGCAACCATTGCATATGGTTACGCACACACACACACACACACACACACACACACTCATGTGTACGTGTGTGCCTTGTTACAGAGTTAGCCCATTTTCCAGTCTGCACATCCACACCCAGTGCTACTGGCCCTAAGGTCATCTTATCTTTGGCAAATAAAGCCATGTATGTGTGTGTGTGTGTGTGGTGTATGTGTGTGTGTGTGTGTGTGTGTGTGTGTGTGTGTCTGGCAAATAAAGCACACTTTAACACCTGCTGCCTTCGGCAGATGTGAAAGCCGTTAAGATCACAACTGTCTGTGTTGTGTGTGCGTGTGTGTGTGTGTTCACATCTCTAAAACCTGTGTGTGTGTGACTCCTGGTTTGGACACATCCACACTGGGTCATAATGTAATTATTGTGTCCCGGCCATTAAGCTTGTACATACACACACACACACACACGCGCGCACACACATACAGACATATCCACACACATTCGGACATACACATGCATACGCACACACTCACATGCACACACACACTCACATGCACACACACACTCACATGCATACGCACACACTCACATGCACACACACACTCACATGCAGGCTTTCTTCAGTGACCTTGTGTCTAAAAATAAGAGATAAATACACACTCACTATAAAACCACAATCACACACACACACACACACACACACGCACACACACACACACGCAGCTTTCTTCACATGCTTGTATACACACACAAACACACAAATACAAACCTACTCAAACCTACGCAAATTTGCACACATATTCACCTCAGACTCCTGAAAACACACAGGAAGCAAATAAGGCCTTTATGGTCAGACAGACAGGCAAACACACACACACACACACACACACACACACACACACACACACACACACATACACATATACACACACACACACACACACACACACACACAAGTACAGGCCTTTCCAGTGGCTGAACATTTGCTGATTGTGGTTGAAAGGTGTATGCGTTGTTTGAGACACCTCAGCCCCCCCCCCCCCCTCCACACACACACACACACACACACACACACACACACACACACACACACACACCACACACACACGACCCCTCTAGACAAATGGCATCAGGCTGAAGGTTAAACCAACAGCTTTACGGCGTCCGGACAGCAGACCCTGTTCTCACATGTGTGTGTCAGGCCATCTGAGTGTGAGCATACACACACAGTATACACACACACACACACACATACACACACAGCAGGCCCTGTTCTCACATGTGTGTGTCAGGCCATTTGAGAGCCTCACCATCACAATGCTAATTAGGAGTAGCCAGTGTCCACTTCCCCTTCAACCTTTCAACAGGCCAGAGGTGTGAGTGCAAGCACACACACACAAACACACACACACACACACAAACACACACACAGGCTCAGACACAGATAAGAGCCAAGATTTGTAGTCCTGTTTTTCATGAGATCCCTGAAAGGGTCAGAAGTTGCAAGGGATTTTTTCTCTTTTCACACACACACACACACACACACACACACACACACACACACACACACACACACACACACACACACACACACACACACACACAGAAAAAGAAAGAAAGTGGCCCAGAAAAGAAAGAGGCCCACTTCTGACTTGCGGCTTGTTGTGATTTACACAGAAAGTAAAAGCCCTTGCCACTTTTGCACAGTATGTGTGTGTGTATGTGTGTGTGTGTGTGTGTGTATGTGAGTGGAAAGAGAAAAAATCTCTTGCCACTTCTGAAATATCAATTTGTCCTGCTCATAATCCAGGCCTTGTTTCTGACAAACGCCTCTCTGAGAGGCCCAATAAGAGTTAGGGGGTCTCCAGTGTACCCCAACCCCTAAACCCCCAACCCCCACACTGGGTGGTTTCTGCAACCTTTCAAGGCTGCAGTTTGACTAATGAGCGAGTGAGTTTTGTCACATCACTTAAGCAGAACGGCCCAGACTCTGAGCAGCAAGGCTCTGGAGACGCTAACGCTAACGCTAACATATTGACAGACTTAAAGTAATTGGCTTAGGCTGCAAGCCATGTGCTAGCTTAACTGCCTTCCACTTACCAATAGCCAGACAAGCCTTCAGATGAAGAACCCAATTGGAAAATGATAATCTAGCAGCTTCATGCTACAGTAGACTATTAGAAATATGCTACCCAAGTAGCCACATGCAAACCAAGTAGGCATATACATTACCTGACTGCTTTACACTGGTCTAAATGCTACATGCTAACTCAAAAATCATGTTTTCAAAATACTGTTCTAGTATTGTTCTAGTTTATCTTGCAAAGCTCTCTGCATCACACCATGACAATCTGTGTCTAGACACTAATATCCATGCTAGCATAAGCATATTAACAAAACCTAGCATCCATATGCTAACTCCATGTTTATATGCTTGTATTAGCATTTTAACATGACCTAGCGTCCTGCTAACCCCATGTTCATACACTAACATTAGCAGTTGGTTGATAGCCTGGTGGTTCTTGGCTAACCCTGTAGCAACAATGCTAAGGCAGAGTCTTGTGTGGGGCTGTGAGTGGCACCGTGGGCTGGCCCGGTCTGGCCCGGAGGCCGTCTGGTTGCGTGGAGACAGGGGGCTGCCATGCCAGGCCGGGGGGTTGTGACACAGAAGCCTGGACAGCAGAGTTCAGTGGCAAAGCTGACATAAACACACAGGCCCTCAATGAGTTTTCCATCTGCTCACAAGCATGTGTGTGTGTGTGTGTGTGTGTGTGTGTGTGTTTCCGTCTGTTTTTATGTGTGTGAAAGAGAGAGAGAATGCTGGCTTTTGGCCAAAGCCTACACTCCAAACTCTTTCTGCCTCTCTCTCTGTCACACACACACACACACACACACCATACATACACACACACAATAAACATTTAGTCATTCTCACACATGACAGTGTTAACACAGCCATCAAATTGAGAACTACCTGTGTGCAGCTGAAAGTAGCACTGATGAAATACATAACACACTCACAACACACACTCACACACACACTCACACACACACACACTCACAACACACACTCACACACACACTCACAACACACACTCACAACACACACACACACACACACACACACATTCACAACACACACACACACACACTCACACACATACGCACACAAACACACACACACACACGTCAGCACAGAGCAGTACAATGTGACATCAGGCACACACACATTCCTGCCTCAACTCCTGGAAAAAGGCTGAATCAGCCTGGGCAGAGCCATCCAATCAAAACCAGCCAGGGATTTGCACCATCCAATCCCGTAACTGCCCGTGTGATTTATGAGTGGGAGATGCTGACAGTGCTTACTGCCCGTCCTGCCACACACACACACACACACACACTCACACACACACTCACACACACAAACACACACACATTCACACACACACACACACACACACAAACACACACACACACACACAAACACACACACACACTCTCACACACACACTAAAGGCTAGCCTTGGGATGCAGCGTAATACTTCACCACTTCAATTCACTTGAGAGAGCAGAGCGAATGCAGCGCACAGAACCTAAGCGCTCCTGACGTGTGTCTGACAGCTCCTGTGCTCCTGACGCGGCTCTTCAGTACCCTGACTACTCCTCCGCTCCTCTTCTCCTCTCTTCCTGCTTGGAAACACACACTCTCTTCTCTTTTCTCTCTTCTCCTCTCTCCTCTCTGTCCTCTTCCTCCCTTCTGTGCTTACTGTCCTCCATTAGAGAGGGCCCACAGTCATTCAGCTGGACACCTGCCCTCAGGCCCTCTTGCCCTGTCCCAGCTTGAGCTAACAAGCACACACACACACACAGAGTTCAGATGACCTGTTTTAGGTTTTGCAGAGCACGCTTTCATGTTGCCCATATGGAGGAGGAAGAGTCTGGCTTAGCCCAGCGATTAGGTCGTAAAGCCCAGCGTTTGGGTCGTAAAGCCCAGCGCATTTGGGAATCCTGCGTGTGGGTCTGAGGACACTGGGGGGACTTTATGCAAAACTGAAAGAATGCTGCTACATCCTCTCTTTCACCACTAAAGAGCAAAGACAGAAACTAAAATACCACAAACACACACACACACATACACACACACATACACACACACACACAGGGAAATCAAGTACCATTTAATCTCCTTTGAACCCTTTGCTGAGCAGCAGGGTTGATAAAGTATTTATAAGGTATTTATAAAGTATTTATAGATCCCAACTGGAGAGCCCAGATGAAAACACCTCAGCACCCCCGCCCACCTATGTTAGCACCACTCGGCACACACACACACACACACACACACACACACACACACACAAACACTCACTGGGCAACCCAGAGGAAAACACATCAGGCCCCCCTATCCACCTAAGCACCACTTGAGCTTAGTCCTTAAAGGTTAGCCAGCGGCAC
>PYXC01002600.1:185000-187500 GCA_015244755.2 Tenualosa ilisha | reverse complement strand
CACACACACACACACACACACACACACACACACACACACACAAATGTCTCAGAGACACACTTTAGCATTTGTGTGCCCTTAGCCAATGTTAGCGTCATGGTCTGAGCGGGCATCAGTGCCAGGGCTATAAAAGCAGGCGGTGGCGTGTCACAGGGTCCAAAGAAAGTTCTGCCGTCATATGAAAAGACCATTGAAGTTTAAAGCCATTTAATCAGAACCCCAAGGCTGCCTTTTTAAGCTCAAGGCCTGCTCAGTTGCGCTCACCAGGGGACGGAGAGAGAGAGAGAGAGAGAGAGAGAGAGAGAGGGAGAGGAGGAGAGCTATTCGTCTCCGCAAGGCTGTTCTTCTGCTCCCCATCTGGTTAAATCCTCAGCAAGGCTGAGAAAGAGAGACACCAGCACACGAGGAGGAGGAGGAGGGGGAGAAGAAGCCCAGAGTCCCTCCAGTGCTTTGACCCTCCTGCTTTTAAACAAGTCATATTTCAAAAGCCCACGGACAGGCCTTTCATGTGACATCTATAAAGTGCACAGATCCACACTCATTCATATCCTGAGACAAAATAAATAAACGTAAACCCTTTATGACTTATTCGGAGCTAGAACTCACTAGAATGCCCGTGATCAATGCCCCGAACCTTAGGGAGGGGAAAGGAGATCTGAAAACTCTCCTCCGCCCGTCTGAGTGCAGACAAAGAGACTCGGTACCAATTCAGTGCAATTCATCCAAAAGTGTTTTGACTTTGTTTTGAAATGTCAACTCAGTAAACACTGTTTCATTTGCCCATGCAGACAGCACACCAGTCACCGTAAAGCAGAAGGACAACAGGGAGAGAAAGAGAGAGAGAGAGAGAGAAAAGGAGTACAAGAGAGAGAACCAGAGAGAGAGAAAGAGAGGGAGGAAAGAATCAGAGAGTGAAAAATAGGAGTGTGTGTTTTTAAAATAGGAATCTGTGAGACTCAGCTCAGTATAGTGGTGTGTGTATGTGTGTCAGTGTATTGTAATGAGAGTTGTGCTCAGGTCAGTACAGTGTGTGTGTGTGTGTGTGTGAGTGTAAGTGTGTGCGCACACATCTGATTTGAGGCCCTTTGGGAAGGCCTGCACTTACAAGAGAAAAATGTTCATCCATTTGGAAAAATCTATCACAATATTTAAAATGGGCTTACACTTACTGGCCGCTGTGTGTGTGTGTGTGTGTGTGTGTGTGTGAGTTCTGCTCTCTGTGGAGTGGACTGAAAGTTACACTTAATGTGCTATTACCACTGCTGCTGCCACTGAGGAAAGGTGTGGGGAGCTGCCAAACCACCACTTCACTGTGTGTGTGTGTGTGTGTGTGTGTGTGTGTGTGTGTGTGTGAGGGATTAGACCTGCTACTTCTCCACCTCCTGCAATGGCATCTTTGCCTCACAGTGCAGAAATGAGACAGACTTTTCCACAGCTCCACTCAACAGCCATAAAAGCTCCTCTCTTCTCCTCCCCTCCAACTCTCTCTGCACTCGCTCCACTCATCCTACACTCACACCACATACTTCTGTGTCATGTTCCATCTCTCTATCTCTCTCTCTCTTTCTCTCTCTATCTCTCTCTCTCTCCCTCTCTTTTGTCCTTCATGTTTCATGCGTTTCTGAGCTGCATTCACACATTCAGAAACAGGCAGCCAAGACATAGAGTGTGTGTGTGTTTATGTGTGTGTGTGTGTGTGTGTGTGTGTGTGTGTGTGTGTGGTGTGTGTGTGTGTGTGTGTGTGTGCAATCCTATTCCTATACCAGAGAAAGAGAAAGAGAGTACCATCCTATACCAAAAGAGAGAGTGTGCCATCCTTTAACAGAGAGAGAGAGAGAGAGAGAGAGAGAGAGAGAGCATCTAATATTCGACCCCAAAGACAAATGAAATCTACAGTCTTGGGGTGGTGGAGAGTGAAGTGAACGCTGCCCTGCTGTGAGAAACGCAGCCCAGCAAACACACTGTCATTTTGCGGCTCCTAATCTCAACACGTGAGGCGTCAAGATGAGCTGTGAGTAAATCACTGAATATCTAAATCAAATCTCTTTCCCAGTCCTTTCCGTTCCTGCCTTCATCCTCCCCAGTCCTTCCACATATATTTAGATCTGTTCTTCTTCTTCTTCTTCCTCTCTCTTCATCCCTCTCTCCCTACCCTTTCTTCTACTCAGATCTAGACTTCCATCCTCTCTCTCTCTGTCTGTTTCACCCTCAGTATTCATTCATTCACACTCTCAGTATTCATTCATTCACACCCTCAGTATTCATTCATTCACACTCCTACTTGCCCTATAAAACACACACATAGGAAACACATTTCCATTCAAACTGTCTTCCAAAAACACGTCTTTTCTGCTGGAAAACCATTTACCCCAAACACACTGATTACAACCATTTACCCCAAACACACTTATTAAAACCATTTACTCCAACCATGCTGAATGAGGGCGGCACAGAGCACCCCAAACACCCCAAGAACTCTCCAGAATGAGGGCGGCACAGA
>PYXC01002600.1:152500-170000 GCA_015244755.2 Tenualosa ilisha | reverse complement strand
ATCTTATATGGTGTGGTGGTGGGTGTGTAAGTGTGTTAATTCATCTTATATGGTGTGGTGGTGGGTGTGTAAGTGTGTTAATTCATCTTATATGGTGCGGTGGTGTGTGTGTAGGTGTGTCCATCTGGTGGGTGTGCATGAGAGGGTGTAGGTGTGTACAGTCACGGCCACGAGTGTGTGAGTGTGTAAGTGTGTAACTGTGTAAGATTCTGTTCTTTTGTCAGCCTCAGAAACTCAAACCCTGGCTGCTTAATGAATCCTCTCAGTCCCCATATTACATTTACACTGATATGTAGATTAATATTATGTCTTACTGAATTGTCTATTTTCTGACCAAAGGTGTGTGTGTGTGTGTGTGTGTGTGTGTGTGTGTGTAACTCTTATATACTCATTCTGCACGGCGTGTGAATAAATGAGTTGTTGTCTCTGTTGTACAGTATGTGTCTAGAGTACTATTTGTCTTCTGAGTGTGTTCTACTACAAGCCTATTTGTTGAATGTATAGAAAGTTAACCCCTAATTCCTTGTGTATGTAAGTATACTTGGCCAGTACAACTGATCCTGATTCTGATGTGCACTCTTGTGTTATTGTGTTGCAGAGCAACCGGTGTGTGTGTGTGTGTGTGCGCGTGTGTGTGTGTGTGTGTGCGTGTGTGTTGTGACTGTTCTGTGTGTGGTGTCACGGATGTGGCTAGTTATCCCTGGTGTCGCTCTCAGTGTTCCGTGCCCACAAATGCCCGGACGATGCCACCTTGTCATTCTGGCTTGCATCATAACCCGCAAAGGCGCAGCGTCGCTGCCTACGGCTGCCAGCAGCGCCCAAAATACATCTTGCACCTGTTGCAATGACAATGCTGGGCAGACAGCACAAGTGCAGGTCTGAGAGTCTGTGAGAGACAGGCAGGCCTGTGTGTGTGTGTGTGTGTGTGTGTGTGTGTGTGTGTGTGTGTATCTTTACTGTTTCAGCTCCCCATGTTCCTGGTTTGACGTAGAAACTGAAGTAGCTCAGTATTCCGTTGCGGTTGTGCTTGGTTTGCCACCTGCTGTTTAATCTGCTCTCCAGGATGAGACACTGTGTGTGTGTGTGTGTGTGTGTGTGTGTGCCATCTCTCCTGGGCCTTATAGGGTCTATAGATAAGGCCCTGACAGGTGGCTATCTTCCCTCCTCTGAGTTTACACTGTCTCCGTCAGTTAACTGACCCTGCTTATAGGCTCTATATCATGCATCATCTCTGAATCTGTGCCAAAAGCAGAGGGGTTCACCACACACACACACACACACACACACACACACACACACATACACACCTGCATCGCTGCCTGACACCTGGTGTCTGACCAATCGGAGTGTGTCACCACGGGCACTTATGGTGGCACTGCTTGCGCTAGCGACATCAACTGAAAACACACACACACACACAACACACACACACACTGCTTGTACTAGCGACATCAACTGAAAACACACACACACACACACACACCTTGCTTGTGCTAGCTACACCAAATGAAAACACACACACACACACACACACACACTGCTTGCACTAGCTACACCAACTGAAAACACACACACACACACACACACACACTGCTTGTGCTTGCTACACCAACTGAAAACACACACACACACACTGCTTGCACTAGCTAAACCAACTGAAAACACACACACACACACACACACACACACTGCTTGTGCTTGCTACACCAACTGAAAACACACACACACACACTGCTTGCGCCAGCCACGCCAGCTGGGTTAGTCCTGCCAGTGTGAAAGCAAAGCAGGGACAATATACTACTCAAAAACGTGGGTGTGTATGGTGGCTCTTGTGTTGTCTTGTACATGAGTGTCTGTGTGTGTGTGTGTGTATGTGTGTGTGTGTGTATGGGTGGGTGTTTCTGAGAGTGTGTGGAGTGTCTTTGTGTGGGTAGGTTTGTGTCTGTGTGTGTGAGAGCATGTATGTGTGCGTGCGGTGCACAGTGTATAAACATGTGTGTTTGTGTGTGTGTGTGTGTGTGTGTGTGTGTGTGTGTGCGTGAGAGAGTGAAATGCAGCACGGAGAGCGTACCTGGGGGGCAGATGCAGCCATGTGAGGCGTCTCTGGCTTCTCGGATCTTGGGCAGGCGAGCAGCGAGCTTCTGTATGGACGACACAAATAAGCAAACTGAACACTTGGCATCGTACTGCACCTCATACACACTACTAACTAGCAGACTGAACACAGACTGAACACTTGGCATCGTACTGCACCTCATACACACTACTAACTAGCAGACTGAACACAGACTGAACACTTGGCATCGTACTGCACCTCATACACACTACTAACTAGCAGACTGAACACAGACTGAACACTTGGCATCGTACTGCACCTCATACACACTACTAACTAGCAGACTGAACACAGACTGAAATATCAAATAGCTGTGAATGCACATTTGCACATTTGCTCCACTTAACCAAAACTGACAGCTTTTTCAGGTGCCACATCATTTTAGTTTATATTTTATTCTGTAAATTCTGACTTTGATGTAAGGGTGAGAGATTTTCTTAGTTTACATTTCTATTTTATTTTGCTGAGCTGTTAGGACGTGGCATATTCTGAGATTCCATTGATCCTATCAGCCTGTCATCTGTCACAGGAAGTGAGGTCAGCGGTCACAGGAAGTGCAGTAGGACTGTGAGGAATGGGAGGAACTATCCCAACACCAATCCGCCGCCAGCTGAGCCCCTGACACCGATTCGCCACGAGCCGAGCAGTTGGGATCGACCCCCCCGACACCGATCTGCCACGAGAGCAGCTGAGATCGACGCCCTGACACCGATCCAGCAGCTGAGGCACAATACGGATGGCTCTTTTAGTCGACCTGCTCGGCTCCACTGACAGCAGAACACACACACACACACACACACACAGCACAGCGCTCTCTCCCTATTCCGCTCGGGCCATGGGCAGGCGCTGAAACTGTCCGGGGGAGGAATCTGTTGCTTCCTGGACGCGACGTCAGAGCCTCCCGACTGACCCTCTTAGATAAACATATATAGTCAGTGATGCGACCTTTATCAGGGACACTGTTGGCATTCCACCGGCTCGCCGCTTGGCAGGCGTGGGCACTCATAGTAGGACACAGGCATGCCAGCGTGCCGTGCCGAGGCCGGCAACAGGTGCTGCCACGCCGGCGGGGGTTTTATTAGTAGTTATGACCCAACATGCCGGTCCCGGACGAGCCTGCCATCCCCACCCCAGCCTGTTCATTTCACCCCAGACCAGAAGGACTGGCTACATGCAGAGACCAGAGACTTCACCCTTTAACCCATCAAGGGAAGAGCAGCGTGGACCTAACCTGTCAACCCACACTTTTCCTTCCTGCAAATCAAACCATTGAAAATAATGCTCAACTTAAAAATGTGATGAAATGGTGCATGATTAGTCATGTTGACAGGCGTCTCTTGTCTGTGGAAAACGCTCCTTTTCTGGGGTCACTGTGAAATATGTGGAATATGTAAAAAGTTTTTAATCTTTGAAAAATTAATCAGAGGCCACACATTATGGCCAGCTATTACAGTGTAATACTGTTATACGCCACACACACACACGCACACAGACAGAGAGAGAGACACACACACACACACACACACACAAAAAGACACACACACAGGCAGAGAGACACACACACACACAAAGAGACAAACACACACGTAAAGAGACACACACACAGACAGAGAGACACACACACACACACACACAAAGAGACACACACACACAGACAGAGAGACACACACACATACAAAGAGACACACACACAGACAGAGAGAGACACACACACACACACACACAAAGAGACACACATCTAGACAAAGAGAGAGAGACGTACACACACACAAAGAGACACACACACACACACAAAGAGAGAGACATGGACATGGCTGTAGTTTTATGGGAATGGATTTAAATTGAATTGTTAACTGATTCATGTCATTTTAAAATAACGTAACACTTCAGACCTGCCATCCACCCATCCCTCCATCCATCCCTCTACCTCTCTATCCATCCATCCATCCATCCATCAGCAGAGTTAACTGTGCACAGCAGACTGGCCTCCACATCCCTCCATCCATCCCTCTATCTCTCTATCCATCCATCCATCCATCCATCAGCAGAGTTAACTGTGCACAGCAGACTGGCCTCCACATCCCTCCATCCATCCCTCTATCTCTCTATCCATCCATCCATCCATCCATCCATCAGCAGAGTTAACTGTGCACAGCAGACTGGCCTCCACATCCCTCCATCCATCCCTCTATCTCTCTATCCATCCATCCATCCATCCATCAGCAGAGTTAACTGTGCACAGCAGACTGGCCTCCACATCCCTCCATCCATCCCTCTATCTCTCTATCCATCCATCCATCCATCCATCAGCAGAGTTAACTGTGCACAGCAGACTGGCCTCCACATCCCTCCATCCATCCCTCTATCTCTCTATCCATCCATCCATCCATCCATCAGCAGAGTTAACTGTGCACAGCAGACTGGCCTCCACATCCCTCCATCCATCCCTCTATCTCTCTATCCATCCATCCATCCATCCATCAGCAGAGTTAACTGTGCACAGCAGACTGGCCTCCACAGTTGAGGAACTGTCTGTAATGGGAAGGGAACGCAGGATGCAGAATGCAGACTGCTTCAAGTGTTTGGTACTCCAGATCTGTGTGTGTGTGTGTGTGTGTGTGTGTGTGTGTGTGTGAGTGTACTGTTTGGTGCTGCAGATCCGTGTTAATTCTATCTGTGTGTGTGTGTGTGTGTGTGTGTGTGTGTGTGCTGTTTGGTGCTCCAGATCTGTGTGTGTGTGTGTGTGTGTGTGTGTGTGTGTGTGTGTGTGTGTGTGTGTGTGTGTGTGTGTGTGTGAGTGAGTGTACTGTTTGGTGCTGCAGATCCGTGTTAATTCTATCTGTGTGTGTGTGTGTGTGTGTGTGTGTGTGTGTGTGTGTGTGTGTGTGTGTGTGTGCTGTTTGGTGCTCCAGATCTGTGCTAACTCTATCATTTGACGATACCCTGCTGTGAGCCATGACCCTGCCAAACTCATTCTTAGGATGCAGCTTCCCGTTTTACTGTCTGGGGGCCAGCGGACTGGCGTCTCCTGAGAGGCCGTCTCTCTGCGCTACGGACTGGAAGGTCGCTGCCGCGGCCGGCGGCCGAGCCTCTCGACGGTGGGAAAGGTGCGTGAGGCTGTACCCTTGCTGCTTAGTGCAGGAACACTCACAGTAAATCTTCCGGAAACTGCCTCTCGACATATTTTTCCCCACATCAGTTTATGTTCGCCATGAAGCAATCCCTGGATTTATTTGGTTGATCCTGGCAAGACTCACGCCCAGCTGGAGAAGTCTTTAAACGGGCCGCTGCAGCTCCAGACACTGGAAGATCCCGGGGCATTTTTCTCCTCTCACACACACTCTTGGGCCGACCCACAGTGGGCCTGAGCCACTCAAACACACACACAAGCTCTTGACCCGACCCACAGTGGCCCTCAGCCATTCAAACACTGGAAGATGGTGGCAGGCAAACAGTTGCCACAACAACATAATGAACCAGGAAGCAAAGACACTCATATACAGACATACCAATAACAAGTGAAAGAAACATTTAGAAGCTTCTAGAAACACCTAAACACTGACCAATGGCTTCTATATGAGAAACTAGTCAATGAAGAGACAAAGTTCTTCAGCCTGTGTGACACACCTCAGAGCTCCGCACAGAGAGTGGAATTCCAAAGAGCAGCAATATGCTGAGATGTTCTGTCTCACATGAATGGAACAACTCAAATGGGGACCAACATTTCCATAATGACGTCCAGATATACTAGCAAGCTGGCTAGTTAGAAAACAGTTTAAAAAATTACATTTTTGAAAAGCGCTAACAAGCATGTCTCTCCACCTCCACTGACCAAAACTCAGTCCTGATATCTCTGCTGGACTGATTGAGTGACATCATGTCATAAAACCTGAAACTGCATTTGACATGTTCACTTTGAATTAGACACAGAGACCCTAGATCAGGAACTAGTCAGTCTGTGTGCCACAGGTCAGAGCTGTGGGGGACCGGAGAGACAGGTATGCTCCTCCACACACAGGTGTCTGTCCTAGATGGACCCACTGCTGCCCTGCATGGAGACAGGTATGCTCCTCCACACACAGGTGTCTGTCCTAGATGGACCCACTGCTGCCCTGCATGGAGACAGGTATGCTCCTCCACACACAGGTGTCTGTCCTAGATGGACCCACTGCTGCCCTGCATGGAGCTCTTTTCTCTTTACATGGTCGTATGTGTATGTGTGTGTGTGTGTGTGTGTGGTGTTTGGGGGTCTCAGAGCAAAGCAGATGGTGTGTGTGTGTATGCGTCTATGTGTGTATGTGTGTGTGTTTGTGTGTGTGGGGGGGGTGTTACTGGATGTGAGGGCATTCTCCGCCACTCTGCCTCCCCGCTGTAATGGTAACCTGACGCCCCTGGTTTTGATCTGGTTTTAACATTCTATTTTAAAAGGATGACAAAAGCGTTTACTCTCCCAAAGCCCGATTACAACTAAGACCCCCGGACTGCACTACCCAAGGTCTTCACTGCTGAGAGACCGCCCAGCATTCCTCTCTCTCTCCCTCGCTCTCTCCTTTGCTCCCTTTCTCTCTCTCCCTTCCTCCCTCTCTCTCTCTCTCTCTGGAGCACATCTCTGTTAGTGCACTGAGAGGCTTTCTGGCATATTCCATAAGTGCTGATGAAATCAACACCAGCAGCCATTTCCAGTTCTGCTCCAGGTTTTCTCTGGTCCCTTTGATGTGTGCGCTGAGAAAGACCAACTGGGCAGTCAGCCCTTGTGTGTAAATCTCTTAGCATCCATACAAAGCGCACTCCTGTGTGTGTGTGTGTGTGTGTGTGTGTGTGTGTGTGTGTGTGTGTGTGTGTGTGTGTAAATCTCTTCAGTCCTAAGTGCACCAAAGTGGCAAAGTCCAGCCCTGTCCATCTCACGCTGATAAAACATTTGGGTATTTTGAATATGTCTGCACAGAGAGGCATCAGGTTCACTCGTCCAGCTCCCAGACTCCAGCAGTGGGATAGAGGGGTTTAATCCCTCTGCTAAATCAAACCCTAATAGAGTCAGGGAGTTAACCTGTACAGTCCAACTTCATCGCATCGCCATGACAGAGCACTGGGGTCACTCGTCACTGTGAATGAATGACCTCAGATCTCTACATGTCTGCATCTAAACACACACACTGGACATTCATCACAATCCATCTGAATGTCCTTGCACTAAATACACACAATTACACCTTTGGTCTGACTGAAAGCATTTCCCACCAGAACAACACAGCTACTTATTATTCCCACAAGAAAGCAAAACATCACAGCTTCCCTGCACAGCATAATGTGTGTGTGTGTGTGTGTGTGTGTGGTGTGTGTGTGTGTGTGTGTGTGAGAGAGAGAGAGAGAGAGAGTACTATAAAAATAATTGCAGGGCAAGCTCACGTGAACTGACCCTGGTCAGGTCTGTCTGTCTGTGTCTCAGTCTGTGTGTGTGTGTGTGTGTGTGTGTGTGTGTGTGTGTGTTTAAGCGCAGCAGTCTCTGTGCATCACTTGGTCTCTCCTTCTCATTTACACACAGTGCAGACAAGACAGGCGTAATGATGGAGACTCCCTATTGCTTTTACAGGGCCTGAAACAGGGAGGGTTGGACTAGACTACACACACACACACACACACACACACACACGCGTGCGCACCCACACTGGGTTGGATACTAGCGCTCTCCAGGTGTGCTGTAGGGAGCTAACCATTACCTATGATGATGCCTATTTCAGCTGTGTCTGTTTGTGGAGCTGTTAAGAGTGAATCATGAATTCATTTTCTAGAGAGGGAATGGATGAGGACTGAAAGAACAGAGAGAGACGGAAAGAGAGAGTGAGTGAGTGAAAGAGAGGGAAGAGTGACAGAAAAGAGGAAAGAGAAACAAGAACAAGGAAATAGCGAGAGAGAGAGAGAGAGAGAGAGAGAGTGAGAGATGGAGAGAGAGTAAGAGAGAAGTGCTTTTTGTCCAGTTGGTGTATGTCTGAGTGTGTGTGCGTGCGTGTGTGTGTGTGTGTGTGCGTGGTGAGGTGTGAAGGGAACCAACAGAACTGAGGCCGTATTTCTCACCTCTCCGCACCTCTCCGCTCAGCCAAACATCGCCGTGGCGACATGACAACTAGGTCTTGGTCGCGTTTCTCCTGCCGCGCCTGAATGCAGCAGACTACAGCCACGTCTAGCAGCTAACACTAACCAGCCGCCGCGCAATCCACCGCCTGATGAAGTGTTTGAGGGGGCTGGGGTGAATGGTGGTTAGGGTCTAGGGCTTGCATTGGTGGGGTGAGGTGGGGGGTGGCAATAGAACTTCCAGAAGAGGAGGCATTTTTACCCCCACACAGCCCACAACTCCTCTGGGTCCCGGGTGGAGTGTGTGTGAGCAGAGGTAGGCTGCTGAAGGAGAGGGACTCGGGGGGCTGGGTGGGTGGGGGTTAAAGGGGACGGACGCTGTAACAGTTATGGAGGCAGTTCATGCTTGTCAGTGTTTCCCCACTGAGTCAAATAGACTGGAGGTGCAAATGAGAGATAAGTGATTTCACAGTGACGCTCACAGTTTGGGTGTAATTACACACACACACACACACACACACACACACACACACAGTGAGAGAGAGAGAATTATCTGATTCATAGCCTACTCAATTCACATAGGTTACATGATTATTTTTGATGATTTACAGATTAACGTCTGAATGCGTATTTAAACTGCAATAGAAGTGAGTGTCCACGGAGGTGTCCAGAGTTTGGGGTCCTGTGAGAGGAAAAGGGTCTGGTCAGTGTCATATGTAGTTCACCTCATTGGAGGAGAGAGAGGAGAGAAGTCACATCTGCGGCTGTCTCGCATTAATTACCTGGATTTGTATAAACAAACCCAAACAAACGGATGAGTCAGAACGCCGCAAGGCACGATGAGAATGAGTAAAGATGATGTTTGGCCGCCCTGCGTGGAATCGACATTTAACGGTCTCATGGGGTCTCAAACTACCTCCCATCTGAGAAGGGCCACGGTGAGGGCAAATGGCCCCAACCTGACATTTCAGCGCGCTGAACTGAGCATGGGCAACGCATGGGAGCCTAACAACTCGACTCTTCTGCTCAAACATTTTGCTAGGTTATACAGTGTGTGTAACCTCATCAGTGCAAGAACACACACATTTTATGGCCCCGGAGAAAGTGAAGTGCCCCGCGAAAAAACAAAGGCGAACCAACAGAGAGAGAAAGACAAACAGGCACCCGGTCGGTGTGGCGCATTCCTATAAACTGGAGTTGTTGATGTAGGTGTGAAAGTGTCGATTAAGTACCAGCGCTTAGTGAGTTGAGAGTTCAAAATTATAAAAAAAAAGTTCATGCCTCGCCGTGATATCCTGGTAACTATCTACCGTGCGTTCTTATCTGACGACATTGATAAAGTTTCGAAGTTTCCCAGAGTCACATTCAGTCCGCTATCAGTACGTCTCCTCCCGACAGCATAAACAGTTCATGCGGGAAACGCAAATGGCTAAAACTAAACTAAACTAAAACAATTTCAGCTAAAACCAATGATATTTATGATAGCCCACAATAGACAAATGAATCATCAGACGCCGGTCCGAGGAACTTTTGGAAAACAAAATTACACAAAATCCCCCGCTGACCACAGCCAACCTGATCCCCTTGCATGCGAGATAACATATCAGGTCTAGCAAATACTGTAGGCGCGTACTATTCAACGGCGTTAGGCTATATGCATACAGAACAGACAGCTGAGAAGGAAAATACCAACTAGTTATACCAACAGTCATTGTAAAGACAGAGAAACGTCTATTGACATAGAAAGACTTTTCGCTTATTTAGAACAGAATTACTATCTGCAAAGGATTAAAAAATCTGTGATATCAAGCTGTAATATCGTCTGATTGCTGCTTAGTATTTTCTAAATTACTTTGAAAACATTACCCCTATGAATCAGGAGCATGCTCAGATGAACAGAGCCGTGAACCACACAATAGCTACTAAGAGAAAAGCCGGGATGGAAATAAATAAATCTTGCAAATTCAGTGGGCCTACCTGCTCAGAAATTGCTCTTGTAAATGTCAGATTTCGCAAACAGCTTACCTCTTCCAAAATCTGATCCAGCCGACTTAGAATAACGGGCTCCACCTGTTCGAGGGTGATCCTGCCCGAAAGCTGTGTCTCTCGCTGGCTTTCCAGACTGACGATCCTGGACTGTAGCTCCGAGGTCTTCAAATATATCAAAGTGCAAAATCCCAAACACATCATAGTCAACACGACGCAAACGGTAATACCGGACAGGTCCTGCCAGTTTGCTCCAACGCGCTTTTTGCAAGGATGCTCGCTACAAGTCCTCTCCGTGGCGGACGGAGAAGAAACCTTCCACTTTTGATCCTCTTCCATATTGATTTAATAACCGGTTAAAATCGCATCCAAAAGAAAACACCAGCAGACATCCAGGGTCCGGTGAGAGAGAATTGCCCGCGAGGAAGACAGAACAAAACTAATTTAACTTTCACGAAGAGGTGTGAAGGGAAAGCAACTAACTGAACAACTTACAATTTCAATTTGAGTTTTGAAATGATACGACACATGCTGATTTAGACTTTTTAAAATCATTCACGAATGTCCTTTTGAGAGGTCCGATAGTCTACGCAATCGGTGCGTTCCGCCGCGCTGCCATCTGCTGAGCTCTGCCGTGCCGGACTGTCGCGCTCCGAGTCTTTCGCAGACTGACTTGCCAGTGTTCGGTCACTCCCGTGCTCGCTGAAACTCGACACACTCCCCTTTCCGTGCTGAAGTGCTTACCAGAGATCTAGTGCTGCGCCGACCGGGACAAGCTCCTCCTTTGCGTTTATTTAGGCTAAACGCAGGGGCGGGCTTCACGGCGGAGCTGACCCCGGCTTTGATGCAGCACTCGCGGGGGATATTTTTAGGCCCCTCATGGTATGAGCTGCATTTACCCCAACAGCCCGGACACACAACGGCATGTCGGCATGGCCTCAAGGCTTTGGAGCAAAAGACCCGGCCCGAAGTGCGCATGATTCTTCTCTTACAAATAAATGTAAGAGGCCTCAATGTTTTATTTTCTCAATATTCCTCAATGTTTATTTACCTTCTACGCAAAGGTAACAGATGGATTTTAGAATCATTTGTGTATTCGAGCTCAAGTCATTGCCCTTACTGCTGTTCCAGGGTCACTGCAGCTGTGCTTGAGTTCTCATGCGCCATGCTGGCTCAGGCAGGAACTTGAGGTCAGCGAACAATCTGAGCCAGGCTCTCCCACAACGCATTGATAACACAGAACAGCAGCATATCAATGAAAAAGACTTCCTGGGTCAAAGGTTGTGTGGAGGCGCAGCAGTAAAGTAAACACCCAGCAGGGCTTTACAGAAGCTTCCTGCTCTTATCAAGCCATGTGTCAGCATTTCCACCTACTGATGTTTAAGCAGACACAGACCCCTTGCCCAGGGCCAGACACAGACCTGCAGCCCAGCCCAGACACAGAACCACAGCCCAGACACAGACCTGCAGCCCAGCCCAGACACAGAACCACAGCCCAGACACAGACCTGCAGCCCAGCCCAGACACAGAACCACAGCCCAGACACAGACCTGCAGCCCAGCCCAGACACAGACCTGCAGCCCAGCCCAGACACAGAACCACAGCCCAGACACAGACCTGCAGCCCAGCCCAGACACAGAACCACAGCCCAGACACAGACCTGCAGCCCAGCCCAGACACAGAACCACAGCCCAGATACAGACCCCCTGCCCAGGGCCAGACACAGACCTGCAGCCCACAGACTTGCAGCCGAAACCAGACACAGAACCACAGCCCAGACACAGACCTGCAGCCCAGCCCAGACACAGACCTGCAGCCCAGCCCAGACACAGAACCACAGCCCATAGACCTGCAGCCCAGCCCAGAAACAGAACCACAGCCCATAGACCTGCAGCCCAGCCCAGACACAGAACCACAGCCCATAGACCTGCAGCCCAGCCCAGACACAGAACCACAGCCCATAGACCTACAGCCCAGCCCAGACACAGAACCACAGCCCATAGACCTGCAGCCCAGCCCAGACACAGACCCCTTTCCCAGAGCCGGACACAGACACAGACAAGAGCCTGGAGGGACATGAGCCAGATTTCAGGCTCATTGGGCTTGTGTATGGCCAGCAGAATCTGAGGGGGACAGGCAGTGTTATTTCCACATGAGGCTCTGGATTATTTCCGCATGAAACCCAGGGTTTACGAGGAGCCTCAGGTGTGATGTGCAGCCTAGGGGAACAAATTGGCATTGTCAGGTGCCTGCATATCTCTGGGATTAACCAATGCCTGGGATTGCCAGGTCGCTGGGCATCAGTGGGATTAAAGAATAAGTCCAAACAGTGGCCATTATGAAAACAAAAGACAGGATTTGTCTGATGCTTGGTGCCTTGTCTGAAAGCCAGTTTATGTGTGTGTGTGTGTGTATGCCACTGATGGAAAGCCAGTTTATGTGTGTGTGTGTGTGTATGCCACTGATGGAAAGCCAGTGTATGTGTGTGTGTGTGTATGCTACTGATGGAAAGCCAGTTTATGTGTGTGTGTGTGTGTGTGTGTGTGTGTGTGTGTGTATGCCACTGATGGAAAGCCAGTTGATGTGTGTGTGTGTGTGTGTGTGTGTGTATGCTACTGATGGAAAGCCAGTTTATGTGTGTGTGTGTGTGTATGCTACTAATGGAAAACCAGTTTATGTGTGTGTGTGTGTGTGTGTTTTCATTCGTAGTGTATGCCACTGATGTAAAGCCAGTGTGTGTGTGTGTATGTGTGTGTGGTATATGCCACTGATGGAGAGCCAGTGTGTGTGTGTGTGTGTTTGCGTGCGTGTGTGTGTGCGTACGTGTGTGTGTGCATGCGTGTGTGTGTGTGTGAGTGTGTGTGTGTGTGTAGTGTGTGAGACTGATGGAAAGCCAGTGTGTGTGTGTGTGTGTGTGCGTGAGTGTGTGTGTGTAGTGTGTGCGACTGATGGAGAGCCAGTGTGTGTGTGTGCATGCATGTGTGTGCGTGTGTGTGAGTGTGTTTGAGCGTGTGTGTGTGCGTGTGTGTGTGTCATCTAAGCTGATCTGAACACAGCATCACAGGGTCTGAGGAAGAGCACCGAAGGCCCTACTAGGTGCTGAGAGGAATCTGATAGCGAACACAATCTCTCTCCCTCTTTCTCTCAAACACACACACACGCTCGCACACACACATGCACACACACACACACACACACACACACACACACACACACACACTCCTCCTCAGGGGACGAAGCACTGAGCAGGCAGGCAGTAAGGGGCCCATAACAAACTCAGGGATCACTCTCATCTGTCTGTGTGTGTATGTGTGTGTGCATGTGCACGTCTGTGTGCATGTGCACATGTGTGTATGTGTGTGTGTGTATGTGTGTGTGTGTGTGTGTGTGTGTGTGTATGTGTGTGTGTGTGTGTGTGTGTGTGTGTGTGTGTTCATGTGTGTGGGATTATGTTTGGACATGTGGGAAGCACATGTTTGTTTTTCAATGTATTTACATACAGTTGTAGATGTGTGCGCATGTGTGTGTGTGTGTGTGTGTGTGTGTGTGTATTCAGGCTCCTGCCAAATGGGTGTCATCGTTGCATTGGGCATGTCCATGCCATGCGAGTCACACATACACTGTTGGGGTGAGGCGGCTATTTGTCCATCATGGATGAGTTCCAGCACACACACACACACACACACACACTGATAAATTCCTCTGCACATTAAAGCAGATTAGTCTCCATCAGACATACACACTTCCTCTGTGAGACTGTGTCGCCTGGTGACACTAGTAAATATTGCCACGCTAATGATATTCTGCAAGTCTATGTATCTATCTGTCACACACTCAATTCTCATCCTTGCTTATGGGCCGTGTGTGTGTGTGTGTGTGTGTGTGTGTGTGAGTGTGTGTGCTGATGTCTCTCTGATTTAATCTATATCTCTATTACACTACACTGTGTGTGTGTGTGTGTATGTTGTATGAGAGTCTTGCTTTCTCACACTTTCTCTCATACAGACAATATGGGCCGTACCATCTTATCTTCAGGATTAGGGACTATTTTACGGGCCATACCATCTCATCCTCAGTATTTGGGACTATTTTATGGGCCGTACCATCTCATCTTCAGTATTAGGGACTATTTGTGAGCGTCCAGGCAACCGTCAATTGCACTTTTTTTAAAAAAAAAAAATTAAGTTAAGTTTGTTATGTTTATTACAAACTTTCAAATGATACCTACACCTAGGTCCAACTGTTGGTCAACAAACTAAGAAGATGCGCGGCTGTGAAGTTTCCTTCCACTGAGACGTTATCCTTCTGCTTGGGCGCTGCTGTGTTGAATAATACGTCTCATTATGAACTCGTTATGAACTGTGGACACTTTGTGTCAAACTTTAGGGCATACTAGCACTCTGGCTAACAAATCTCTTAGACAATGTAGTGCAAACTGCTGGTCTGTAGCCTATGCCTACATGACTGAAATACCGCTAATTGTGGATTTAACATGAAACATGAATTATGGACATAGTTTGACCATGTCAGGTAAGCGGAGTTCTTGTTTTCTGTGTGTGTGTATGTAGGCATGGCGGCGTTGGATGCTGTGTTGTTAGCAAAACCATGCTAATGTTGTGTGCAAGATGTGTGCATTTGATTTATGACTGTCGCATCCCTTTGCTGTAAGTTAACAACAACTACCCCGTTGTGTTTGTCATAATACCAATAACTATCGACAATGTAGCTCATTCGTATTTTCTAAAAACTTGTTGTGTTTGTAAAAACTTCTACCTGCGTCCATAAACCCCTATACAGCGCAAAGACAACTATGAAACCACGCTGACATGAATACACCTTCTCAACAAAAGCATTTTTAAATGGTGTAAAGTATGATTTTCGACACGGTTCATTCATGACGTGAAAGTATAGGCATAATACTGTCAAATTATACTAAAATAAGAAACTCAACAATTTTGGTGCACACATTTTATATTTCGATTGATCTCAGTTACAGCGACAAGCGACCGAGTTCGCCGTGGAGGGACACATTTTACGGGCCCACCATCTCATCATCAACCTCAGGAATAGGGACTATTTTACGGGCCATACCATCTCATCATCAGTATTAGGGACTATTTTACGGGCCATACCATCTCATCTTCAGTATCAGGGACTATTTTATGGGCCCTTGTGTTAATTAATTAGTTGTGATAATAATGTGAACAAGCGTCTCCTCTGTGTGCGTGTGTGCATGTAAGAGAGTGTGTGTGTGTGTGTGTGTGTCATGCCTTGTGAACGTGTGTCTCCTGTGACGTTCCCTCTGTGGTGCGGCTCTAATTTTAGAGGCGGTCCCGCTGAAAGCCACAGCGATTGGTCGCTTCATGGCCGGGCGCAGGCTGAGCGGCTGACATCAGCGCCTGATTAGTGAGCAGCTGACCAGAAAATTGTCATGTTCGAAATGGCCTCCAGATGCTACTGCACTCCAGTCATCCAGCCTGCTCTGGCCCCGTGCCCCATGCCCCGCCTGCATCCCAGTAACCCCTGCGCCTGTCCCAGCATCCTCTGCCCCATCTCAGCGTCCTCCTCTGCCCCTATCCCAACATCCTCTGCTCTACTACAACAGCACATGTTGGCAATCCCCCAGCATTCTTTGCACCTGTCCTGGGATCATCTTTGCCTGTCCACTAAACTAGTCCACTACCTCTCAGAATTTCACAGAATTTCACAGAATTCCAGTGACTAGTGATGCGATGTGGGCAGGTACCAAGATAAAATAATTGTAACTTTTAGTGATGCAAGTGAAGCGATTACCAATACAAATCGGGGATAGCGTTGATTGACAGTAAATTCTCTAGAGATTTGCCAATCGGAGACAAAACAGAACAAACTAAATGACAAGTGACTGAACTCTAAGCGATGTAGACGTATTGCTATGCACAGGTGTGTGATTATAGCTTGTAAAGTGTTTCCCTCTGACACTTAGCAGTGACTAGTAAACAAACGGAAATACTTGGTAACGAGCCCACACTGCCTACCTTAGAGAGGAGAGAGGAGTGGCCCACACTGCCTACCTTAGAGAGGAGAGGGAGAGGAGTGACCCACACTGCCTACCTTAGAGAGGAGAGCAGTGACCCACACTGCCTACCTTAGAGAGGAGAGAGGAGTGACCCACACTGCCTACCCTAGAGAGGAGAGAGGAGAGGAGTGACCCACACTGCCTACCTTAGAGAGGAGAGAGGAGTGACCCACACTACCTACCTTAGAGAGGAGAGAGGAGTGACCCACACTACCTACCTTAGAGAGGAGAGAGGAGTGACCCACACTACCTACCCTAGAGAGGAGAGAGGAGAGGAGTGACCCACACTGCCTACCTTAGAGAGGAGAGGTGTGACCCACACTGCCTACCTTAGAGAGGAGAGAGGAGTGACCCACACTACCTACCCTAGAGAGGAGAGAGGAGAGGAGAGAGGAGTGACCCACACTGCCTACCCTAGAGAGGAGAGAGGAGTGACCCACACTATCTACCCTAGAGAGGAGAGAGGAGTGATCCACACTGCCTACCCTAGAGAGGAGAGAGGAGAGGAGTGACCCACACTGCCTACCTTAGAGAGGAGAGAGGAGATGCCTACTTTAGAGAGGGGCTTATTATAAGCGAGATCCAGGGCAGCTTCTATTTGGTGGAGGTGGGGGGGTTGACAGTTCCTGGTCTCCTGAGAGTGTGTGATGATGTTGGCAGTATAAAGGACACCCGAATGATTAGTGTGCCTGGGACGGCCCCGCTTTGGACGGGGAGACAGGAAGTGGGCTATTAGTATGGCGGAGCCTTGTGCAGTCAGGAGCCCAGATGGGGCCCCCCAGTGCGGTTTTACAGTCAAGCCAATTAGAGGCCTGGGACCTGGGGGCCGCCAGAGGCAGGGCCCACGGCCACAGCGTTGTTGCCAGAGCAACAAGCAAACAAACCGGAGGAGACATTAAAAAACCTGCTGTGTTGTGTGTGGTGTGTGTGTGTGTGTGTGTGTGTGTGTGTGTGTGTGTGTGTGTGTGTCAGAAGAGACATTAAAAACCTGCTGAGCATCTTAACCTGCTGTGCTGATGAGAGGGACCGCAGCTGTGTGTGTGTGTGTGTGTGTGTGTGTGTGTGTGTGTGTGTGTGTGTGTGTGTGTGTGTGAGATGAGTTCTGCAGGACCACATTGGCGTCCGCCACCCATCACGCTGTGTTGTTATTGACGACATATTTTCATGCCAGTGACCTTGAGCAGATGCAGTAGTGACACACACACATACATACAGACACACACATACACACACACACAGACACACACACACACATATACACACACACACAC
>PYXC01002600.1:142500-147500 GCA_015244755.2 Tenualosa ilisha | reverse complement strand
TCCATATGATGCTTGTCTCTGGTGCAGACTGTCCAGATGATGCTTGTCTCTGGTGCAGACTGTCCAGATGATGCTTGTCTCTGGTGCAGACTGTCCAGATGATGCTTGTCTCTGGTGCAGACTGTCCAGATGATGCTTGTCTCTGGTGCAGACTGTCCAGATGATGTGTGATGTTGCTCAGGCCATCATTAGTATTTTCTCCCCCACCGCATGAATGGGCTGCCATCTCTTTTAAATGTTGAAATTACAGCTCACACACTCCCCAACTGTGTCATTACATTGCGTACACACACACACACACACACACACACAGACATTTAGGCACACACACACACACTCACATACACACACACACACACACACACATACTGTATTCACATACAAACACACACACTCACACACAGACAAGGGTGCACACACACTCTTGCACACAGACATGTGGACATACACACACACACACTCCCACACAGACATGGGTGCGCACACAGACACACGTGTGTGCACACACACATACGCACACACACACACACACACACACACACACACACACACACACAGACTCACACTCCCCCACTGTGTCATTACATGGGGGCACAGTCATGGGGGCTGCACATGTTCAAAAGAGTCAGAGCATACACACACACACACACACACACACACACACACACAGGAGCACACCGCACCGCTTCCCGTTAATGAGGACAGACTTAGTCTTCACACAACTCCTCTCATCCCTCTGCTTTCTAGCTCTTTTCTCTCCTCTTTTCTACTCCCTCGCTTTCTAGCTCTCTTTCTCTCCTCTTCTCTACTCCCTTGCTTTCTAGCTGTATTTCTCTCCTCTCTTCTCTAATCCCTCGCTTTCTGGTTCTCTCTCTCCCTCTCTTTCTCTGTGTTGTTTCTTTTTCTCCTCTCTCTCTCTCTCTTGTTTCTCTTCTCTGATTCACTCGCTCCTTTTCTCTTTCTCTCTTCTGTTTTTCTTCACTGATTCTCTCTCTCTCTCTCCCTCCGTCTTGACGCTCATCCTTGTCTCTTTCACTGTACTTTTTTTAATTTATTCTTTTCTTTCTGTTTGTCATTTCCTTCTCATCTGTCTATCTTCTTTCCCTCTCTCTCCTCTTCTTCTGTCTCATCTGTATCTTTCTCACTTTCTGCTCTTCTTCTTTTTCATCTGTCTGTCTGTCTCTCTCTCCTCTTCCTCTGTCTCATCAATCTCTCTCCTCTTCCTCTCTCTCATCTGTCTATCTATCTCTCCTCTTCCTCTGTTTCATCTGTCTATCTCTCCTCTTCCTCTGTCTATCTCTCTCTCCTCTTCCTCTGTCTCATCTGTCTATCTCTCTCTCCTCTTCCTCTGTCTCATCTGTCTATCTCTCTCTCCTCTTCCTCTGTCTCTTCTGTCTTTGTGCTTATGATTGGTGTTTGGCTCTGTTTTTTTTGTGTCTGTGGTTCTTATGTATGTGTGAAGATATGTAGACAGTTTGTGTGTGTGTGCGTGCGTGTGTGTGTGTGTGCGCGTGTGTGTGCGCGTGTGTGTGCGCATGTGTATGCGCGTGTGTGTGCGTGTGTGTGCGTGTGCTAGAGTGTGTGTGTGTGTGTGTGTGTGTGTGTGTGTGCGCGCGCGTGAGTGTGTGTGTGTGTGTGTGTCTGTGTGCGCGTGCGTGCGTGTGTGTTTGTGTGTGTGCACTGCAGCCTAGAAATCTTGACTAGTGTAATTCCCCAGTATTCAGAATATTTATGTCGTTGTACCAATTTTAAGATTCATTTACTTGAGGCAGAATTATTTGGCTTGATAATACAACTAATTGTGAGGCTCATTATACTCATTTTATAAGGGAAAATGATTCTGACCAGTTGCCAGAAAGACATGGTAGATAATTTTACTTGTTTCAAGTTATTTTATCGAGACGTTATCTAGACGTTATTTTATCTTGATAAGTAAGCCTAATCTTCACTTAAGATAATCACTTTTGGTGATTTCAAACTTAAATAATCAGTCACTGTAACAAGACAGTGACACTTGGAAATGACTCTTTTACATTAGCCTGCCAGCAGCAATATGGGGGCCAAGCATCATCACTGGACAGCGTTACCACAGACATGTCATGGTGTTTGGTCAGTGCCAATGTGACAAATGCTCACACTATGTTTTGTGGCAATCAGTCTTCAGTCACAGATTTTCCATGATATGACCTCACATGATGTTTGGTGAGTTGCTGTGTTGCATTAAAGCTCCATGCATCCAAAGGACAATTGGTATCTGAACATCACATGTACCAACCTTCATGAACATCACATGTACCAACCTTCATGAAGAATGACAATAGGTATCTTTTATGGGGCTTGGTCTGAACATCACACCTTCATGAAGAATGCCAATAGGTATCTTTTATGGCAATAGGTATCTTTTATGGGGTTTGGTCTGAACATCACATGTACCAACCTTCATGAGGAATGGACAGAAGTTGTGGTCTGTGAAGCTTAAAGCGTTTTTGGAAAATCCAATGTTTCCTTTGTTGCGAAGGCAATGACATCACAAATGTCCATAGATCCTCTTTGGGTTCTCCACATTAGCCTGTGACTAGGAGGTGCACTTGTGACTAGAACTTGTGTTGTTATTTGCAAAATGCAAGATGATGCAAAAATGTTCTACGTCCTCATGAAGAGGGCTGGAGCCAAAGTAGGATCATCAGTTTGCAGCTGAGATATAAGCTCATGTATCGTTTAATGGCCTTGCTGCCAATAAGTAACCTTTATGTCATTTGGTTGGAAAGACCGTTTCTACCAATTTTTTTTACCAGTTTTTTACCAAACAGACTAAATTTGTGACCTGTGAAAATTAGTTTCACTTTCAATACAAGTTAGTATGTTGGAAAATCCTACTTGAAAATTGGGCATATGGTTCAACAGTTACACTCATGGATGCAACTTCAGCTGGCGCTAGATCGCATGAATGGCAGGACTGAAACTTTTTTTTAGTGTTCATGACTGTTGACTGTTTTAGTGTTCATGACTGTTGACTGTTTTTAGTGTTCATGACTGTTGACTGTTTTTAGTGTTCATGACTGTTTTTAGTGTTCATGACTGTTGACTGTTTTTAGTGTTCATGACTTGACTGTTTTTAGTGTTCATGACTGTTGACTGTTTTTAGTGTTCATGACTGTTGACTGTTTTTAGTGTTCATGACTGTTGACTGTTTTTAGTGTTCATGACTTGACTGTTTTTAGTGTTCATGACTGTTGACTGTTTTTAGTGTTCATGACTGTTTTTAGTGTTCATGACTGTTTTTAGTGTTCATGACTGTTGACTGTTTTTAGTGTTCATGACTTGACTGTTTTTAGTGTTCATGACTGTTGACTGTTGAAGTGTCATTCAGTTTTTGTGAAGTTGACACTGTTTGGGATGCAGACGTCACCAAAACCACATGACACTCAATGACAACAGTCATGTCCATGCTACATGTCATGTCTATGACAGGCTCATGCCACTCTTGTGAAGACACCCTCAAGTAAAGTGTTACCAAACTTAGTTTGTGAAACTCTGAAACATTGAAAACAAATTGTACGAGGATTACTTTGAGACTTCAAAACAGTTACCACAGAGACATACTGTATTTGATCTACAACATCAGCTGTAGTGACGGTGACGCACAACGCTAAGCAACATGTAATTAGCTTTGTAATGTGCTTAGCTTCATGCAGTTCGGAGGCTAAGCAACACTGTGCCTGGAGCTGGATGTTAGCCCACTTGGGCTGATGTGAGTTTAACTTCATTGTCCTAGATTCAAGCACATTTTCCTTGCTGTCATCCTTTTTGACTAGTTTTGAGCAAATTTGGCTAGTTTCTAGATACTGGAATTCAAAAATTAGAAAATGAATCTTATTAATTGTGTAAATATGTTATCTCAGATACTTAAATCAAGCAGTATTGTTTTAAATCAAGACTTTCCTGTCTGTATTTTTCTTCTTTCAATAAATCTTAGGAAGTACAATTTTCTTACTGCACTGGCAGATCATTTAGCTTGAAATGAGTAACTTTTTTTTTTTTTGCAGTGTGTGTGTGTGTGTGTGTGTACAAATACATGCACGAGCATAGAGCGGTGAGTGTGTGGTTCCTTGTGTTCTCCTCAGTCCTGTGGCGGTTCTGCGGTTCTCTCACACGTCCGTAATTAGAGCCCTGCTCCACCCTGCATGCTCCTCTCCTGCGGAACATTAAAGCGCTGCTGACATCCACATCAAATAGATTACAGACTCCACACCACTTACGGCCCGCGCACTCATTTAGAGTGTGTGTGTGTGTGTGTGTGTTTGTGTGTGTGTGTTACAGACTCCACACCACTTACGGCCCGCGCACTCATTTAGAATGTGTGTGTGTGTGTGTGTTTGTGTGTGTGTGTTACAGACTCCACACCACTTACGGCCCGCGCACTCATTTAGCCTTCAACCAAAGAGAAGTTTGTGTTTTGTGTGTGTGTGTGTGTGTGTGTGTGTTACAGACTCCACACAACTTACGGCCCGCGCACTCATTGAGCCTTCAACCAGAGAGGAGTGTGTGTGTGTGTGTCTGTGTGTGTGTGTTACAGACTCCACACCACTTACGGCCCGTGCACTTATTTAGCCTTCAACCAGAGAGGAGTGTGTGTGTGTGTGTTACAGACTCCACGCCAGTTACGGCCCGCGCACTCGTTTAGCCTTCCACCAGAGAGACGCATGCAGAGAGAGAAAGAGAGAGAGAGAGAGTGTGTGTGTGTGAGCGTGTGTGTGTGTCTATGCATGTGTGTATGTGTCTGTTTAGAGGGAGTGTTTTTGCGCGTAGGCAAGTTGAGTAAAAGCACCTGCCAGCCTTTGGCTAACCTGCAGCTCAGCGCTTCACTGAGAGAAAAGAGAGAGAGAGAGAGTGTGTGTGTGGTGTGAGTGTGTGTAAGTTTCTCTTGTCTCTCTCTCTCTCTCTCTCTCTCTCTCTTTCTCTCTCTGTGTGTGTGTGTAAGTTTCTTTGTCTCTGTCTCT
>PYXC01002600.1:135000-137500 GCA_015244755.2 Tenualosa ilisha | reverse complement strand
GTTAGGATATTTAGCCTGTTAATACAGGCTTTATCTGTCTTTATTCATTGTTAATACAGACTTCATTTAGTGTTAATATATTAGCGGGGTAGCAGGTTGTGAGTCAGGCGTTCTATCTAGTACAGTAGCAGGTGTGTGTGTGCGTGTGTGTGTGTGTGTGTGTGCGCGTGTGCGTATGCATGCAGGCATGTGTGTGTGTGTGTGTGTGTGTGTGTGTGTGGCGGAGAGTAGTATTTCACACGTACATATAGGAGATGGTTTAGGAGTGTGGACAAGCTAATGCACAGCTGAGAAACACATCTGTGTGCAGGAGCCGATTAAGCCCCGGTCCAGACGAGACACAGAGCAGCCGGGGTGACAGGACATCCCCAGGGCCTGGATAAAGCATTGTGTGTGTGTTTGCGTGTGTGTGTGTGTGAGAGTGAGTGTGTGTGTGTGTGTGTGTGTGAGAGTGTGTGGGAGCAGGACTCCCACAGGTATGGATAATGCAGGCCCCTCATCACCTTTTAAACTGTGTGTGTGAGTGTGTGTGTTAAAGTAACCAGTAGTCTGGAGAATACCGCCCTTCTGAACCCATCAGCCGGAAACCATGAACTTTGCTGAACCAGGAAGACTGTGTGTGTGTGTGTGTGTGTGTGTGTGTGTGTGTGTGGTGTGTGTGTGTGTGTGTTTGTGCCGGCTTCTCTCTATGTGTAAGTGACATGTGTATGTGTGAATCTGTGTATGTCTGCCTCTCTGTACAATATATGTTAGTGTGGTGTATGGGTGTGTGTATGGATGTGTGTGTTTGTGTGTTTTTGTTGTGTAGCCTGTTATCCCAGCCTATCTCTGGGATAAGACATTCCCAGTGTGTGTGTGTGTGTGTGTGTGTGTATCTGGTATAGTAACAGGTGTAGCGTTGGGTCTCCATCATGCGTGATGTTCTAGATTCTTTCCTGTATCCCCTACCAGCTCTGCTCACCCTCACATGTGACTGAGTACGTGTGTGTGTGTGTGTGTGTGTGTGTGTGTGTGTGTGTGTGTGAATGAATGAATGTATTTCCTGCATGGTCTATCCTGTATTCCATTTGTCCTAACCCTTACCTGTGTGTGTGTGTGTGTGTTTATCTATATGTGTGTGTGTTTGTGTGTCTGTATCTATGTTTTCTGTCCACTACATCCCACCTCTGTCTGGCTGTCATTTACCTGTGTGTGTGTGTGTGTGTGTGTGTGTGTGTATGTATGTATGTATGTGTGTGTGTGTGTGTGTGTGTGTGTGTGCGTGTGTGTGTGCGTGTGTGTGTGCTGTCATTTGTCTGTCTGCACTGGTCCTCTAGTTCACCCCTCCTTTCCTCAACGTCTGCACAGCATCAGTCCAGAGACTCACCCCGGCTCAGTCTGGGCTCTGGCTCAGCTCTGGCTCAGCCCTGGCCCAGCTCTGGCCCATGAGAGCCCGCTCCAGACTGCCTCTGTTTGGGTTAGCATCAGGGCTGCATCTGTCATCTCACTGTCTGACGCATAAGTGCTGCATCTCTGCCCTCTGTCCGCTCCTGCGTCCATCCTGGAGCTTTTCCATGTCCGTCGGCTCATGCGCACACACTCACACACACACACACACACTCACACACACACACACACACACACACACACACACTGCGGCGTCTGCCTTCTGTCCGCTCCTCTGTCCATCCTGGAGCTTTTCCATGTCCGTCGGCTCATGCGCACACACTCACACACACACACACACACATGCACACACTCACATTCACACACACACACACTCACACACACACTCACACACACACACACACACACTGCGGCGTCTGCCTTCTGTCCACTCCTCTGTCCATCCTGGAGCTTTTCCATGTCCGTCGGCTCTGCAGTATGCCCAGGCTGCACCTAATGCCTGACGCCTGTATGTCCCCAGTCTGACCTTCATCTCTCTCCTCCTCTTCCTCCTCCACTGATTCCCACTGGCTGCATTTGAAAGTCACACATGGAAATCTAAAGTCCTCAAAGTGTCGCAGAAACGCACTTTTCTTTCGCCCCCTAGGATGACCAGTAGCAAAATGTGTTGTGTGATTATGTGTGGTGGTGATTGTGAAGCATCTTGATTTTCAGGATAGCTGGTTAGATCATTCACAAAGCCAGTGTCTATGAGCCACAGCCCTGGTTAGATCATTCACAAAGCCAGTGTCTATGAGCCACAGCCCTGGTTAGATCATTCACAAAGCCAGTGTCTATGAGCCACAGCCCTGGTTAGATCATTCACAAAGCCAGTGTCTATGAGCCACAGCCCTGGTTAGATCATTCACAAAGCCAGTGTCTATGAGCCACAGCCCTGGTTAGATCATTCACAAAGCCAGTGTCTATGAGCCACAGCCCTGGTTAGATCATTCACAAAGCCAGTGTCTATGAGCCACAGCCCTGTTTAGATCATTCACAAAGCCAGTGTCTATGAGCCACAGCCCTGGTTAGATCATTCACAAAGCCAGTGTCTATGAGCCACAGCCCTGGTTAG
>PYXC01002600.1:122500-125000 GCA_015244755.2 Tenualosa ilisha | reverse complement strand
CTGGGGTGAGGGATGGTAGGCTGTCTGGCCTTCTGAAGTGTGTGTGTGTGTGTGTGTGTGTGCGTGTGTGTGTTAGCAGGTTTTGGTCTTTTAAAATTGCTTAAACAGATGGCAAGCCAAGCAACCAATAAGCTACATATATCAGCTCATTCGTCATTGTTACAGACATTATCATTAACAGACATTCGTCACTGTTGTCCTGCACAGGTTCAGGTGACCTGCAGATTTTGATGAAACAGGTGAAAAATCTTCTACTGTGTCGGATACGGGTTCGGGTCGGACGCAGGGAGAAGGTGGGTCTTAATTTTTTCAAAATGTCACATCACATGCAAACAAAAATATTTGTAGCCTATTTTAGACACGCTTTCATATCGTGATGATGATTCTAGCATTTAAAATCCTACCAGTGTACCTGTGCCACAGTCCAGTGTACCTGTGCCACAGTCTCACAGAACTCCACTTTTACTTTTGGTCACACCTGCTTTCAGTAAAGACTTCCATTGTGCTGAATAAGTCCAGCCCTGACCCTAAGTCTATGTGCTGAATAACCCTGACCCTAAGTCTATGTGCTGTATAAGTTACACTGCAGTTCAGGCCAGTTAATCGATTGATGAGATGATCGATTGTGTGTGCGTTATATCTATAGCCTAAATTGTCTGGTATAGACTAGTTAAGAGGCAGTTTCAGGGATGCTTTTGTGTTGTCGCCTCGTCTGTTGCTCTGTTTGCTGACTGTCAAAATATTAGTCTACCAATCAGTAGTCTAGCAGCCAAAGCTACCTTTCAGCTTCAACTCCATCTCTTGTAAATTTGGACTTGCCGTGTTAATGGTTGTCTGAATGGGCTGTTAGTAAAACTTTCATTCTGGAACGGGTCGGGTGTCGGTATTTACTTTGAGTGGATTGGGTTGGCTGCAAAATGTTGTTATTGCTATTGTAGGAATTGAACGGGTTTACAAAATCGGACCCGTGCAAGACTGCATTGTTAGATTTCATTTTATTTCATTGATTGATTAACACACCACAGTGGACTGCTTCCATGGCAACACAATAAGCCAAGCCCTCTTGAGGATTCTCTTACCTTTCCACATGCGCTGTAAATGTCTTGTGTGTTTGTGAGGTGTGTGTGTGTGTGTGCGTGCGTGCGCGCGCGTGTATCGGTGTAGTGTGTATCTGTGTAGTATGTGTGTGTGTCTGTAGTGTGTGTGTGTGATATTTACTGTACATTCAAGCAGTGCCCTGACTCAAGCAGGCCTTGGATGGCTCTTGGAGGGCTCTATGGGAGTGATTGGGGTGTGTGTACAGGTCCGTCTTTCATGTCCTCATGTGGTTCCAGCAGTCAGGAGCATTTCTAAAGCTTCTGACTGCTTCTAGTGTGTGTGTTTGTGTAGTGTGTGTGTGTGTGTTTGTGTAGTGTGTGTGTGTTTGTGTTGTGTGTGTGTGTGTGTTTGTGTAGTGTGTGTGTGTGTTTGTGTAGTGTGTGTGTGTATTTGTGTAGTGTGTGTGTGTTTGTGTAGTGTGTGTGTGTATTTGTGTAGGGTGTGTGTGTATTTGTGTAGTGTTTGTGTAGTGTGTGTGTGTGTGTGTGTTTGTGTAGTGTGTGTGTGTTTGTGTAGTGTGTATGTGTATTTGTGTAGTGTGTGTGTGTGTTTGTGTAGTGTGTGTGTGTTTGTGTAGTGTGTGTGTGTGTTTGTGTAGTGTGTGTGTGTATTTGTGTAGGGTGTGTTTGTGTAGTGTGTGTGTTTGTGTAGTGTGTGTGTTTGTGTAGTGTGTGTGTGTGTTTGTGTAGTGTGTGTGTGTGTATTTGTGTAGTGTGTGTTTGTGTAGTGTGTGTGTGTGTGTGTTTGTGTAGTGTGTGTGTTTGTGTAGTGTGTGTGTGTATTTGTGTAGTGTGTGTATTTGTGTAGTGTGTGTGTGTGTTTGTGTAGTGTGTGTGTGTTTGTGTAGTGTGTGTGTGTTTGTGTAGTGTGTGTGTGTAATCGTGTAGTGTGTGTGTGTGTTTGTGTAGTGTGTGTGTGTATTTGTGTAGGGTGTGTTTGTGTAGTGTGTGTGTGTGTGTTTGTGTAGTGTGTGTGTTTGTGTAGTGTGTGTGTTTGTGTAGTGTGTGTGTGTGTGTTTTTAAAGACTTGACTGCCTCTAGATGCTCTCTGCAACTGGTGCCATTCATGTCCATTCATTCTTAGACCAACTTCAGTGCCATGCCAGCACTAAGCCAAATGGTGATGTCATAATGGGTCATAGCACAGTAAAAGAACAGAACTCCCGGATCGCTATGGGAACGGATACCAAGATGGTCTTTAATTGTCAGTCCAGAAGCAGCCTTAGGAGAGGGACACAGTGGGGTGGTGGTGTGGGCCTTAGGAGAGGGACACAGTGGGGTGGTGGTGTGGGCCTTAGGAGAGGGACACAGTGGGGTGGTGGTGTGGGCCTTTGGAGAGGGACACAGGGGGGTGGTGGTGTGGGCCTTAGGAGAGGGACACAGGGGGTGGTGGTGTGGGCCTT
>PYXC01002600.1:95000-117500 GCA_015244755.2 Tenualosa ilisha | reverse complement strand
GGAAGTGGCGTCCAGGGATGTGTTTGCACTTTTGGCTGTCAGAAAAAAAATGCTGTCCACAACACTCACTGACCCTCACTCATTCACTCACACACACACACACACACACACACACACAGACACATTCACTCACTCACTCACTCACTGTCTCACTCACACACTCACTTACACACTCACTTACACACTCACTCACTCACTCACCCACTCACACACTCACTCACACACTCTCTCTCTCAAACACACACACACACACGCACACACACACACACACACACATACAAGCATACTTTTGGCTGTCAAAATAAAAAAGCTGTCCATAACATGACAGTGAGTTCATCATTTTGCATCTGCAGTCACTTTTTAGGCTGTTTCATGTTAGGAATTAAACTCAGGAATAGTAGCCTATGGGCATGTAGGCCATAATAGCCTATGGGCATGTGAGCCATAATAGCCTATGGGAATGTGGGCCATACTAGCCTATGGGCATGTGGGCCATAATAGCCTATGGGAATGTGGGCCATAATAGCCTATGGGAATGTGGGCCATAATAGCCTATGGGAATGTGGGCCATACTAGCCTATGGGCATGTGAGCCATAATAGCCTATGGGAATGTGGGCCATAATAGCCTATGGGAATGTGGGCCATAATAGCCTATGGGAATGTGGGCCATACTAGCCTATGGGCATGTGAGCCATAATAGCCTATGGGAATGTGGGCATACTAGCCTATGGGCATGTAGTCAAGTCAAGTAGGTTTTTTATTGTCGTTTCAGCCATATACACAGTACATAGTGAGACGAGACAACGTTTCACCGGGAACAATTGGTGATACACGTAACTGTTGAAACACAGTATGGACAAGACAGATACATAATAGTGCCTACATACACTATTGCGGGACTACACAGATTCACTCACCCACTCCCACACGCACTCCCACACACAACTACACACGCACGTGTGCACACTCTTGTACACATATGTACATACATTACAACACAGTTGTAAACAATTTGCAGGTCAAATTGCAGGTGACCTAAAACAAACACGCTAGACAGGGCATGGCTTTTAGCAGAGCACTGCGGCTAGTGGTGTGATTTGTAAACAGAAGACTGTTCTACATAAATCTAAATAATAGCAGCAAGGCTAGTGGTAAGATTTGTAAACAAAGACTATTCTACATAAATATAAGTGATAGCAGCAAGAAAGTGCGGGGGGGCATTAAGGTGCAGTGTGCTGTGACGCGCTGGTTTGCATCCTGAGTTACTAAGAAATTCCAGTCCAATTGCACTACAGGTTGTTCAGCAGTCTGACTGCCTGCGGGAAGAAGCTCTTCCCCATTCTGGAGGTGCGGGCAGTGATACTGCGGAACCTTCTTTGTAGGCATAGTAGCCTATGGGCATGTGGGCATACTAGCCTATGGTCATGTAGGCATAATAGCCTATGGGCATGTGGGCATAATAGCCTATGGGCATGTAGGCCATAATAGCTTATGGGCATGTAGGCCATAATAGCCTATGGGCATGTGGGCCATAATAGCCTATGGGCATGTAGGCATACTAGCCTATGGGCATGTGGGCATAATAGCCTATGGGCATGTAGGCCATAATAGCTTATGGGCATGTAGGCCATAATAGCCTATGGGCATGTAGGCATACTAGCCTATGGGCATGTAGGCCATAATAGCCTATGGGCATGTAGGCCATAATAGCCTATGGGCATGTAGGCCATAATAGCCTATGGGCATGTGGGGCATATTAGCCTATGGGCATGTAGGCATAGTAGCCTATCAAATATTATTATTATTGTCTGAAACTACTTCAAAAAACATTATTTATCTGGGAGAATATTACATTTTTTGGGGGGGGAGAAACCCCCGAACCCCTGATTGGCTAAATCTCCTCATCCTACGTCCAGTGTACACCTGCATGGTCTCCACAGCCTAACTGATATGAGAACACTTTTTTGCTGGTAGAACATTCAGACTGCTCTCATTCTGTCTAAAATTGTGCAAAACACACTATTTAGCCTCTACAACCTTTAACATTTTCTCGGGGGCAGAACCCCGAACCCTCGGTAGCTTCTTCATCCTTGCATCCCCACTTTTATGTGTAGAAAGCATCAAGGCACCAGCTAAAAATGTAGTTTCAGATGACCTAGCTAAATAGCGAATTGGAATGCTGTCTTTTTGTTTATTTCATTGTTCAGACGCCGTTGCCTAGATACCGACAGCTGACTACATCATTTGATAGAATGTTGGACATTGAAGGCAGCATAAAGGACACAGCTATGCTTCCTTCAAAATTGGGCAAAATGAAGGTACCTTCGAAAACAGAATTTGATGTATTTATCTGATTCCGATATGCCTTGATGCCTTTCTGACACCAAATGTTCCCTTCGAAGGCAGCTAAAGAGACAGAGAGAGAGAATGGTGGCACGTGTTGGTGTGTTTTATAGGAGAATTTTTTAGTTTGCCTTTATACCCAGGTGGGATCTTGAACCAGAACTCTACTAGAGTCTCAGTGCATTACCAGTTCATCGATCGATAAACTAGCAAGTTATTACAAAAAGGACAGGGACAGCAGAAGGGTTTTTTAGTTCCTTTTATCTCATCCAGAACCACGTAGCCTAATCTTCATTATCTTACTTATTTGTTAAGATTCTCTGATGCTCAAAACTACGGCTTTTTCACTCAAATACGGGACAAATTGCATCTCTCAGAACGGTTGGCAACTGGACAATCCCAGACAGTAAAGCCAGTGACAGTTTGCAGTATTGTGCCAAAGCTGGAGCGGACAGGCGTCAGAGGAGCCAATCAAGTCCCGGAGAGGTAAGGTAAACATTCTTGTGTTGTTGCATGCTGGGTAATTACAGGCTCTCTCTGAGTGATCGGTTCCAGTCGGTGTTCCCACTGGAGAGATGAAAGGGTTCCTCTAATGAACATCTATCAAGGTCATCAGGTGAAGTTTGTGTGTGTGTGTGTGTGTGTGTGTGTTTGTGTGTGCGTGTGTGTGTGTGTGTGTGTTGGTGGAATGGGACATCTATCAAGGTCATCGGGTGAAGTTCAAAGTCCCCCTCTTGCCTCAAAGAGACCTGGCCCCAGTAACAGCACTGACATTGGCCTATAGACCAGAGAGAGAGATGGAGGGAGAGAGAGAGAGAGAGAGATGGCGAGAGTGAGAACAGAGAGAGAGAGAGAGGTGGAGGGGGAGAGAGAGAAACTGTAATAGAGGGTCTTTGTGAGATTAAACATAGGCAAAGGTGGAAAGAGAAAGAGGGACCGTGTGTGTGTGTGTGTGTGTGTGTGTGTGTGTGTGAGAGTGAGAGAGAGAGAGATGTGTGAACACAGAGAGATGGAAAAAGAGAAACAGTGATGATGTGTGTGAGAGAGAGAGATGGTGTGTGTGGGTTTGAGAGAAAGACAGAAGGATAGTGAGAGGGATATGGAGGAGGGCTAGTGTGTGTCTGTGAGAGGGTCTGAGTATAAACAACTAGATGACCCAGTTAAACAACTAATCAAGCCGTGCGGCTCCGTGTTCTTCATCCCATGTGGGCTGTGTGTGTTGGAGTCGAGGGCAAACAATACAGGCCAACAATAACACACAACTCTGTTATAGGGACACACTCACACAGGAGAGTTCACCCAGCTTCAGACCCCTCTCTCACACACACACACACACACACACACACACACACACACACACACACACACCCCTACAGGCTGTCACATAACACCAGCCCCATCACACACACACACACACACACACACCTACAGGCTGTCACATAACACCAGCCCCATCACACACACACACACACACACACCTACAGGCTGTCACATAACACCAGCCCCATCACACACACACACACTCGCACAAACAGGTCCTACACCCTGTGACATCAGCACCTCATCCTTTGGCAAAGCGCTTTTCCCAGCTTTGCTGCGCTGTCCCATCATACATTCATTTTCACTTTTTGGGAAGACAGTTTTCCGAGACTGTCTTCACTGTCCCATCATACGCCTGTGTTCATCCCTTTGGAAAGCAGTTTTCCGACACTACGAACTGCACTTCCTTCAGGAATACGGAGATTCTGGAAATTAACATTCACTGCCTATTACTGCACAACTGCTTCTGAACCTAATTGGAGCCACATGTTTAGTTGAGTGATAAACGCTGCAGCCTGTAGCTCTGTCAAGCTATAGGTGATCTGGCTTACAGCATCTCCCATCTTATATGTGGCAGCCTATAGTCTCTAATATTCTAGCCTATAGGTGATCTAGTTTACAGAATCTCCCATCTTATATGTGGCAGCCTATAATCTCTAATATTCTAGCCTATAGGTGATCTGGCTTACAGCATCTCCCATCTTATATGTGGCAGCCTATAATCTCTAATATTCTAGCCTATAGGTGATCTAGCTTTCAGCATCTCCCATCTTATATGTGGCAGCCTATAATCTCTAATATTCTAGCCTATAGGTGATCTATCTTACAGCATCTCCCATCTTATATGTGGCAGCCTATAATCTCTAATATTCTAGCCTATAGGTGATCTAGCTTTCAGCATCTCCCATCTTATACGTGGCAGCCTATAGTCTATAGTATTCTATTCTATAGTATTCTAGCCTATGTGATCTTTTCCAGTGATGTTCCCATTTCCCATAGACCGTTTCAAGACGTTTTGTTTGGCTGTTCCTACAGAGCCTCTAACATGCTTTAACATGCATATGTTCCTACAGAGCCTCTAACATGCTTTAACACGCATATGTTCCTACAGGACCTGTAACATGCTTTAACACGCATATGTTCCTACAGGACCTCTAACATGCTTTAACACGCATATGTTCCTACAGGACCTCTAACATGCTTTAACACGCATATGTTCCTACAGGACCTCTAACATGCTTTAACACGCATATGTTCCTACAGGACCTCTAACATGCTTTAACATGCATATGTTATCTTAACGTAGTGGGAGTAGTCTTTGTCTATATGTCTATATGTGCCACTACGGTCTATATGTGCCAGTCTATAGCTTAGGGTTCAGTCCCACCGTATATGTGCCTGCAGCTCTCCCAAGCCTACTGTATGTATGTGAGGAGTTCAGTATAATGACCATGTGCTTATCATGAACCAGTCCAAAGAACAGGGGAATACCTGGTCAAATCATAAAATAGCATCAGATCTGTCTACTTTCGACAGCTGTTTAAGTAAGACCCAATGGATACAATATTATAAAAGTGTTGCATTGATAAAATACTTTGAACTAAAACATCAGTTTTTTTTTTTTTTTTTAATTAAAAGTTTAACCTATTGACAGAATTATAGAATTAAGTTGTAAATGTTCAGAGATACATTGTTTAAGAAAATATATCCAAAATATATGTATTTCTAATGAACATATATATTGGGGTCAGATGGGGTTGGGTCAGTTCTGGTCATTCATTTACATTTACATTTATGCATTTAGCAGACGCTTTTATCCAAAGCGACTTACAACTCATCAACTATCAATTGTTCAGGGCCAGTCTCCCCTAGAGCAACTTAGGGTTAAGTGCCTTGCTCAAGGGCACAACGGTGGCAGCCGGGATTCGAACCCACAACTTTTCAGGCTACTTACACGCTTACACTTACACGCTAGCCAGGTTCCTTAACCACTACGCTACCACCACCCATCATTCAGAACCTTTGGTTCATAACTGAACCCTGTTTGGAGGTCGGATGCAGGAACCCTTTAGTTCAAGACTGAGTCGTGTTTAGAGTCGATCACAGCGTCTCCTCTAAGAGACAGGAAGAGCCATCATGAACTGTACCAACAGAGGAAGTAACCTCTTCATGTGACCATGACACGATCGCATGCAGTGCAATCTGTACGCCGCAAAAATAGCCCAGGGATCCCACCCAGTCTCTCTCTCTCACACACACACACACATACACACACACACACATGCCCCACCCAGTCTCACACACGGCACGAGAAACATACTGACACAAAAATATTGATTTGAGGCTAAACCCCAAAGGAGGTCAATGCCAAGCGGACAGTTGGGTCAAACAAAGCCGCACATGACGCACGTGTACACAATATAATCTTTCCAGGGGGCGCAATCCACAAACAATGCCACTTCCCCCTCGTCACTGTTGACAGGGAGGATATCCTGCAGATACATAGAGTACAACAAGCAGTAAAAAATGAAACGTCCCAATAAAAACAATACAAAATCAAATCCTTGAAGTCAGCCTGAGTTCAACATAACCTTGACCTGATCGTTTACTTCCCACTAAGCCCACCCTGCCTCGTTTTGTGTGTGTGTGTGTGTGTGTGTGTGTGTGTGTGTGTTAGGCCCAGTGTTAAACAAATATGTAAACATGGAGCAATATCAGACATAGTGTGGTGCGAATATGGCTTGGCTGCTCAGCACTGTCAGAGGAAGGACGGTGTACAGGGTGTGTTCTGGGTGTACTGCGCTCCTCACTGTCTCTAGCAGAAACACATACACACACACACACACACACACACACACACACACACACACAGTCTGTGCTTCAACTCATCATGACCCTTAAGGTTTTACGTCCTCCCTTTCTTTCACTTGTAAACAAACACACACATCGACACACACGTCTGTGTGTTCGTTCATCCCAGCTCTTTGAAGTTGTTAGTGGTGTGCCAGAGGGGGCCTCACTTCCCAGGTCTGGGTGACCAGTGGTAGTAAATTACACTGCCCTCACTGATGAGGACTCCATCCTCTTACCTTCTCACCATCACACACACACACACAAGCGCTCTCTCTCTCTGACACACACATGCACACGCATAAGCTCTCTCTCACAGTCACACACGCAAGCACGCTCAGACACACCCACACATGCATAATCTTTCTCTCTATCACACACACACTGAAACGTGCTCACACTCAGATACACAGATGATAGAGAAAGTTGCTCCTCCTCTATCAGATTGACTTTAACTATCAGAGAGAGAGAGATCACATCTGAGCGTGTGTGTGTGTGCGTGCGTGCGCGTGCGTGCGTGTGTGTGTGCGTGTGTGTGTGTGTGTGTGTGCGTGTTAGGGTAATTGTATGTGACTCCTTCATTACTGTCATCAGGTCAGGGCGGAGTTGGTCACAACATCCAAATTTCTCTCTCTCTTCCTCATTCACTCTCTCTTTCTCTCTTTTCCTCTCTCTCTTACTACCTTTCTCCTTCTCTCTCTCTCTCTCTCTCTCTCTCTCTCTCTCTCTCTCTCTCAGCAACAGCTTGAGGCCATCACAGATGCAGTGCTTTAAAAGCTATCAGAGAGTGGTTGCCGAGTTAATAACCTCAAGGTTCAAATGTGCCGGCCGGTCCGGGGAACCACATCAAGCGCCAGTGTGGCCCTGCTTCAGCAGACGTTACATCTGTCATTAGCAGGAGTGTGCTGCGCTGCGCTGCGCTGAGCCAAGCAGTGCTCTGTCCTGCTGAACTTTTCATCATTTTCCATTGCGGGCACAGTGAGGTGCAGTGAGGCGCAGTGCGTGGTGACGTAGTGTGGGACACTGCTGCTGATGGTGGGGCAGATGGAGAATTCATCAGAGCTAATGACAGCACTACACTAGGCTAGGCCACGCTAGACCACACTCCTGCTTTAGTCATTCGCAAGCACAACATTATGCCAGGCTAGTGTTTAGTCATACTCTAGGGTTCTGCGCTATGTTAGGCTAGTGTTTAGTCATTCTCCAATACTGCCCTAGGCTAGGCTAATGTTTAGTCATTCTCCAATACTGCCCTAGGCTAGGCTAATGTTTAGTCATTCTCCAGCACTGCCCTAGGCTAGGCTAATGTTTAGTCATTCTCCAGCACTGCCCTACGCTAGGCTGATGTTTAGTCATTCTCCAGCACTGCCCTACGCTAGGCTGATGTTTAGTCATTCTCCAGCACTACACTAGGCTAGGCTAATGATAAGTCATTCTCCAGGGCTCCACATTATGCTAGGCTAGCCATTCTCCTGTTCTCTGTGCTGTGATGGGCTTGTGTTTAGTCATTCTCCTGCTTTCTCTGCTAAGCTGCACTCATGCTTTAGTTATTCTCCTGCTCTCTGTGCTACATAAGGCTAGGCTAAGCTGCTCTCTGTGCCACACATGGCTAGGCTAAGCTGCACTCTGTGCTACATAAGGCTAGGCTAAGCTGCACTCTGTGCTACATAAGGCTAGGCTAAGCTGCTCTCTGTGCCACACATGGCTAGGCTAAGCTGCACTCTGTGCTACATAAGGCTAGGCTAAGCTGCACTCTGTGCTACATAAGGCTAGGCTAAGCTGCACTCTGTGCTACATAAGGCTAGGCTAAGCTGCACTCTGTGCTACACAAGGCTAGGCTAAGCTGCACTCTGTGCTACATAAGGCTAGGCTAAGCTGCACTCTGTGCTACATAAGGCTAGGCTAAGCTGCACTCTGTGCTACATAAGGCTAGGCTAAGCTGCTCTCTGTGCTACATAAGGCTAGGCTAAGCTGCACTCTGTGCTACATAAGGCTAGGCTAAGCTGCTCTCTGTGCTACACAAGGCTAGGCTAAGCTGCTCTCTGTGCCACACATGGCTAGGCTAAGTTGCACTCTGTGCTAGAGAGGCCAGAGAGATCGCAAGCTACTGAATGACGTCACACCCATATACGTCAGTAATGAATTTAAATACAAATTAGCAGGGGCATTGCTAGTTTAAAACATTCAGGGCTATACCACAAAAGTTAGACTCACGTCGGGCCATGCTGAGTGGTTTGATGTTTACATTAAAGACAGCCTGTAAGGAAATGAATGTCTCTTTCGCCAAAGTGCACCAAATACACCAGCAGCCAAAATGTGACATTAAAATAGCATGAATCAACTCCAATGTGATGTGAAGCCCTACGCATAAAGAAGAAAGACTACCAACGTTAAATTTGTCACATCTTGCGAAGTCCTCAACACATTGGTTCCGACTGCATTGCGGAGCACTTTCGAATTCGACAATTTTGCTTAAGTTGCATTTCAAAAGGTAGCTTTGTGAAATCGTTTCTCAAAAAAAACTCTGAGTCATCATCGCCATCCATCGTGACAGGTTCAACCCATAGACTGTATGGTTCAACCACTGACTGTATATAACGTAACATACAGTCTATGGGTTCAACTTGTCTATGACTGATGACGTACTGGTGAGGGAGGCTCACTGAAGCTGGCCTCCTCATTTTTTTTATTTTTACTGTTTATGGACCTTGATGAGCGTTCGGCGGCACCAGGTTGATCCGGGTTGGAAGCGGAAAAATAAACAGACCAAGTAAACATGAGTGTGGAAAATGGCAGAGAAAACTGAGTGAGAAGAAAACTGTGCAGTGGTCAGCAGAGGAGACAAAATATTTGCTGCGATTTGGAAGGCCAGGGATTTCCAGCTGAAGCTAGACAGCAGCACTACAAAAAGTAAAGTATAGGCTGAGCTGACTGAGCAATTGGAAGAGATGAGTTCCACCGCACAGCAGAACAAATCGCCAACAAACTAAAGAAGTTCAAGACAGTCTATCAAGAACACTTGAAAGGATTTTAAAAAAGTGTTTTTCTTCTTTTTGGTGGCGAGGCAGTGCCCTCTGTCAATGACTCGTCATGGACTCATGGTGGGAACGCGGGCCATTTACAGGTAAGCACTTCTGTTCCCCGTGTAAATGCTGCAGGAACCGGCTCCAACGCCTCATCACCACTGGGACCACCTAGGGAGCCATTAGACTACACACACACACACCAGGACTGCACACCAGGGCAGAGTGAGACACACACACACACACACAGACACACCAGGACTGCACACCAGGGCAGAGTGAGACACACGCATTTAGGTTCCACACACACACACACACACACACACCAGGACTGCACACCAGGGCAGAGTGAGACACACGCATTTAGGTTCCACACACACACACACACACACACCAGGACTGCACACCAGGGCAGAGTGAGACACACGCATTTAGGTTCCACACACACACACACACACACACCAGGACTGCACACCAGGGCAGAGTGAGACACACGCATTTAGGTTCCACACACACACACACACACACACACCAGGACTGCACACCAGGGCAGAGTGAGACACACACATTTGACTGCCTTCACATGCCCTCACGCCTCATCTCACTCCAACCCCTCATGCAAAAATATATGTGATTCACCTAACAGCATGTAAATAAACATCTATTCATCTTGGTTAAATGGCTCGTCGAGTTCTGGTCCCATAGATACAATGAGGTGAAACTGCAATTTGAGCTTTCCAGTGACACTAGGCACTCATTACTGTGATATCCTAACGTTTGCATGAAAAACAACTTTGAAGCACAGAAAGCAAAATTACATTTGAGTCCATCACACATCCATTATGGTGAATTTGAGTCCATCACACATCCATTATGGTGAATTTGAGTCCATCACACATCCATTTTGGTGAATTTGAGTCCATCACACATCCATTATGGTGAATTTGAGTCCATCTCACATCCATTTTGGTGAATTAGTGAATTGAACTCTTCCTCAAAAAGATGGCAAGCCATATATGAAGGTAAGCATGCGACCGTATAGTAAGCATGCGACCGTATAGTAAGCATGAGACCATATAGCCTGCTTGATTTAGGTGCAATGAAGCAGCCTAATTCAGCAAGAAATTAGACCTGCATGACATGTCTGCATAGTCTCCTTCAAAGCAAATCAAGCTAAAAAGATTGAGTTAGCTATAAAAATGATGGGCGATGCCATATTTTGTTTGTCCTAAATGCAATAATGGACATATTTGCTAGCATTTTTTTCAGGAATATGACCTCAAATATGTGGACTATTAATTGAGTGGTTTAGGCTGTTGTGAAATAAAAAATAAAAACGATAGAGAGAACAATGTGCACCTTGAGCGGAGACACAGAGTTTCAAAAAGGACGAGACGCGTAGAGTGAATTAGTCAGATGGCAGGTCCTGGTGAATGCTCTAGAAACAATAAGAAAAAAATCATGTAGCCTATTTAAGTAAACATTTTAAGCACACGCCCCAGCCAAGCCCCAGCATTCTGTGTTTACACTCACACTTTTTATTATACTGTTGCTCGTAGCAACATGCACATTACTGTTTTTATTGTTTTTATTATTTTCTTTATACGGATTTTATTTGTTGTGGCTTGCTGATGATATTTGTTCTCCCTCTCTGAATAACTTTTGTTTTTGCAACAGTTAGTCAAACATAATATTTAGTTTCAATCAAGGTGTTTAGGCTTAGCTGCTGATCAAATATTTTGAACCATGAACTCACCTTTAAATCTGAGACACAGGTCTGTAGAGTAGACCACAGGCACGTAAGCCATTTACAGTAGTTTTGTAGTGTGGGGGCTTTAGTTCATCACAAGCTGAATACAACAATACTCAGTTCAGGATGTATAGGTTGTGAATCCAGATAAATTGAGGTATTGCAGATCTCCAGCAGGCCACCCCAAAGTCCACCAGAATGCAGGAAATCCCAAATTTCCTGGTGGTGTTATGGTACAGATCTCTCTCCGATGTGTGTGGTTGTATTTGTGTTATGCTGCAGATCTCTCTCTGATGTGTGTGGTTGTATTTGTGTTATGCTGCAGATCTCTCTCCAAGGTGTGTGGTTGTATTTGTGTTATACTGCAGATCTCTCTCCAAGGTGTGTGGTTGTATTTGTGTTATACTGCAGATCTCTCTCCGAGGTGTGTGGTTGTATTTGTGTTATACTACAGATCTCTCTCCGAGGTGTGTGGTTGTATTTGTGTTATGCTGCAAATCATTCCGAGGTGTTTTGAAAAGTTGGCAGCCCTGACACACATACACACATTCATACAAATGCTATCATGCACACACATTGCACACACTCTCTCTCAAAAGAGAACACACACACACACACACACACACGGAAGGGTGAGAGCCTGTCAGGGAGGGCTGCAACCTTGGGCAGCACAGATGGATCTCATATCTCTCATCCCTTGTGTCCTTTGAGCATTAACTGTGCATGTATGTAGAAAAGATCACACAGGCAAAGGCTAGCACCAAGACAGAGAGAAATGTACCGACCAGAGTTTAGAAGCGTTTAAATAACATGCAGCTATTCCCAGTGCTCCAGATGACTGTGCGGACATAGCAACAGCAGCAGGATTTAAAGCTTTGAAGATAAGTATCGTTTGTCATGAAGAGATTCTACCTCTGCCTCCTCTCAACGTCTCTGTGCAGTTAAGTCAGCAAGCAGTCGTTTACACTGGACTGATGAAGTTGAACTAACCAAACAGATTAGGTGGACTAACATGCTGTCATTTAAAGATAGAAATCTCTGAGTGTTTTGCACCGAATACATCAACCCCAGCATTTGCATTAGTCCTCAGTAATGCCCTAGATGGGCTCAACAGAAAGTCCACAGTAGCAAGGCTTTAGAACAGTCTGTTTGAGTTGACGTTGGTGGCGGATTCCATTAGTCCTCAGTAATGCCCTAGATGGGCTCAACAGAAAGTCCACAGTAGCAAGGCTTTAGAACAGTCTGTTTGAGTTGATGTTGGGCTCAACAGAAAGCTCACAGCAGCAAGGCTTTAGAACAGTCTGTTTGAGTTGAGTTGACGTTGGGCTCAACAGAAAGCTCACAGCAGCAAGGCTTTAGAACAGTCTGTTTGAGTTGAGTTGACGTTGGGCTCAACAGAAAGCTCACAGCAGCAAGGCTTTAGAACAGTCTGTTTGAGTTGAGTTGACGTTGGTGGCGGATTCCTACTGTTCTCTACCTGTGTGTCCAGGCAAAGCACTGCTGATGCTTCAGCTTCTCATGAAAGAGTCTTATTTTAGAGGTTCAACAGTTGAAATCTCTTCCGTTTTTAAAACATGCTATGATTCAATCCATAGCCCTTTTGTTTAAGGTCACCTAGGGCTGTTTGCAGGAAAAAGAATGAGAAAATTTGATACAACATAGACCAAATAGCAAATCAGCAGCAAAAGTTAACTGAAGGGGGCATTGCACAATTAAAACTGAAAGTGAGTTGCTGTGCCCTATTCAGCCAGTGCTAGCTGCTGGCTTGCCATGAAGTCTATGTATCAAAGCACTCTGTGACTGAACAAGAGGGATATGGATTGATTCACACCAGATGTCTCCGTTAACTCAGCAAACACCTACAAATGATACAGATAAACACCTACTGGACAAATGATACAGATAAACAGGGCTAAGTTTTCCAATAATGATGAGTGCAGTGACATGTTCTCTAAGTCTGATGGTGCTTGTGCTCCTGGTGTTCTCTAAGTCTGATGGTGCTTGTTCTCCTGGTGTTCTCTAAGTCTGATGGTGCTTGTTCTCCTGGTGTTCTCTAAGTGTGATGGTGCTTGTTCTCCTGGTGTTCTCTAAGTCTGATGGTGCTTGTGCTCCTGGTGTTCTCTAAGTCTGATGGTGCTTGTTCTCCTGGTGTTCTCTAAATGTGATGGTGCTTGTTCTCCTGGTGTTCTCTAAGTCTGATGGTGCTTGTTCTCCTGGTGTTCTCTAAGTCTGATGGTGCTTGTTCTCCTGGTGTTCTCTAAGTGTGATGGTGCTTGTTCTCCTGGTGTTCTCTAAGTCTGATGGTGCTTGTTCTCCTGGTGTTCTCTAAGTCTGATGGTGCTTGTTCTCCTGGTGTTCTCTAAGTGTGATGGTGCTTGTTCTCCTGGTGTTCTCTAAGTCTGATGGTGCTTGTTCTCCTGGTGTTCTCTAAGTGTGATGGTGCTTGTTCTCCTGGTGTTCTCTAAGTCTGATGGTGCTTGTTCTCCTGGTGTTCTCTAAGTCTGATGGTGCTTGTTCTCCTGGTGTTCTCTAAGTCTGATGGTGCTTGTTCTCCTGGTGTTCTCTAAGTCTGATGGTGCTTGTGCTCCTGGTGCTCCTAGCGTGGAAGCTGTTGTTCACAAGTACAACTGTATGTTCACAACATTCTAAAAGCAACAATGGGAAATCGTTTGAAGATGTTTTTAAGAGGGATTTCACAGATTAATTCGGCTTACAATGATGTCAGTAAACTCGGCCCAGGTTACTAGCCATAGCTTGCTAACAGAAAGCTTACTGTCTGTTGCATTCCTGTCTTGAGCGTCTTGGCTTTTGTGCTCATTCAGTGCAGTCAGAAATGTTTGACCTTTTCATGAGAAGACCATCAGCAGTAACAGTGTCCAGGTTTCAATGCCATGCCAGTTTCTTTTTGGATGTTTGGATATCACATGGATTTACAGCATTGATTTACAGTGATGATGAATAATCACCTAACCCAGTGGCCATCGCACCCTGCCACACTATGACTTTACCAGAGTCTCCAGGAATGTGCTCGTCATCACATGTGTCGGAGACCAAAAAAAAGACCTTAAGCCAGCATGGCTTCCTCCTCTCCGCCTGCGATGCTGTTGGCAAATGAGGCGCAGTCAATGGGGAGACATGGTCAATGGGGAGACGCGGTCAATGGGGAGGCGCAGTCAATGGGGAGGCGTAGTCAATGGGGAGGTCTCTCCTGAGCCGCCGCCGCAGCAGCAGTAGTAGTAGCATTGGCATGCAGAACAAACAGAAAGACCAGCCAGACCTGATTTATGTTAGCCAGCACTGCACAAATTAGCCTCACACACACACACACACACACACTCTCTCATATCCTACAGGGGAATCTGAGAAACCAATCACACTGAAAGAGAAGCGAAAGACTTTACTACATGGAGATATTAGACCAATCACAGGTGATTCATTCAGGAACACTTAAACAGGATCATACATCTGGCCATATGCTCTCAAACCCACAGACCCAGAGCTACTAGAATGTGGACCTACCTTAGGAAACAAAGCCCAGTCAAGCTGTGTTTTCCAGGAATCTAGTAGTCGAGTCAAGCCAGCTTTATTGTCCATTTCTCCACATATACTAGACATACAGAGGAACTGAAAGTATGTTTCTCACTACCCGACAGTGAAGAAAGACGTGCACAAGAGATAAGACGTGTCCTAACGCTACAGAAAAACGTGTATAGCAGATAAGGACATTTTACTAACACTAAACAAGACAAGATCACCAGACAAAAACACAAGAATGTCACAAGTAGCAAAAAAATCCTGTCTGATGTGTTGTGATAGTGCAGAATGATGTGAAAAAATGTAATTGTGCAAAAGGATGTGTTACTTTATGTGGATGTGTTTAACAGCGTAAAAAGAAATACTATATTCAAGTTTATTACACTATATTCAAGTTTTTTGAAAAATATATGTAAGTAGTGCAAAACTGTAGTTGTAAAAAGACTAGTTGCATTGTGACAGCCGGTATACCTAAGAGACACGCACACAGACAGACAGTCAGACGTTCCTTGCATTTATAGATAGACAGTCAGACGTTCCTTGCATTTATAGATAGACAGTCAGACGTTCCTTGCCTTTGTAGACAGACAGTCAGACGTTCCTTGCCTTTGTAGACAGACAGTCAGACGTTCCTTGCATTTATAGACAGACAGTCAGACGTTCCTTGCATAACAGAGGTCATCCTGTGCATTCCAGCCCAGGGCTCATCCTGTGACCTCACAACAACAGCAACCTCAGTCAGGAGGCGAACACCTTAGCCAGTCAATCAAAAAGCCCAGTCAACTGACTGCACCGCTCTTGAAGTGTCAGGCACTCAGTCAACTGACTGGACCGCTCTTGAAGTGTCAGGCACTCAGTCAACTGACTGGACCGCTCTGGAAGTGTCAGGATCCCAGTCAACTGACTGGACTGCTCTTGAAGTGTCAGGCACTCAGTCAACTGACTGGACCGGTCTTGAAGTGTCAGGATCCCAGTCAACTGACTGGACCGCTCTTGAAGTGTCAGGCACTCAGTCAACTGACTGGACCGCTCTTGAAGTGTCAGGCACTCAGTCAACTGACTGGACCGCTCTGGAAGTGTCAGGCACTCAGTCAACTGACTGGACCGCTCTTGAAGTGTCAGGATCCCAGTCAACTGACTGGACCGCTCTGGAAGTGTCAGGCACTCAGTCAACTGACTGGACCGCTCTTGAAGTGTCAGGATCCCAGTCAACTGACTGGACCGCTCTTGAAGTGTCAGGCACTCAGTCAACTGACTGGACCGCTCTTGAAGTGTCAGGCACTCAGTCAACTGACTGGACCGCTCTGGAAGTGTCAGGCACTCAGTCAACTGACTGGACCGCTCTTGAAGTGTCAGGATCCCAGTCAACTGACTGGACCGCTCTGGAAGTGTCAGGCACTCAGTCAACTGACTGGACCGCTCTTGAAGTGTCAGGAGTGAGGTTTACTAATGTTCTAGCTGTCATGTATTACACTTGCATAGATAGCTAGAAAGATAACATAGGATAAGATAAGATTGATTGATGAGATAGATACAGTAGGTAGGCGGATAGGTGGATGCTTTAATGGCAGAGCTAGGAAGGTCTAAATCAGAACTTAGAGTATGTCGGGCCTCTGGTGAACTAACTAGGCCAAACTTAACTGGTCCAGAATAAGGGGCAGTGTCTCAGCCCACACTACAGCCTGGCCTCCTTCAGAGAGGGATTAGGTTGACCCCTCTAGCAAATCAGGCCCATATGGGCTTTGGGTCAGATGATATCTACCCAACCTGCAGTGGGCCATAGCGGGCCATAACGCCCCACAGGCAGGCAGGAGGCAGACGAGCCAGCGTAAAGACTTCCTGGAACATTCAAATGCATTTCAAATAATTTACAGTCACCCGTTCCAGGGAGGCAGTGTGTGTGTAGCCATCCTTCAGTGTTTAAGGAGCCACACGCAGATCAGCCTACAGACAGGAAGTCCAAAGGAAGCAATCTGCAGCCTGCCTCCTTCACGAGGACTCTGAGTCCAGAGCAATGGAGGCCTTTGTCATCAGCTGCTCGTAAAACTGGTGATGTTTCCCTGTCGGCGCGCAGTAAAACTTCCCCAGCCGAGCGTTTAGCAGTGTGGTTTCTCCCTCTCTCCCTCTCTCTATCTCCGCCACGCTCTCTCATTTTCTCCCTCTGCTCTCCCTCTCCATCTCCCTCTCTTTTTTCTATCTCTCAATCACTCTGTCTCTCTCTTTCACTCTCTCTCCTTATCTCGCTCCCTTTGTGTTCTCATCTTTCAATAGTCTTCAGTCACACCCAAACTCTACACACACACACACACACACACACACACGGACATGCTACGTCCTTGATTGGTGTTTTGGTTGTATTCCATCCTCAAGATAGAGATGCACATGTGCGAAAGTTCTTCCAATCCCACTGCTCACAGAGTATTTCACATGTCCACAGAGTATTTCACATGTCCACAGAGTATTTCACATGTCCACAGAGTATTTCACATGTCCACAGAGTATTTCACATGTTCACAGAGTATTTCACATGTCCACAGAGTATTTCACATGTCCACAGAGTATTTCACATGTCCACAGAGTATTTCACATGTTCACAGAGTATTTCACATGTCCACAGAGTATTTCACATGTCCACAGAGTATTTCACATGTCCACAGAGTATTTCACATGTCCACAGAGTATTTCACATGTCCACAGAGTATTTCACATGTCCACAGAGTATGTCACATGTTTACAGAAGGTCAAATACATTATGTCAGTTTTAATGTGCTTGTGTTGAGAGAACAGTAATTGGGAGTGTAAACACTGAGGACAGGCAAGAGTTACCGTTTTCTCACAGACTGAACTGCTTTGAGATGAAGGATTACTTCCCTGTATAATATGAGATTAATATACCATGTAATCAGAGATTAATGCACTGTATAATCTGGGCTGTTGGCAACCTAAACAGGCAGAGAGTGATGACAGAGTTTTGTGGGGATGGATGAACGTTTGACAGCACCTGTGACTTATTCCCTGTTTGAGAAACGTGTTGTTTCCCGTTAAAACCTAAACCATATTCTCTCTCTCTCTCCGTCTCTCTCTCTTGCTCTGTCACAGACTCACAGACACACACACACACACACACACAGAACTGCTAAATGTCCCGTCCTTCACCCCTGGAAAACAGAAAAAGACTTGCAGTTTGTGTAGGTGGAAGTATCTGTTGCCGTAGTGACCCTCACTCTTCACAGAGACTCCAGGCCCTAACAAATTGCTTCCTGGTCACGGTTTCCCATAATCACCCACTCTTAAGGTCAGACGCACGGAAAATCTGCCGTCATCCATCATGGCAGGCCCCTCCTGCCTCTGACAGGGGTCAGCAGCATCTCAATGATCTTCAGAGTGCATACTTCTCAAGGAAGCAGCCCCCTATCACAAGACACAGCAAACATCCAGGACACAGAGGGAAGTGGCAAGTCTTTACACAAAAACAGTGAAGTGGGTAGAATATATAGGTTTGTGAGGTTTGAGTCTCCTGCTTTATTTTGGGAGGGACAACCAATAATATTCTACACTTTAAATATGTTGTCTGATGTCCTCCCTTACCCTAAGCACTAATCCCTTAAAGACTTAACTGGCATGAATCAGTCAATCAAGAGGTCCGTTCATGGCAGTAAGTATTTGAGGGTTGCTTGACGTGTATCAATTCAGGAAAACATAAAGGACTCAACTGACTGCAGATGAAATCATAACCACACCACATCTGATAGTTTTGAACATTTAAATCTCTTTTGAAATCGCTCATAAAATCCTTATATTACTCCTAATTGGTACTTTCATTATTTAACTAACTTTAATCAGGTCAAGTCAAGCAATGATGAGAGTTTTTCAAACAGTGTGTGAGGTTATAATATATAACATGTCATCCAACATTATAAGAACAATTCGGATTGATGGAGAGATTAGAACATTACGTCACTGGAAAAATATATCAGATGGGCACTATAACACATGTCATTACACATGTTATAACTAGGGGTGGGACATTAACACGTTAATTACGATTAATTAATTACAAACAATTTAACGCGTTAAAAATATTAACGCATTTTATCGCAGTTTACTTACCTGGAATGTTTGTCAGTGCATGGTGTTGTGGTACGCCAATTATACTGATGTAAACAGTTCTGGTGCATCCATGGAACCTGAAAGCGTGGTGGGTGTGCTGGATGGTAAATTTTTATTCAAAAGCGACCAGATGGAAGTGTTGACAAAGGCATAGTTTACTGCAAACTATGCGGAAAAGAGTTCGCCTATCATAGAAGCTCGTCAACTTTGAAATAGCATTTAAACGCGAAGCATGTCGCCGCGATCACTGAAACTGCTGGAGCTCAAGGTAACAGTTCTGGTCAGCAGTGTAAACTAAACTAAATGGCGGTCTTCCAGAAGAAAATTAGCAGGTCAGCGTCAGAAACATTGACGAATGCACTCGCAAAGTGGATTGCCCAGGACTGTAGACCACTATCAGTCGATAATTAAACTCATCTAATGGCTGAAATGTTTTTTAATGAAATGCAGTTTATTTATTTTTAATGAAATGCAGTTTATTTTTTTGAAGACATTTATTTCAGCCATTAAATGAGTTTAATTATCGAAGTGACGTCTGTGTCTATTAGTATTTGATGAACTCTTCACACATTTATATAAAATATGTTACTTTTGGGGCAAATACGGTAATGTAGTTAGTTGAGATTAATTAAGATTAATTAATTACAAAGCCTGTAATTAATTAGATTCATTTTTTTAATCGAGTCCCACCCCTAGTTATAACACATGGATGCAGATGTTTTCTAATGATGACAGGCTCAGTTGAAGTATGCGGCTCTCCTCTGGGATCCCGCAGTGGTGCAGTAGTGGTGTGAGCGGTCTGTTATCATGTTTAAGAGGATTTAAATCATCTCACCCGTGTTGTAAAGCCAGCTACTGCCAGAATCAATATTTTTAACTCAGTAATATAACAGCGTAAATCATGATATTGCGTAAAGGGTCTGTGTTTCCCGGCGTCTGCTTCATGGAGAGACAGACACAGAGTGAGTGCTGGGGCCTCAGAGTCTGTTAGAAGACTTAATGCTGAGGAAGACCTGGCCACCAAATTACTCACATAATGTTGAAGGCTGTCATACCTCATATCACCATCAAAATCCCCCACCTCTCACTCTGCCTGTCTCTTACTCATCTCAAACACACACACACACACACAACATACAACATACTTCATTTTGCTGTGTGTGTTTCACTAAGTCATGACAGGGTTAAATGCAGAGACCAGATTTCCCTCACAGGACTAAAAGAGTGTAGATTGTTCTTATTTTTATAGTAATATTATAGTATAGCATTATAGTAATTAACATTTCAACCACTTCCTGAAATTTCATATCAGAAGCTGAAAGTGACAACAGTAACCCATTTACAGCAAACAAGCAACACTTAACCCTGGGAATTTGGTTTGTGAACTTCAGTGTGCTGGTGCATTAAGCTTAGTTAGCCTAGTTCCCCTCCCGTAGAGAGCGTGTGAGAGCACAGGTGTGAGATCAGAAGCATACTGGTGTACTGTAGTGAAAAAAACCCTTTCTGCCCGGCGTCCTTCATGGAACGTATCCCATCCTGTCCTGACGTTTGTGTCTTTGGTGAAGACCCCTAGGACACATGTGTGTGTTATTAGCGAGGTCCCTGCTGGCTGCGAAGGCCTTGCTATGGTAATTGTGTTGAGCTGCGTTAGCCTCATAGCCGTGCAGGCTGAGATGGAGAGATTAAACTCCTTGGTGGTCCAAGTTCACCCTGGCTGGCTTTTCCCTGTTATAGCATTGATAGGCTCTGGTATATGCGGCCATAATCACCACATATTCACAGACATACAAGCGCAGACACACACACACACACACACACACACACACACACACACACACACACACACACACACACACACACGACTGTGCCCCACAGCTGTGTGTGGGATTGTGAGGTGTGACATTGGAGGTATATTTTCATTTCACACTGTGCACTCAGGATTGCTAAAAACATGGTTTTGTATCCTGAGTGAGGAACCGATATGGAGGGAATCAGTAGATGTCTGATCCTAGTTACCAGCTGTGACAGTATGGACAGGAGTTTTTTTGTGCTGAACAAATTTTCTTTCTCTCTGGGAGGGTTTGTGTGTGTGTGTGTGTATGGGGGTGCAGGAGGTGAAGTGGGTGTGGATAGTGTGTGAATGATTCCCCCTCCATGAAGTTCCATCTGGGTTCCTGCTCCATCAAGTCCTTGAGAACCGACACAGAATCATCTCCAAACTACAAGATCTGTGTGACACCTGGACTGGTTCCCCTGTAGAGCAGGTGTGGATTAGTGGATGTCTCTTAGACCTTTCAGTCAGCAGGAACACAAGGAAGCACTTAAAACACACTCACTCACTCTGCTGGAGTGCGGAGTTTTCAGAGGTATTGGAGGACCTGATCCAGTTCACCCTGCATCTCAGCATCTTTGGCCTGGGACTCTGGTGAGGGGGGTGTGGTGGGAGGGGTATTGCCGTGAGGCATTGACTTTGTCCCCCAACCCCCAACCCCACTAGCTCCATCCTGCCCCCACCACTGACCCACAGTTGCCCCCTTAGGCAAGAGGTCTTGAGGGGGTATCATCTGGGAGTGATCAAGTGATATTGAACAAACACACATGCCAGTCTTCTGGACACACACCCACCCACACACACACGCCAGTCTACTGGACACACACATACACATGGCAGTTTACTGGACACACACACACATGCCAGTCTAGTGGACACTCACACACACACACACACACACATTTCATTGGCATTTCCCTCATTCAAATCGTCTTATCAGGGTTTCTCTCATTCAAATCATCATATCAGGGTTTCTTCTAAAGTCAACATGGGGAAACAGTTCCCCTACTGTACATTCTGCTCCATTACACTGTAAATGCTATATACTTAAATACTCAAATACTGTCATCTAGGGAGGCAAAGTTTGCGTCTTGGCAACCAGTTTTAGCCAATGGATTGAAGCACGGCTTGATGCTTAGCAGTCATCATGGTAAAGTGAAAATAGGAGAACTGGAGGCTTCCAAGTGAACGTAACTGTGGAAACGAAGCTGCTTTCAATCACACCGCTGGTGTCCCGACTCGAGTGGCTTAACGATAGACGATGGAGTAGAGATGCAGACCTTGAATTTCCCATTGAAATGATTTCTACTTCTTCTAATTCAACAAACTTCACAGAGTAAGCCTAAGCTACCGTGAAGTTGGACAGGATTCAAAGAAGAGCTAAGAATAGGCTATAGATAGGCTATAAACAGACTATAGATAGGCTATAAACAGGCTATAGATATGCTATAAACAGGCTATAGATAGGCTACTCATTATTTTATGATGGGAACTTTTGGAACATGACTGCAAGGACATTCAGTGAAGAAAATTATTCCTAGCTTTTGTCCTATGTTTGCGAAAGAGCCCACTGTTGTCAGCATGAATGGAATGGGTCGTGTGTGTGTGTGTGTGTGTGTGTGTGTGTGTGTGTGTGTGTGTGTGTGTGTGTCTGTGTGTCTGTCTGTCTGTCTGTCTGTCTGTCTGTCTGTCTGTCTGTCTGTCTGTCTGTCTGTCTGTCAGTCAGTCAGTCAGTCAG
>PYXC01002600.1:75000-85000 GCA_015244755.2 Tenualosa ilisha | reverse complement strand
ATACTCCCATCTCACAAAGGTCATGTGACCACTTGACCTTTGAGAGAGACGCTTCAAGCTATGACAATCCAACTCACCTCTGGATCTCTGAATATGTGTGTGTGTTCTTGTGAGTGTGTGTGTGAGTAGGGTGAGGGGAATGTGTGTGTGTGTGTGTGTGTGGAGGGGTGTATGCGTCAGAGTGTGTATGAGTGTGTGTGTGAGTAGGGTGAGGGGGATATGTGTGTGTGTGTGTATGAGTGTGTGTTTGTGTGTGTGGGGGTATATGTCTGTCCTTCTGTCTCCTGTGTGGCCATATCCACTCTGAGCAACACTGTGAGCCCTGGAAGCATTAATGTGCATAACCACTCTTCTCCGAGTGTCTCAGTGCTGCTCTGGCCCTGACGCGTAACGGTGGAGTGATCTGAGCCAAGTGGTCAGCACCCAGTACTAATAAAAACCCACCCACGGGTGAGCGTGCTAACAGCACACGGTGAGTCTGTCCCACTGCAGATGTGTTAATGCTCAGATCAGTGTTGGGGTGATGAGTACTACTGTAAACAGGAAGAAGAGTTTGTTTATTCAGGTTGGACACACAGCACCCTGGGGAGACCCATGATGTGTCTCTGGGTCATGATGAGGTGATGGTGTGTGTGTGTGTGTGTGTGTGTGTGTGTGTGTGTGTGAGTAGATGATTATGGAGTATTATTACAGCTCTCCAGAATTCTGCTGGATGTTCCATTGACCTTGAATTGACCTTCCCAACGTTCAAGTCAGCTATGTCTTTATAATGACCGCTGTCAATTGCAATGGGCTTCAGATTGACATCTTCATATCATTCCATGAGTAGAGATCATTCTCTTATCACAGTGGAGATCACAGAGATCATTCTCTTATCACAGTGGAGATCACAGAGATCATTCTCTTATCACAGTGGAGCTTCAGTGACAGTGAAAGTAGAGACTAGAGTTGATTAGCTGCATTCTAAAGAATATTTGAGTTGAGTTGTAAACTGTAAAAACTGTTGAGTTTTAAACTGTAAAAACTGTAAAAAAACTGTTGAGTTGTAAACTGTTTATCTGCGGAAGTGACAAAACAGCAACATTTTGTGTGAAGTTTCTCTTCTCGTTTGGCAGATAGTTGTATAATGTATTGGCAGATAGTTGTATAATGTATTGTCCACTGGTCATTATGGAAAAGTAAGTCCTTTCAGGACAAAACAAGACTCCTACCAAAGCAAACTCTTCTAGCGTGCCGTGGAACCTGACATGCTGACGTGTGTGTGTGTGTGTTTTACTGACTGCAGATAACGTGCTGTGTGACGTGTTACAGCTCAGTACTACAGGTGCAGTGCGTTGTGAGATGGGTGTGTGTGAGTGTGTGTGTGTGTACACTGATTGCAGATGACGTGCTCTGAGTCAGTACCACAGGTGCTTTCTGCTCCTCTCTTCTCTGTGGGAGACAGGAGACACCTGTGGCAACTTTGGTGTGTGTGTGTGTGTGTGTGTGTCTGCGTGTGTGTGTGTTGTAAAGTGAAGGATGTTCCACACTCTGAGTCAGATCATCACCCATCAGCCTAATCAGCTCCCAGCCAAGAGCACAGTAGAGCTCACACACATCTGTCTGTGAAAGTTTGTGTGTGTGTGTGAGCATATGTCTCACTCTCTCTCCCTGTGTGCATTGCTGTGATTAATGACAGTTTAACTCTTCAGAGAGAGAGAGAGAGACCCAGAGAGAAAGAGAGAGAGAGAGTGTGTGTGTGTGTGTGTGTGTGTGTGTGTGTGTGTGTGTGTGTGAAGTGCATGGGAAGTGGGCCCCTGGGCAAACCCTGCCAACACCACCTGTTTACCCTTAAACAAAACAGACCCTCTTTGCAACTTGTTTACCATAAACACACAGACCATCTTTCCAACCTGTTTACCCTTAAACACAAACAGACCCTTCACTGTTAATGTGAGCCTGCAGGAGGAGACATACACAATAGTGTGTAATATCAGTCAGTACTGCCATTCACCACACACACACACACACACACACACACACACCACAGAAGGAGGAGACATACATAATAGTGTGTAAAATCAGCCAGTGCTGTCATTCATTTTAACACACACACACACACACACACACAGAGAAGGAGGATACATAGACAATAGTGTGCAATATTAGGCAGTTCTGTCATTCACACACACACACCACACACACACACACACACACACACAGAGAGAGAAGGAGGATACATAGACAATAGTGTGCAATATCAGCCAGTGCTGTCATTCATCCCCCCCCCACACACACACACACAGAAGGATGATACATAGACAACAGTGTTGCAATATTAGCCAGTTCTGTCATTCTTTCACACACACACACCACACACACAGAAGGAGGATACATGGACAACAGTGTGCAATATCAGCCAGTGCTGTCATTCTTTCACACACACACACACACACACACACACACACACACACACACACACACACACACACACACACACACACACAGAAGGATGATACATAGACAACAGTGTGCAATATCAGCCAGTGCTGTCATTCTTAGAGTGTCAGTCTAACACTTAGATCTATTAGCCTCAGTAGCACCAGCTGCTGCATGTTCTACAGTACTATGTCAGTACTATGGTCAGTACTATGGTATGGTCAGTACTATGGTCAGTACTATATGGTCAGTACTATGGTCAGTACTATGGTCAGTACTGTGGTCTTCTCTGGTCTCTATGCTCAGATTTGATCTCTGAAAGAATCTGAGTACAAGTGTGTGCAAGTGTGTGTATGTGTCAATGAGCTAACAGGTGAGATGAATTGGGCCTAAATTTGCAGTAGTGTTTAATGTGTTTGAGTGTGTTTGTGTATGTTTGAGTGTGTTTGTGTATGTCTGAGAGTATGAGTGTGTTGAGAGTGTTTGTGTATGTTTTAGTTTGTTTGTGTATGTTTGAGTGTGTTTTTGGTCTTTTTGTGTGTGTTTGAGTGTGTGTGTGTGTGTGTGTGTGTGTGTGTGTGTGTGTAGGCATGCTATAACGCTAAAACGAATTCAGTCTCCCGACCCGTACTGCCAGCCAGAGCAAAGTTCAGCAATACCTCCGTTCCTCCATTGAGCCAGACTCCTATCCTGACAACTATTGAGTTCAGCAATACCTCCGTTCCTCCATTGAGCCAGACTCCTATCCTGACAACTATTGAGTTCAGCAATACCTCCGTTCCTCCATTGAGCCAGACTCCTATCCTGACAAGCCATCCCACCCCAACATCAAAATGTCTCGTCTGGGCACGACCAATAGACCGGGCAGAATCAGCGGTTGTCTTTCAATCTGGATAGCACTACGACCAATCACAGCAACATCAGCAAAACAGCAAATACGTCCTTCTTTGAAAATGACTTGAGTGCCTTTTTCTGCTCAACTCTCAAAGAAAAGCCCAGGTCTAACTAACAATTCGATGCCAAAGCCGATTCAAATGACCGCTATTTCTTGCCCACTGATGACAGCCCTGTCGTTTTCTTGCTAAGCCCAACAACTCTCCACAAAGACAGGGCGTTTTGATTGGTCATACCAAAGCTTGGTAAGACGTTATGGTGCGTGGCTAGATGTACCCGCTGAGCAAGCTACTCAGAAACATAGGTAGCTAAGCTAGCAGTTACTCCACATCAGATGAAGCTCACTACACTCAAGCTACCTGAAGAAAAAATGTAGCAAGCTAAGTTACAAAAACATGGCAGAAGTAGTTTGCTACATGTGGCGATACTTTATAACACAAAAAGACAAGAGTAGTTTACTACATGTGTAGATACTTTATAACACAAAAAGACGAGTAGTTTACTACACGTGTGTAGATACTTTATAACACAAAAAGACAAGAGTAGTTTACTACATGTGTAGATACTTTATAACACACAAAAAGGCCTATAAATAAATGAAAGGGTCCAACTTTTCTGCTCAAATTCTATTAGTGACCAAACTAACAGGTCTCTCCAATAGACATACAACAGTAACCAATAGTATGGAATTGCACTTGCATATAGGTAAAGAGCTTTTAAAACAATAATTTCACACATAATCCACATTCCGTGCCCAGGATGTCAAATGGAAGAATAGTATGTGTGTGTGTGTGTGTGTGTGTGCTTTATTGGGTCCTGAAAAAAAATTCCCTAATTTCCCTGTGGTTATACAACATTTCTTATGATGCCTGCAGCATTATAGTCTTTCTAATCTGACTGTAATGTTCACACGTGATTGACAGAAGAAGCAGAATTGGCTTTTGTATCGGCCTACTTTTTTTAAATGATGCCACCCCTCATGCAACAAGAATCCCATTTTTGCAAACAACTCTTCTCCCATGCACGGGCTTGATGTAAGCTCTGCTGCTGTGAGCTGATGCTCTGGAAATGGAGCGTATGGGTGAGCTACCACACTACTAGGCCAAATAACTAATTCAACTTCTGAAAAGCTGTTGGATTCAGAAAATAGCTGATCTACTCAGACATGTAGTTAAACTAGTTGTATTTGTGTTTGTTTGTTGTGTTTGTTTGTTTGTTTGCTTCAGGTGCATCATTCTATTTGTTTGTTGTTTTTGTTTTTGTTGTTTTTGTCCATCTTCCCCATTATAAGTTTGCTACCTTCCAGATGAAGTAGTTTTATTGGAGTAAAAATCAGGTCTGTTTGTGGGTTTCATGAAGTTAACTATGCTCATGTTGCTGATATATATTTTGAGTGCTTCTCTTAGAAAGGGTGTGTGTTTTCTGTGTGTGTGTGTGTGTGTGTGTGTTGGGGGGGGTCTCTACTGTCACGCCTCTCTCCTCTTTCCCAAAACACACACTTCTCTCTGCTCTCTCAACCAAGAACTCTAAACACACACTTGTCCTCACTTTCTCAGAAAACACTTCAGTAGATGAGACACTGCAGTTTGCTTTCTCTAAAGCTGTCAGTACGCAGGTATGTCTAAATGTGTGTCTGCGTGCGAGTGTGTGTGTGTGTGTGTGTGTAGTTATGGGCATTCACCCACACATTGATTCACACACATCCCAAGTTCCCAAGCTTTCAGAATCTTCTCCAAACATCCTTACACAAGAACCCTTGTGTGTGGTCCACAGTATGTCCCCACCCTCCATATACACACACACACACATACACATGCATGCACACACACACACAAACCATCCTCTCTTTGTTTCTGACTGTGCCAACAGCATGGTGTGTGTGTGTGTGTGTGTGTGTGTGTGTTATGACAGCCTCTGACAGGCGGGGCAGGCAGGGTCGTGCTCTGACTCTTAATTTTAGAAAGAGACGCAGCTAAAGAGACTGAGAGAAAACAGTGACGGGGCGTTTGGACACACACACACACACAGCTAAAGAGCTGGTTTGGTTTGGACTGTCCCCAGATCAGGCCCTCGCTTAAGAGACCAACACACACACACACACATACATACATAAATAGAGAGATTAGAGACATACACACACTCACACACACACACACACACACACCAACACAGAGAGACACACATGCACACATTACTGTTTAAGACAACAGTCCTCACTGAGTGGGTAGGGTACTGATGAACTCCCTGACAGCTTGTTTTCTCTCTCTCTCTCTCTCTCTCTCTCTCTCTCTCTCTTTCTCTCCAGATGAGGGGTGGGGTTGTGTTTAACTAAGGGTCCTTGTGTTGGTGACAAACTCAAAGTCTCTTGAAATAAACCTGTACAAACATCTTTCTGCTGCTTTTTAAGGAGGTTGTTCCAGCTCGCCCCTGACAAGGCCTACGCTCACTTCAGATCACACATATGCATGCACACACACACACACACACACGCTCACACACACGCTCACTTCATATCTGGTCTGTTCCCAGTTTGGACGTATTGTGGTGGCGTAGCAACGCTGACGTTCCCCAGAAAAGACCCCCTTGACATGATCTGGTTTTCGTGCCTCTTTCAAATCTTCTGCACAAACATGTTTTATAACTGTGCCGAGGTATGGCTTGGAAGAGAGTGTGTGTGTGTGTGTGTGTGTGTGTGTGTGTGTGTGTGTGTGTTTGTGCACAGAGGTATGGCTTGGAAGAGAGTGTATGTGTGTGTGTGTGTGTGTGTGTGTGTTTGTGCACAGAGGTATGGCTTGGAAGAGAGTGTATGTGTGTGTGTGTGTGTGTGTGTGTGTGTGTGTGTGTGTTTGTGCACAGAGGTATGGCTTGGAAGAGAGTGTATTTGTGTGTGTGTGTATGTGTGCACAGAAGCATGGCTTGGAAGAGAGTGTATTTGTGTGTGTGTGTGTGTGTGTGTGTGCGTGCGTGCATGCGTGTGTGCTCCAAGCTCCAAGATTTTAGATGTGCCCAGAGAACAGTCAGGGCAAATATGTTATGGTCCTCCATTCTCTGCAGCTGTGAGCAAATGGCTACTTTATATATCGGTCTTAGTCTTTAAACTGCAGGAATGATGAGATGATCCTTCGGACATTTCTATAAACACATGGACAAATAAACAGCACTGCACTTGGACTATTCATCTTCAGAGCCATGGCCTGTTTCCTAGTTTGAGGAATGAATCAGACGCAGGCTGAAGTGTGTGTGTGTGTGTGTGTGTGTGTGTGTGTGTGTGTTTCCTAGTTTGATGAATAGTCGGGCACATGCTGGAGTAAACATCTCTTCTCCTGGTCTGTCATGGCCGCCGCCCATTTCCTGGTGGTGTGGTGGTAATGGAGCTCTTTCAAGAGCCTTGGCTGGTCGCTCATTTAACATTCAGCTTTATTTGTGTGTGTGTGTGTGTGTGTGTGTGTGTGTGTGTGTGTGTTGTGTGTGGTGGGTGTGTGTTCAGTTATTTAACATTGAGATCTAATTTCACCTCCCAGTTGCAGACCCCATCCTGCACCTCTGATTGCTCTGGGTTCTCCTCCATTCATCTTTATTTGTGTGTGTGTGGTGTGTGTGTGTGTGTGTGTGTGTGTGTGATTGCTCTTGGTTCTCTAAAAAGGATTAAGTAGTTGCACACATGCTGTGGTCACATTCAGAGAAAGCCAAGCAAATGTGCAAAGCACTAGTTCACTATGATACCCATCCAACCTTCTGAAAGTGTGTATGTGTGTGTGTGTGTGTGTGTGTGTGTGTGTGTGTGTGTGTGTGTGTGTGTGTATGTGTATGTGTGTGTCCACGTGTGAAAGTGCTGCCTGTGTTTTAATCATTTCTTCTCAGCAAGGTCACTTGTGCCACACCCACGGCTGTGGTCCGGTGGGAAACCTTCAGAGGCCTGTGTGTCTGTGTGTGTGTGTGTGTGTGTGCATGTGTGTTTGTGTGCTTGTGTCTGTGTGTGTGTGTGGGTGTGTGTATATGAGTGTGTTTGTGTGTCTAGGCGTGTGTGGGTGTGTGTATGAGTGTGTGTGGTAAAGAGGGGTATGTGTGGTAAAGAGGGGGGTGTGTGGTGAAGAGGGGTGTGTGTGGTAAAGAGGGTGTGTGTGTGTGTGGTAAAGAGAGGTGTGTGTGTGTGGTAAAGAGGGGTGTGTGTGGTGAAGAGGGGGTGTGTGTGGTAAAGAGGGGCTATGTGTGGTAAAGAGGGTGTGTGTGTGTGTGTGGTAAAGAGGGTGTGTGTGTGTGTGTGGTAAAGAGAGGTGTGTGTGTGTGGTAAAGAGGGGTGTGTGTGGTGAAGAGGGGGTGTGTGTGGTAAAGAGGGGCTATGTGTGGTAAAGAGGGTGTGTGTGTGTGGTAAAGAGGGGTGAGTGTGTGGTAAAGAGGGGTGTGTGAGTGTGGTAAAAAGGGGGTGTGCGTGGTAAAGAGGGCATGTGTGTGTGGTAAAGAGGGTGTGTGTGTGTGGTGAAGAGGGGTGTGTGTGTGTGGTAAAAAGAGGTGTTTGTGTGTTAAAGAGGGTGTGTGTGTGGTGAAGAGGGTGTGTGTGTGTGTGGTAAAGAGGGTGTGTGTGTGTGGTAAAGAGGGTGTGTGTCTGGTAAAGAGGAGTGTGTGTGCGGTAAAGAGGAGTGTGTGTAGTAAAGAGGGGTGTGTGTGGTAAAGAGGTTGTGTGTGTGTGTGTGTGTGTGTGTGTGTGTGGTAAAGAGGGTGTGCGTGTGTGGTAAAAGGGGGTGTTTGTGTGGTAAAGAGGGGTGTTTATGGTGAAGAGAGTGTGTGTGTGGTAAAGAGGGTGTGTGTGGTAAAGAGGATGTATGTGTGGCAAAGAGGGTGTGTGTGTGTAGTAAAGAGGGGGTTTGTGGTAAAGAGGGGTGTGTGTGTGTCTGGTAAAGAGGGGTGTGTGTGTGTCTGGTAAAGAGGGGTGTGTGTGCGGTAAAGAGGAGTGTGTGTAGTAAAGAGGTTGTGTGCGTGTCTGTGGTAAAGAGGGTGTGTGTGTGTGGTAAAAGGGGGTGTATGTGTGGTAAAGAGGGGTGTTTATGGTGAAGATGGTGTGTGTGTGGTGAAGAGGGTGTGTGTGTGTGGTGAAGAGGGTGTGTGTGTGGTGAAGAGGGTGTGTGTGTGTGGTGAAGAGGTGTGTGTGTGTGGTGAAGAGGGTGTGTGTGTGGTGAAGAGGGTGTGTGTGTGGTGAAGAGGTATGTGTGTGTGGTGAAGAGGTGTGTGTGTGTGGTGAAGAGGTGTGTGTGTGTGTGTGTGGTAAACATAAGGCCTTTCTAGGGGCTTCAGGAAACCCAACAATAAAGAGACAAAAAGATTCGACAGAGACGAGAGAGGGGGATAAAGATAAGAGGAAGAAGAGAGAGAGAGGCAGAGAGAAAACAGGAAGTACGACAGGTGAGGTCGAGACAGAGGTGCACTTTCTTCTTCAATGTAGGAAATATTCATACTTCAGTAGATTCACACACATAATCCCAGGATTCCAAGATCTATGTGAACAGGAATTGCATGTGTCTTACTTGGACAGCAAGGACAGACTGCAGCTCTCGCTGCCAAATATGTCACTGAATGCCATAAAGTAAGGGACAGTGGACAGACACCACCAACACATATGGACACCAATCCACACCTGTCAGAACACACCACACCCACACACTGACACATCAGCATTCATCATCCATCCACACACAGACCCCATGCACAAACACACACATACATACATGCACAAACACACATGCATATACGTACACACACGCGCACACACACACACATATATATAAAGCATACATGTGTGTTCATCATAATGTATTGTTTGGATGTTATGCTTTGGCAATGCAATGAACTATTTGTCGTGACAATAAAGCAACTTGAATTGAACTGAAAAAAGGAAATATAGACATGATGGACAGAGATTAAAGAGAGAGAGAGAGAGAGAGAGAGAGGGAAATATAGACATGATGGACAGAGATTAAAGAGAGAGAGAGAGAGAGAGAGAGGGAAATATAGACATGATGGACAGGGATTAAAGAGAGAGAGAAAGAGAGAGAGAGAGAGAGATAGACATGATGGACAGGGATTAGAGAGAGAGAGAGAGAGAGAGAGAGAGATAGACATGATGGACAGGGATTAGAGAGAGAGAGAAGAGAGAGAGAGACATGATGGACAGGGATTAAAGAGAGAGAAAGAGAGAGAGAGAGGGAAATATAGACATGATGGACAGGGATTAAAGAGAGAGAGAGAGAGAGAGAGAGGGAAATATAGACATGATGGACAGGGATTAAAGAGAGAGAGAGAGAGATAGACATGATGGACAGGGATTAGAGAGAGAGAGAAAGAGAGAGAGAGAGAGAGAGATAGACATTATGGACAGGGATTAGAGAGAGAGAGAAGAGAGAGAGAGAGAGAGAGATAGACATGATGGACAGGGATTAAAGAGAGAGAGAGAGAGAGAGAGAGAGAGAGATAGACATGATGGACAGGGATTAGAAAGAGAGAGAGAGAGAGAGAGAGAGAGGGAAATATAGACATGATGGACAGGGATTAAAGAGAGAGAGAGAGGGAGATATAGACATGATGGACAGGGATTAGAAAGAGAGAGAGAGAGAGAGAGAGAGGGAAATATAGACATGATGGACAGGGATTAGAGAGAGAGAGAGAGAGAGAGGGAAATATAGACATGATGGACAGG
>PYXC01002600.1:50000-65000 GCA_015244755.2 Tenualosa ilisha | reverse complement strand
TGTGTGTGTTGGGGAGAGTTGAGTGAGGAGTGTATATCATTTCAAACAGAAGCGGAGCTCTTTGATGTGCGCACGTCCGCTGAAGGCCTGAAATCCAACTCCCCCACCCACCCAACACACACACACACACACACACACACACACACACACACACACACAGTGCAACGCCCTGTGGTAATTATAGCCCACAAGACCTCAGTAGATGCAGCAGGAGACACTTGAGGAGATACACCAGCAGAAGGAGTTGCACACATCTGTGTGTGAGAGACAGTGTGTGTGAGAGAGAGTGTGTGTACTTTTGCACACATCTGTGTGTGAGAGAGAGTGTGTGTACTTTTGCACACATCTGTGTGTGAGAGACAGTGTGTGTGAGAGAGAGAGTGTGTACTTTTGCACACATCTGTGTGTGAGAGACAGTGTGTGTGAGAGACAGTGTGTGTACTTTTGCACACATCTGTGTGTGAGAGTGTGTGTACTTTTGCACGCATCTGTGTGTGAGAGACAGTGTGTGTGAGAGAGAGAGTGTGTACTTTTGCACACATCTGTGTGTGAGAGACAGTGTGTGTGAGAGAGAGTGTGTGTACTTTTGCACACATCTGTGTGTGAGAGTGTGTGTACTTTTGCACGCATCTGTGTGTGAGAGAGAGTGTGTGTGAGAGAGAGTGTGTGTACTTTTGCACACATCTGTGTGTGAGAGTGTGTGTACTTTTGCACGCATCTGTGTGTGAGAGAGAGTGTGTGTGAGAGTGTGTGTACTTTTGCACGCGTCTGTGTGTGTGTGAGAGAGAGAGTGTGTATTTGCACACATCTGTGTGTGAGACAGAGTGTGTGTGAGAGAGAGAGTGTGTGTGACAGAGAAAGTGTACGTTTTTGCACGCATCTGTGTTTGTGAGAGAGAGAGTGTGTGAGAGAATGTGTGTATTTGCATGCATCTGTGTGTGTGAGAGAGAGTGTGTGTATTTGCATGCATGTGTGTGTGAAAGTATGAGGGACCCTTCAAGACATTATTCATTCTGGCCTTCTCACATACATACCTTCTCCTCTCATGTACATATATATTTTCACTCTCACATACATACATATTTTGCACTCACATACATACATTTTTCACATTCATACATACAATTTCTTCACGTACATACATTCCCCTTTCACATACATACATTCTCCTCTCACATACATACATTCTCCTCTCACATACATACATTCTCCTCTCACATACATACATTCTCCTCTCACACACATACATTCTCCTCTCACATACATACATTCTCCTCTCCTCCAGTAAGGTAAGGTAAATCAAGAGGCAATCAATAATGACTTTTTTTACAATTCACTTGAACAAGGCAAAAGTGGACTAAGTACTGTATGCACTTTATTGTTAGTGTCTTGATAATTGTAATGCATTGCAATTTGTATAGCTACACAATACAGGTAAAGCTTCACAAATTAGAACATTGTTGAAGAGTTCATTAATTTCAGTAACACAAGGTAAAGAAATATCTGATGTCTGAAAAATATTTCTGCTCCTGCACTACGTACGGATATAAGATTTACAGGCGGTACGTAGTACCGTAAGAGAAGAGGGTTTATGCTGACTAAAAACCCCACATTTAAAATGAGTAACGTGCGTTGTTTAAGCAGAAAATACATCTACCCACAATATGTCATTTGAGACAAGTGTCCGATGAAGAGAATAGCGTAAAGTCAACCCAAATAGTCATCCAGCGATACTGATCTGTGGAGCGCGTCTGCTGCAGACAGCTCTTTTATTTGCGGTCTGTCGGATTTGGGGCGTTTGGAGCGAAGAATCTCCTCGATAAAAATGTGGACCTCTTTTGAGATAATTTGTGTTTATTCCAACATCACAGAGCGCTGCACAGGTGTTTTCTGTCAGACGACGACTGTCATGACTTAAATGCTCCCTATGCGCATATTAGGCTATGAGGGGGTACGCTGAGGGACCATCTCCTATGAACGACTTGCACCTGACCGATGTCTTCAACTAACCCACCCGCAACTCGGACCACAAAAAATAATTATGAAAATATTGTACCCGACCCGCTTACAGACCGCATATTTTCAAAAGTAGCCTAGTCTATGCTCTTTATTAACTTATAGCATCCTCGTCTGTGGAACAGTAGTATTGGTTCCTCTTCTTATCTGCTCAGCAGACCAGGATATGTTGGCTAAATGCGGGGAGGCCAAAATCCCCCTCAGGACCGCGATGGCTTCATTTAGCGCAGCTGCCTCAAGTTCCTCCATAATACTGCATGAGTTACGTTACCTTCGTCCTATTAGGATCAGGACCGGACATTTTCAGCCAATCACAGCTTGATAAATGCCTCGCCTTCCGTTTCCACTATACTGCTTCCGTTTCCACTATACTTTCTCTCACACACACATATATTCTTCTCACACATACATACATTCTTCTTTCACATGCACATATTCTCTTTAGAGATGAAAAATATGAATGTATATGAAAGGAAAATATACGTGTGTGAGAGTAATATATATGTATGTGAGAGTAATATATGTGTATGTGAGATGTGTACAATATATGCATGCAAGAGTAAAAATACATGTATGTGAGAATAAAACATGTGTGTGTGAAAGGTGTAAAATTAATGTACGTAACAGTAAAAGTACACATATGTGAGAGGAGAATGTATGTATGTGAGAGGAGAATGTATGTATGTGAAAGTGAGAATATATGTATGTGAGAGTGAGAGTATATGTATGTGAGAGTGAGAGTATATGTATGTTAGAGTGAGAGTATATGTATGTGAGAGTGAGAGTATATGTATGTGAGAGTGAGAGTATATGTATGTGAGAGTGAGAGTATATGTATGTTAGAGTGAGAGTGTATGTATGTGAGAGTGAGAGTATATGTATGTGAGAGTGAGAGTATATGTATGTTAGAGTGAGAGTATATGTACGTGAGAGTGAGAGTGTATGTATGTGAGAGTGAGAGTGTGCGTATGTGAGAGTATATGTATGTTAGAGTGAGAGTATATGTATGTTAGAGTGAGAGTATGTGTGTGTTAGAGTGAGAGTATATGTACGTGAGAGTGAGAGTGTATGTATGTGAGAGTGAGAGTGTGTGTATGTGAGAGTATATGTATGTGAGAGTGAGAGTATATGTATGTTAGAGTGAGAGTATATGTATGTTAGAGTGAGAGTGTATGTATGTGAGAGTGAGAGTATATGTATGTTAGAGTGAGAGTATATGTATGTGAGAGTGAGAGTGTATGTATGTGAGAGTGAGAGTATATGTATGTGAGAGTGAGAGTGTGTGTATGTTAGAGGGCCAGAATGAATAATGTCTTGAGTGGCTCCTCATATGAAACTGTATGTGTGTATTTGCACACATCTGTGTGTGAGAGAGAGTGTAAGTGAGAGTGTGTGTATTTGCACACATCTGTGTGTGAGAGAGAGTGTAAGTGAGAGTGTGTGTATTTGCACACATCTGTGTGTGAGTGAGTGTAAGTGAGAGTGTGTGTATTTGCAAGCATCTGTTTGTGAGTGTGTGTGTGTGTGTGTGAGAGAGAGAGAGTGTGTGTGTGTATTTGCGTGTGTGCAAGCATGTTAGTGCATGTGTGTGTGTGTGTGTGTGTATGTGTGTGTAGGAATGTCATGTACATGCACACAATAGAGCAAAGAGTATACGGGACGCTCTCTCTCTTTCTTTCTCATACACACACACACAAAACACACACACACACACTAGACTGTGCTGATGTGACCCCTAAGAACCACGGTACTGTGTGTGGGTGTTTCTCATCAGTGTTGGGAAAGTTACGTAACTAATTACTTCTGGATTACTTTTCAACATTTTGAGTGAATTTTCTCAACTGTCCACCATTGTCAGTTTTTGAAACCTGACAGTTTTTGAAATGCTTGTAAACTCCCTCAGCACAGCCACAGCAGTGTTAGACTTCAACACCTCAACACCGCTTTACAGTAAGATGCTGATCTTTGAGTAGCTATGCCTGCAAATCAAATATTTGACATTCAACATTTGGTGAACGTTACTGTATCAGTAGTTTTCTATGTGCATTGTGCATATGTGTACCTGCTCACTACAGCTAATGTCTGTCTCTTGTAAAGGGCGAGGTCTACATTGTAGTTTCTGTCTGGCATTGCAGGCCTCCTGGCAACTGCAGCTCAGACTGCTTGTATGCTGTAGACAGAGCAGCAAGTCAGTGGTGTTGCCAATTAAAACATTATAGGAGAACCAATTAGACATATCAGAATAGTATCAGACTTTCAGCTGTAAATATAGGATGTATATTTGAATTATTGAACATATACTCATTGTTTCTGCAGAAGATATTCATATGTAACTGAACTTACAATCCTTTGTATTTCCTGACAGTAACTGTACCTTTGTAAAGTAATGTAACTGATTACTGTTACTTTATTTTGTAATTAAATTACATAATTTCATTACATGTAACTCGTTACTCCCCAACACTGTTTCTCAGATACTATTAAACTCCTTCACGCACGTAGCACCAAACTCTCTCTCACACACTGACAAACTCTCTCTCACACACCATTAAACTCTTTCTCACACACTACCAAACTCTCACACAGCATCAAACTCTCTGTCACACACTACTAAACTCCCTGTTACACATCACCAAACTCTCTGTCACACACTACTAAACTCCTCGTTACACATCACCAAACTCTCTGTCACACACTACTAAACTCCCTGTTACACATCACCAAACTCTCTGTCACACACTACTAAACTCCCTGTTACACATCACCAAACTCTCTGTCACACACTACTAAACTCCCTGTTACACATCACCAAACTCTCTGTCACACACTACTAAACTCCCTGTTACACATCACCAAGCTCTCTGTCACACACTACTAAACTCCCTGTTACACATCACCAAGCTCTCTGTCACACACTACTAAACTCCCTGTTACACATCACCAAACTCTCTGTCACACACTACTAAACTCCCTGTTACACATCACCAAACTCTCTTTCACACCTCCAAACCTCTTTTCCATACTAACAAACCTCCTTTCACATACAGCACCCAGCACAAGTATTGCCTAGCTGCGTGGTCTCTGAGCTGGGACTCGCCACGAGGTCCATCACGTAACATGACTAAAGAGTCACTGGTTGATCTAAATGTCACTACTGATGACTGTGAAGGGAACTATCTCATAAAACTCTACATGTCTGAAAGTCTGACAGTGTGTGTGAGAGATAGTTTGGGTGGATTTGGTGGACATATGATGAGTTTGATAGTGTGTGTGAGAGACTTTGATAGTGTGTGAGAGTGTGCAGCTGATATTTATAACCTATTATGGCCTCTCCTTTCCGTGTGTGTGAGTGTGTATATGTGTGTATATGAGTTCTGGCTGTGTTCTGGCAACGTTCTGGCCCTGAATCAGCTGTCTGGCATGTCTCCTCTCTGGAGTGTCCCAGGCTCCTGGTCATAAACAGCAGGGAATTTATACAGCTCTTAAAGGAGCCCAGCAGACCACATAAATCAGGAGCATTTCATGTGAACAGCAGCAGTGTTACACACACACACACACACACACACACACACACGCACAGTAGATAAGCACACAAAAACCAACATTGGGTCATACATGCACTGACTCTGTTCATCTGCAGAGCTTTTATAAAACAGAAAACACAAACTCCTTTCTCTCTGTCTCCCTCCTTTCTCTCTCTCTCCCTTCTCTCTCTCCTTTGTGTCTCTCTCCTTTCTCTCTCTCCCTTCTCTCTCTCTCTGTCTCTGTCTCCCTTCTCTCTCTGGCCCAGAAAGAGTGGATTTGACAGCATTTGTCCAGGACTGAAATAGAACTGAAAGAAACCAGAGCAGCAGCAGGAGAGCTACTGTACTGAGGCCATCTCTCTCTCACACACACACACACACACATAGTAATACATAAACACACACAAATGCACACACAAATGAATACTCTCTGTCCCTTTCACACTCACACACACACACACAGAGAGAAAGAAATAAGGAAAGAAAGACTGCGACACTCCAACTCCGTCACACACCAATAGGACTCCAGTAACAAAACACAGTAACACTTTACAATAAGGGTACATGGATAAAGCAAAAGCACTTTCCAATAAGGGTGCATGGATAAAGCAAAAGCACTTTCCAATAAGGGTGCATGGATAAAGCAAAAGCACTTTCCAATAAGGGTGCATGGATAAAGCAAAAGCACTTTCCAATAAGGGTGCACGGATAAAGCAAAAGCACTTTCCAATAAGGGTGCATGGATAAAGCAAAAGCACTTTCCAGTAAGGGTGCACGGATAAAGCAAAAGCACTTTCCAGTAAGGGTGCATGGATAAAGCAAAAGCACTTTCCAATAAGGGTGCATGGATAAAGCAAAAGCACTTTCCAATAAGGGTGCATGGATAAAGCAAAAGCAGATTTGTGTGGCAGAGCGCCTTTAATTACGGCATTAACACGTTTATAATGAGTGTAAACATGAGTTATTAACACGTTTATAATGAGTGTAAACATGAGTCATTAACACGTTTATAATGAGTGTAAACATGAGTCATTAAAATGTTTATAATGAGTGTAAACATGAGTCATTAACACGTTATAATGAGTGTAAACATGAGTCATTAAAATGTTTATAATGAGTGTAAACATGAGTCATTAAAATGTGTAACTCAAACTGAATCCTGCCTGTGCCACATGTGAGCAAGGAATCAGAACTGGGTCTCTGACCTTACAGAGAAAACGCAGCCTAAGAGCTAAGTAATTTAAGGGGTTAAAAAATGGTCTTGGTTATGGCTGTTGACTGTACACATACCCAAGATGTGATGGTTTGACAAGATTGTGATGATGATGGTGATGATGGTGCAGCACTTTGACACATAATGAACAAGCTGCATCATGACCCCACCCACCAAACAGTACACTTGCTGCAGTAACCCAGGACTTGACATTAGCACCCACCCGCCACCCAGTATACCTACTGCAATAATCCAGGGATTGATATTAGCACCCACCCAGTATACCTACTGCAATAATCCAGGGATTGAAAGCATTAGCACCCACCCAGTATACCTACTGCAATAATCCAGGGCTTGGCCTTAGCACCCACCCAGTATACCTACTGCAATAATCCAGGGCTTGATATTAGCACCCACCCAGTATACCTACTGTAATAATCCAGGGCTTGATATTAGCACCCACCCAGTATACCTACTGCAATAATCCAGGGCTTGGCCTTAGCACCCACCCAGTATACCTACTGCAATAATCCAGGGCTTGACATTAGCACCCACCCAGTATACCTACTGCAATAATCCAGGGATTGAAAGCATTAGCACCCACCCAGTATACCTACTGTAATAATCCAGGGCTTGATATTAGCACCCACCCAGTATACCTACTGCAATAATCCAGGGCTTGAAAGCATTAGCACCCACCCAGTATACCTACTGCAATAATCCAGGGCTTGATATTAGCACCCACCCAGTATACCTACTGCAATAATCCAGGGCTTGAAAGCATTAGCACCCACCCAGTATACCTACTGCAATAATCCAGGGCTTGAAAGCATTAGCACCCACCCAGTATACCTACTGCAATAATCCAGGGCTTGAAAGCATTAGCACCCACCCAGTATACCTACTGTAATAATCCAGGGCTTGGCCTTAGCACCCACCCACCCACCGAAAGCGGATCAAATTGGTCACCTTCAGTATCACTGGACACTTTTGAAGGGCTGCGTACAGAACAGTCTACTGGTTTCATTCCATTTCAGTTTCGTTCTCCCCAACCCTCGTTTTCATACCCGAGTGCTTGGAACTGTGCTTGTCAGCAGCGAGTGCTGAGGGCATTAATGTTTTTCAAATTAGCTCCTCCCAAGAAATCTAGCAACATTTTGGACAAACCTTTACCAAGCAAGAGAGTTTTGGCCTGCAAATGAGATGGAAAACACATCTGTCTGCACTCGGTTCAGGGAATGACTGACTCCAAGATCTGAATCACTGAATAGCTATATTAAAACCTAGGCACCATAAATGCAATTAAAATATAGCCTTGATGATGGAGCTACTTCACCCCTGTATTACAACCCCAAAATAATAGTCTTTACAACAACATAGCTCATACTTAGCAACATAGCGACTGAACATTTAGTTTATAGGCTACTTAGCATTGGAGAGCCTGGCAGACGGATGTCCATGTTTTGGTTTGTTTTCCCGTTTTTGTCCCCTCTTGTACTTCCTAGGTACAGGTGGCATGTAGGGTCAAACTGTGCGGTAGCTAATTTGGCTCACACATGCTTTATTTGAGACCAGCCAGCCCAGTGTCAGAGCCGGTTCCGCACCAGAGGAATGAACACGTCGGCCGGTTCAAGATTAGGAGCGGGGACCAGCACCAGCGTGATTCTGTGTCAGGCTGAGAACGTCTATGGTGAGAGTGATGAGCTCAAGAAGGTGTCGCAGCGGAGAGGATTTGCTTGTTAAAGAAATGAAATGAAAGCTGTATTTACATCCTTACCAGATGAACTCATACACATGTAATGCTTCCTTTACAATCACAAGGGCTGGAAAGCTACCTTGTACTTCTTTCATATAAACCAATGCACACAAGTAGAAGATTCAAGATAGCAGTCTTTACTACCTCTCATTAAACCAGTATAAGGGAGGGAAGTTATGTTTGTTTGCTTCTCAAATAAATAAATAAATAAATAGTGTGTTGAGTTTTTAAGAGTGCGTGCATGCGTGTGTGTGTGTGTAACCTAATTTAACAAAAGAAGTTGTGCCAATTGAAAATGCTGGGTAAGTAACTGTCAGTAGCCACATTGCCAAGTAGCAAAAAGGTTCATGTCAAGCCCTTTAATAACCTTTTTTTCACCTTTCAGACATCCTAACCTGCAGACACTCATCTCATCCTAACCTGCAGACACTCATCTCATCCTAACCTGCAGACACTCATCTCATCCTAACCTGCAGACACTCATCTCATCCTAACCTGCAGACACTCATCTCATCCTAACCTGCAGACACTCATCTTATCCTAACCTGCAGACACTCATCTCATCCTAACCTGCAGACACTCATCTCATCCTAACCTGCAGACACTCATCTCATCCTAACCTGCAGACACTCATCTCATCCTAACCTGCAGACACTCATCTCATCCTAACCTGCAGACACTCATCTCATCCTAACCTGCAGACACTCATCTCATCCTAACCTGCAGACACTCATCTCATCCTAACCTGCAGACACTCATCTCATCCTAACCTGCAGACACTCATCTCATCCTAACCTGCAGACACTCATCTCATCCTAACCTGCAGACACTCATCTCATCCTAACCTGCAGACACTCATCTCATCCTAACCTGCAGACACTCATCTCATCCTAACCTGCAGACACTCATCTCATCCTAGCCTGCAGACACTCATCTCAGGGAGGTGTCTACCCCCAGCCCCAGTGATCTGACGAGAGAGACAGAGGTCGTCTGTTAAGGTATAGCCTACGTCTGACAAAGTGCTACACAGGAGTGATGCTCAATCTCTCTCTCTCACTCTCTCTCTCCCTCCCTCCCCCCATCTCATCCTCACACTCACACGTTCCTCCGACTCGCAAATGAAATTTGCACGATTATGTAACTTACAGGAGATTTTATGTCACTCGTGGGGGTCCAGGACCTACTGTCCAAATACGGGAGACTCACAGAGCTTTCGAGAGCCTTGGGATGCCTGCCTTTACGACCAGTGCCCCACCAGGTCAGACTCTCAGGCCCCGTGTACACTGAGCTGGATGTCTATAAAACCCATTTATTTATGCAATGGCCTCCATCATTACCACGGAAATGACGGTTTCAGTCACTGAAAAAGGCTTCCTTTGAAAACTCCGGCCAAAGTGGAGATCTCTGAAAGCTCTGTCTTCAGACAGTTTAAACACTGTGATGTGCTGGTCCCTCCTCTACATGGAAATGTAATGACTAATTTGGTTCAGAGAGCGTTCAGGCCGGCAATGAAGCTACTGCTATGCTCCTCAGGTACATAGAAAACTTGTAGTGACACTTTTTTGGCTTCTGAGCAGGACAGCAGGAGGACCGAACACACTCTCTTACACACACAAATAAGTATACATGCACACATTTACCACACTCACACACACACAAATATGTATACATGCACACATTTACCACACTCACACACACACAAATATGTATACATGCACACATTTACCACACTCACACACACACAAATATGTATACATGCACACATTTACCACACTCACACACACACAAATAAGTATACGTGCACACATTCAACACACTCACACACACACAAATAAGTATACATGCACACATTCAACACACTCACACACACACAAATAAGTATACATGCACACATTCAACACACACACACACACACACATAAGTATACGGGCACACATTCAACACACTCACACACACACACAAACACACATAAGTATACATACACACATTTAACACACTCACACACACACACACACACATAAGTATACATACACACATTCAACACACTCACACACACACACATAAGTATACATACACGCATTCAACACACTCACACACACACACATAAGTATACATACACACATTCAACACACTCACACACTCACACACACATAAGTATACATACACGCATTCAACACACTCACACACACACACAAATAAGTATACATACACACATTCAACACACTCGCACACACACACACAAGTATACATACACACATTCAACACACACACACACACACATAAGTATACATACACACATTCAACACACTCACACACACACACACACATAAGTATACGTGCACACATTCAACACACTCACACATTCGCACATAAGTATACATACACACATTCAACACACTCACATTCACACATAAGTATACATGCACACATTCAACACACACACACACACATAAGTATATGTGCACACATTCAACACACTCACACACACACACACATAAGTATACGTGCACACATTCAACACACACACACATAAGTATACGTGCACACATTCAACACACTCACACACACACACATAAGTATACATACACACATTCAACACACTCACACACACACATAAGTATACATACACACATTCGCTTGTCATATACAGGACCTCTTTAGCTCCTCACATATGTACAGTGCCAAGTTTGTTTCTGGAGCAGGACAGCATGGATGTCCCAAGCATACACACACACACACACACACACACACACACATCCGTACACCCTGGCTGCCACCGTCGTGCCCTTGAGCAAGGCACTGAACCCTAAGGTGCTCTAAGGGAGACTGGCCCTGATGTAATTGATAGTAGACAAATGTAAGTGGCTTTGGATGAAAGTGTCTAAGTGCTAAATGCATAAATGTAAATGTAATGTACTAACACTGACGCACACACACGCCACACACACACTTATCATCCTCCCTGAAGCAGTGCAGGACTTCTCTCTCTCTCTCTCTCTCTCTCTCTGTGTCTCTCTATCTATCTCTCTCTCTCTCTGTGTCTCTCTCTCTCTCTCTCTCTCTCTCTCTGTGTCTCTCTCTCTCTCTCTCTCTCTCTCTTTCTCTCTCTGTCTCTCTCTCTCTCTCTCTCTCTCTCTGTGTCTCTCTATCTATCTCTCTCTCTCTCTGTGTCTCTCACTCTCTCTCTCTCTCTCTCTCTCTGTGTCTCTCTCTCTCTCTCTCTCTCTTTCTCTCTCTGTGTCTCTCTCTCTCTCTCTCTTTCTGTCTCTGTGTCTCTCTCTCTCTCTCTCTCTCTCTCTCTCTGTGTCTCTCTGTGTCTCTCTATCTCTCTCTCTCTCTCTCTGTGTCTCTCTCTCTCTCTCTGTGTGTCTCTCTATCTCTCTCTCTGTCTCTGTCCAGGGTGTGCTTAGTCTCAGTAAAGCAGCAGATTCATTTCTCTCTTAACCCCCCGTGATGAAGTGTGAGATTTATAACATCTCATGGTCCCCTCCACTGCTCCACGGCTCACTGCCGCTCAAGAGCCTGCAGGACTGGCCCTGTTTGAAGACTTTTACACACACACACACACACACACACACACACACACACACACACACTCACACACACACACACACAGGGCTGGCTCTGTTTGAAGACTTTTACACACACACACACACACATACACACACACACAGGACTGGCCCTGTTTGAAGACTTTTACACACAGACACACACACACACACACACACATACACACACACACAGGACTGGCTCTATTTGAAGACTTCTGCACACACACACACACACACACACACACACACACACACAGGACTGGCTCTGTTTGAGACAGTGCTTGTGTCTCTCTCCTCGCTCTGGCCTTAGTGGCACACATAACCACAACATTAGGCAGAGTTTCAGAGTTTTCAGCTGGACTACGGCTAATGTAGTACTTAGCCAAAATCAACTTGCTAACTGAGGGTCATTTTGAAAGACTTCACTAGACACACACACACACACACATACACACACAAATAATCCACAGTTATGTTCAAATACATGTCCCCTCCCTTTACCTGTCCATCTCTGGGAGACATTTTTCACACACATTTTCAACCACACACACACACACACACACACACACCAGTTCTAAGTGTAGGGGGCTGTCAGTAAGTGTGTGACCTGTGGCCTTTTGGGGGTGCTGGCGGGGTTTCTAGCCCAGGTTAGCAGGGGCTGTGGGAGTGTGGGAATAAGCCCATGATGGAGGAGGTAACAGGTGTTGCACACACACACACACACACACACACACACACACACACACACACACACACACACACACACACACCATAAGAGTCCTCATCCTAGCTGCTCATACAATACTAAAACACAAGGAGAGAAGAGGGGGAGACAGTGTGACAGCAGAGGAGAGAGAAAAGAGATAGAGCGGAGGGAAGAGAGAGAAGAGAATGAGCGGAGGGAAGAGAGAAAGAAAAGAGAAAGAGCGGAGGGAAGAGAGAGAGAAGAGAAAGAGCAGAGAGAAGAGAGAGAGAAGAGAAAGAGCAGAGGGAAGAGAGAGAGAAGAGAAAGAGCAGAGGGAAGAGAGAGAGAAGAGAAAGAGCGGAGGGAAGCGGGGTAAAGGAGAGAAATGGAGTCATAAAAAGAAGAGAAGAGAGTAAAGAGGGGAAAAGAGAGAAAGTCTTAGAGACAGGTTTGTAAAAGCCATCTATAGGAATTAGACACATACACACACACACACACACACAGGATTCTTGTATAAACATAAGCACTCATCCAGGCACACACACACACACACACACCACACACTCATCCAAGCAGGCTTTCTCCCCAGCATACCCCTCCAGCAGCACACACACACACACACACACACACACACACACACATATTCACATAGGAACAATGTCAGCAGGCTGCTGCCATGCGTGGGCCATCTAATATTTACCCAACAGCCTGTCTGACACCTCATACCGTCCACACTCTCTTATAGATAGGCCCTCAGACACACACACACACACACACACACACACATAGGCCCTCAGACACATGCACAAAAACACACACACACACATAGGCCCTCAGACACATGCACAAAAACACACACACACACACAGCCTGCACAGTCTTAGGCCCTCAGACACACACACACATGCACACATACCCTTAGCCCCTGAGACACACACACACACACTTAGGCCTTCAGACACACACACACACACACACACACACACTTAGGCCCTCAGACACACACACATATGCACACACACCCTTAGCCCTTAAGACACACACACACACTTAGGCCTTCAGACACATACACACACACACACACACACTTATGCCCTCAGACACAAACACACACACACACACACACACTTAGGCCCTCAGACACACATACACACTCTATGTCCTTCAGTCTTCCCACTTGAAGCCCCCAGAGTTGGACACTACCAGAGTCACAAGGCAGAACTCCTAAATCAGCTGTTAATTTAATAATTGAATCCATGTTTTAAATGAGTATTTGTTCACTGTTCAAATGGTGTTTTAAATAAGTATTTGTTCACTGGGCCCATGGCTACATTTTTTGGATTTGAGTATTGTATTGAAGTGTCTGTAGATGGGTCACAGGACTACATTTCCCCCTGAGCACCAGTCTTCTTTCGCTCAAAGTTCTGGCTGCTTTGCTGTGGTCAGTGGAAAGGGCCTCTCTGGCCCCCTACTGGCAGAGAGAGGAACTGCAGGAGATACAGTCCTGTAGTCTCAGTGACCCATGATCAGATCAGATCAGTTGATTAGTGTACAGATCTCTGGCCCAGATACACTCATACACACGAAAACACACACACACACACTCCTACACCCCCCCACACACACTGCTACACCCACACACACACACACACTCCTACACCCCCACCCCCCCCACACACACACTCCTACACCCCCCCCCCCCCCACACACACACACACACACTTGCACTGGTGAGCTGGTGAGCTCCTCTCTGCCACTGGCATGGACTTCAAAGCTGGGTGGAGAGTTTGCTCTCTGAAAGCATTCACAAGGGAACACTGATGGATAAACACACACACACACACACACACACACACACACACACCTAGACACACATACATATATGGACATTGAAACCCAGAGACACTCACAGGAAGAAACACACACATGGAAGAAATGTTTATGTAACACAACCTTTTTAGGGTGTGTGTGTGACAGGTGTTTGCTTTTCACAAACAGGGTTGGGAGAGCATACCCCGGTAGAGTCATCTTCCACTTTTCAGAAAACACACACACACACACACACATGCACTGATACAATACACAATTTTGCATGTATGCATAAAACACACACACACACACACACACTCATTCATGCATGCACAACTGCAACACAAACTCACATACAGACACAAGAGATACAATATACAAACACACACATACACATGTGCATACACACACACACACACACACACACACAGTGTCCTTGAAAGGAG
>PYXC01002600.1:0-30000 GCA_015244755.2 Tenualosa ilisha | reverse complement strand
AGAGAGTGTGTGTGTGTGTGTGTGTGTGTGTGTGTGTGTGTGTGTGTGTGTGTGTGTGTGTGTGTGTGTGTGTGTGTGTGTGTGTGTGTGTGTGTGTGCTGATTGCTCCTCTGATTACTGTCAGACACAAAAGACAAGTTCAAAGCAGAGCAGACAGCCTCTGCATCAGGGCCTGTGTGTGTGTGTGTGTTTGTGTGTGTGTGGTGCATGTGGTGTGTGTATGGTGTGCGTATGGTGTGTGTGTGTGTGTGTGAGAAAGAGAGAGAGAGACAGCTCTCTCTCTCTCATCAGGGCCTGCCAGAGCATCACAGGTCGCATGAGAGGCCAAGAAAGATTCTGGGATAGCAAAGTCAGAGAGGATTCTGGGATAGCGGAGGGAAGACATGTGCAGATTGGGGGGGGGTGTATGAAACTAAGACAGACAGTATGTGACCCTCAGGGATGACACTCAAACACTCAGACCTCAGACTCTACTCTGAGGGAGTGTGTGTATGGAAGAGAGCGAGATGGAGACGCCAGCTCTGAACGTCTTTACCCAAAAAACAGTTATGACAGACATTAACTCTTAAACATAGGAGTTATGACAGACATTAACTCTTAAACATAGGAGTTATGACAGACATTAACTCTTAAACATAGGAGTTATGACAGACATTGGGCTCTTTTTTCACGATCACATGCGCATTGTCTAAAGTCTGTCGCGCAAGTTGCTTTGGGGTGCGTGCCCGACACAATTTGGTATTTTGACGGCGGGAAGAGCGAACATTGCGCCAGGCGCATGGTTCAAAAGGGTTGGTCTTAAAGTACTTCATTAGTCATGGGTGTGTTTTGGGCGTAACATACAATTAACCAATCAGGATTTATACTCTCATTCCCTTTAAAAGTCAGCGGTGCATTTTCCATGGTGTGTTGCTATTACGATGGCAAATTTACCCGGAAGACAGGAGCGTTTTTCGATGGAGGAGACCGATCTGCTAGTGCGTGAGGTAAAAGCGCGTGAACAGGTTATCTTCGGGGATGGAAAGAATCCCCCCAGACCTCCACGGGTCAAGGAAGTATGGGAGGAAATATCCTCAGTTGTGTCCTCCGCCTTTGGCAAAAAAAGAACATCCGAACAGTGCAATATTGTGATATATGTGATGTACATTTATATTTCATATTTCCAGGGACTCCATAATTTTTTTCTCCACATGAAAAACTTTTGTATAAACCCTGCTGCGCGCTCCTGCTGATGAGAGAAGCATGGTGTTCGCGCATTGTGCACGCTTTCATATCCCAAAGTGCTGTGCGCCCCTAAAATAGCTTTTCAGCAATGCGCAACTGATGACAGACCAGGGTTTTGTTGGTCACTGGCGGATTTAATTTTTGCGTCCTTATAATAGCATCTGGCACGCTTTGCGCCAGACCACACCTCTTCGTTTCGCTGACACACCCCTGACAGGCAGTGTCATCTGCTATCTAGACAACGTGATTTTTTGCCTGAAAAAATGAACGATGCGCTGGCACAGAATAGTAATGACACCATGCGCATGTCGTGAATGCACAGTGCGCCGCGGCATGATAGGGCCCATTAACTCTTAAACAAAGGAGTTATGACAGCAGCAGTGGTGGACATCGGCCCATCTTCGGCCCGCCCCTGGCTCACATATGGTGAATCCAGTCCACCTGCCCACGTCTCCCCTGTGTATGTGTGTGTGTGTGTGTGTGTGTGTGTGTGTGGCATGTGATAATGCGTCTCACATGTGAGCCCAATAAATAAGGTTCTCCCGGCCTCACCTCCTCTGGGCCAGGACACAGCAGCGGCACCACGGGCCCCTTGTTTGGAGCGCTGCTAAAATCAACAAGGCCAACAGGATGCGGCTCAGATCCAAATCTACACCACTGCACTGCTGCTGGGACGTGGACAAGATGGCGACACCTGAAATATCACACAAAACTCCTTTAAAGGGATACCTGCCATATTTTACCCATGGAGCTCCTTTAAAGGGATACCTGCCATATTTTACCCATGGAGCTCCTTTAAAGGGATACCTGCCATATTTTACCCATGGAGCTCCTCCTACAGGCGCTGCCACAGGATCACATGGGCTTGCATCCTCTGCAGCAGAGACACATCCTGTGTACCTGTATACTGTCCAGGAGAGACACATCCTGTGTACCTGTATATTGTCCAGCAGAGACACATCCTGTGTACCTGTATACTGTCCAGCAGAGACACATCCTGTGTACCTGTATACTGTCCAGCAGAGACACATCCTGTGTACCTGTATACTGTCCAGCAGAACAGATGCTTGGAGCAGAGACCCTGAGAAGACAGCGTGGAATGGGGGGGGGGGGGGGTGCAGGTGTTGAGACTGGTGAGCCACATGCTGCGAGGCACATAAAGGAATGAAAACATATAAAGACACACACATACACACACTCATCTGTGTCTACCTCCCACCCTCCCAGAGGTGAATTCCTCTCTTCCCCTCTCTCCACTCTCTCTCTCTTCCTCTCCTGTTTCCTGCTCCTGGTGAAATCATCTCCTATCTGAGGCCTGGTTGCCTCTCAGGCATCTGACAAACCACACACACACACACACACACACACACACACACACGCTACAGCAAGAGACAGACCTGTAGCTAAAGTAGACACACACACTCTCCCAGAGACACGAGCCCTGATCCAGTCCCCTAGACATCCTGCTCCTCTGCTCTCTCATCCTCCCCTGTGTCAGAGTGAGACGACCCCCTGCCCCACCTGCACATCTCTCCCCTGCGTCAGAGTGAGACGACCCCCTGCCCCACCTGCACATCTCTCCCCTGCGTCAGAGTGAGACGACCCCCTGCCCCACCTGCACATCTCTCCCCTGCGTCAGAGTGAGACGACCCCCTGCCCCACCTGCACATCTCTCCCCTGCGTCAGAGTGAGACGACCCCCTGCCCCACCTGCACATCTCTCCCCTGCGTCAGAGTGAGACGACCCCCTGCCCCACCTGCACATCTCTCCCCTGCGTCAGAGTGAGACGACCCCCTGCCCCACCTGCACATCTCTCCCCTGCGTCAGAGTGAGACGACCCCCTGCCCCACCTGCACATCTCTCCCCTGCGTCAGAGTGAGACGACCCCCTGCCCCACCTGCACATCTCTCCCCTGCGTCAGAGTGAGACGACCCCCTGCCCCACCTGCACATCTCTCCCCTGCGTCAGAGTGAGACGACCCCCTGCCCCACCTGCACATCTCTCCCCTGCGTCAGAGTGAGACGACCCCCTGCCCCACCTGCACATCTCTCCCCTGCGTCAGAGTGAGACGACCCCCTGCCCCACCTGCACATCTCTCCCCTGCGTCAGAGTGAGACGACCCCCTGCCCCACCTGCACATCTCTCCCCTGCGTCAGAGTGAGACGACCCCCTGCCCCACCTGCACATCTCTCCCCTGCGTCAGAGTGAGACGACCCCCTGCCCCACCTGCACATCTCTCCCCTGCGTCAGAGTGAGACGACCCCCTGCCCCACCTGCACATCTCTCCCCTGCGTCAGAGTGAGACGACCCCCTGCCCCACCTGCACATCTCTCCCCTGCGTCAGAGTGAGACGACCCCCTGCCCCACCTGCACATCTCTCCCCTGCGTCAGAGTGAGACGACCCCCTGCCCCACCTGCACATCTCTCCCCTGCGTCAGAGTGAGACGACCCCCTGCCCCACCTGCACATCTCTCCCCTGCGTCAGAGTGAGACGACCCCCTGCCCCACCTGCACATCTCTCCCTTGCTCTTGTCTGGCCCTCGGTACACTGTGCTGCTCTGCTCTCTCCTGGGTGGCTGTGGGAACAGGAAACAGGCCCTGTTCAAAGCTTCCCTTCCCTGAGGAGAGAAGAGGCCTGTCAGTCCAGCTCATGCTCTCTCTCTGTGTGTGTGTGTGTGTGTGTGTGTGTGTGTGTGTGTGTGTGTGTGTGTGTGTGTGTGTGTGTGTGTGTGTGTGTGTGTGTGTTGGACCATCTAATGATGGGCTCTTCAGTCCAGCTCATGCTCTCTCTCTCTCTCTTTCTGTGTGTGTGTGTGTGTGTGTGTGTGGAACCATCTGATAATGAGCTCTTCATTCCAGCTCATGCTTCCTTTTCAAATGTAAATGAATCCTCCATTTCTTCTGCTGATCTGTCCATCCTTAAGTAAACTTAAAGGAGAAAAACTGGAATCAATACAATGTAAGGCATAGGGGTTAAGAGTTAGGGCATAGGGCTCAGGGGTTAGGGTATAGAGCTTAGGGCTTAGGGCTTTATGGGGGTTAGGAGGACACTGAGATTACCAGCTACTACCTCCTCCAAGATTCTACTATTGGGCTGACAGATCAAAGATCAAAGGATTTCGGAGTTAAACATGAAAACAAGCACTGCTGGACAACTCCTCAAATGTGCTCACTCTTCAGTCAGTGAAGGACAACTCCTCAAATGTGCTCACTCTTCAGTCAGTGAAGGACAACTCCCCAAATGTGCTCACTCTTCAGTCAGTGAAGGACAACTCCCCAAATGTGCTCACTCTTCAGTCAGTGAAGGACAACTCCTCAAATATGCTCACTCTTCAGTCAGTGAAGGACAACTCCCCAAATGTGCTCACTCTTCAGTCAGTGAAGGACAACTCCCCAAATGTGCTCACTCTTCAGTCAGTGCTGGACAACTCCCCAAATGTGCTCACTCTTCAGTCAGTGAAGGGACTGAGGAAACATAAAGATGATATTCATGTGAAGTGGGACCAAATGATAACTAGTTTCTTTATATTTAGGATGATAATCTGCTAGGCTGGTAGTGATCTAGCCTGGTAATAAAACCAGACTCTCATTCTACACTTTCATTTCATACAGAGGGTCTGAACATTCAGTAGTGAGATTCGATTGCTTACTTGAGGTGTTTAAGTTTAAAAACTTTAGATCAGCTCCTGACTGATAGCCTGCCTGGACTAGCTCTGCGTCCACGACGCCTCTCTATGTTGCTGATTGGTTGCTCGTTGTCTCTGGATGCCTCCAGAGACAATGAGCTCAATGGGATTAAATCCAGACTAGTACTGTAGGGAGATGATAATCAAGCAGAAGTGCTGGGAAGGCATAAATCAGGCTAGTAGTGATAGGTACATCCAAGTTCTTAAGGAGAAGAACAGAAGCCTTGGGCAGTTTTTGCCTTTTCTAAGGTTAAGAAAACAGCTCCATCTGCTGGACACAGAGAAGAAATGCAGCTAGATAAATCAGAGATGTCAAATGGCCCAAAGAGCAAAACTGCCCATCAAAATGACTGTATGATTTTACAAATCAGTGTCATAAAACTGCCCATCAAAATGACTGTATGATTTTACAAATCAGTGTCATAAAACTGCCCATCAAAATGACTGTATAATTTTTCAGCACAGGACAACACAGTCAAAAATCACTGCTAATCTGTGTCAAGGTGCAGGATTAGTAGGCAGGAAGAAAAGTCATTGCAATTTGTGACATTTGTACGGAGCCCCTGAAGGCTATGTGCTCACACCTCTTGTGTGTGTGTGTATATATACATATATATATGTATATATAATATAATATGATATAACATAATATAATTAGAAAGTCTCACGTGCCTTTTAGCATAAATGTCTGCTAAATGCCTTTAATTAAAAAACACCTGATCTTCTGACGATGTCCTCGTTCCCTGAACTGGAATCAAATTAATTAGAGAAAGTGGAGGGCAGCTTGTCCCCCCCAAAACATTGTGTGAAATTCTATAGGAGGCATGAAGGGTCAGGTACATCTCAGGGTTTGTTAGTCGTGGTTTAAAGGTTCAAAAGGTGTTTTGTTAGTAACAAGCATAAACAAACATAATGTCACTCAACTAGCATAAAAAACAACCTCTTAAATTCTCAGACAAAACCTTGGTGTTGAATCTTGAGGTGTAATTTGGCCCAGGTCGCCCCCTTGTGATCATATGTAAGAATTACACCTGCAGCACACACAGCACTCCAACTGGAGACCTGAGCGTAGCCATAGTAACCAGAGGTGAATCCTGGCTGTCTGCGCTGTGATTGGTCAGTTGAGAGACCAGTGGCCATTTAAAAATGACAGCGTTTGGTGCCTCTGAGCTCTGGTGAAAGCGCAGAGGAGGTCTGATACCACACATTGAATGGACTACAGATAGCCCATCTGGTTAGAAAGGACTAGTTCTGCTCATAGCCTACAGGAGATCACTCTTGTCCGAGAATCCAGTGTTGACTCCCATTTGTTGTTAAAGATGCGGTAAGAATCATGAGAACCAAAGCATGGACTGGGCAAAGTTGTGAAATATTCTGCTTTCAAAATGGCGTTACTGATTTGGCAATGCACTTTCCCCCTCAGTCCAGAAAACCTGTTTTTCACACAACAAGTCAACAACAGATGGCATAAAATGATTCTGCAGCTGCTCTAAGGTAGTAGGGCATTATCACACACACACACACACACACACACACACACACACACACACACACACACACAGCACTTTAAAACCATATCAGTAAAGTCATATGGATCCAACCGACCCACAGGAATAGTCTGGTTCTCACACATACTGACCTGCCAGCCAATGCATCTCAGTCTGGCCAATCTCATGTGATCTCAAACCTCCATGAGGCAGGATTAACAGACATACATCAAAATGCCTCTGCAGGCATTGGATATGCCTACGACCAACCAGAGCAATGTTCTGATTGCAGAGACAGAGAATGGGATGCATCACAATTTGAAACAAAACACTTGTTAAGCCGGCCCCCATCGTGTTGGGGTAAAAGTCCGTTTTTGATTGGTTCCCTATCTTAGGCGAATGGGAAGAAGAGAATCGGAGGTCAGTATGTGGAAGAACCTGGCTAGTGCAGGAGTGTTCAGACCACATTTCTCTGCATTGGTGATGGTGACTGTTGTGGTTGTAATGAAGTGACATCATAAAGATACTCACTGTGTGGTCATGCCCTTAGACTGACAATTTAGTCATCACTAGTACGCTGGCTTTGACTGTCTGTCTGTGTTGTTATTATATATATATATATATATATATATATATATATATATATATATATGCCATGTCATTATGTGTGTATTAATACACTCTATTATAAAAGCATGCTGTCTGTCTGGCTCAGGCAAACACTATTGGCTCTGACAGATCAAAAAATGGAGTCAAGTGATGTCAGCGGTTAGACCCTGGAGGATAGTGCTGTGTTTGATGTTCAAAAAATGCTACATTACACATCAAACACACACACACAGACACACACATCAAACTCTCTCTCTCTCTTGCTCTCACACACACACACACACACCTCACATCACACGCAGCCTTTTGCCTGTGGAGAATGCATGATATGAATACGTAATTTTCAGTTCAAATGTTGTCTGAAGGTCTGAATTGTAGTGGGTTTCATCCATAAATGCTGTTAGATACCTCTCTCTTCTCATTTATATGACAAATGCCCAAGGCCAGTGTCAAATGATGCAACAAGTGTGAATAAAAAAACAACAGAAAAGGCTTGCGCCAGATAGAGAGAGAGAGAGAGGGAGGGAGGGAGAGGGAGAGAGAGAGAGGGGCTGTGATTCCCTGGGTATGTTCAGATCAGTTTCAGAAGCATTTGTTCAATAACTACGGGTCAGAGAGCAGCCTATGCTGTAGTGGAAGATACGGAACGCTGCGTGTATTTTTAGGGGGCGAAACATCTTGGACCGCTGCACATAAAAATAACAAAATAATCATTTACATTTTTTTCTCTCTGCTCCATGCAACAATACAGTATATTACTTCTTACACTGTTTTATAATAGTAGTACTTCTTGTTATTTGCTTATTTGTAAAACTTGTAATACGATTGTATGCTAGAAATTCCTCTCCGCTTCGAGTCCCAGTCAGGGGGCGTTTTCGGTCCATTTTTCCTGGACTGAATTTTTCCCCTCCTCAGCATCAGTAGGAGAGAGACAGCCTCCGATGACTGTACGGCGGACCTGGCTGTAGTTTTCGTTAAAGAGAGAGAGAGAGAGAAGAAGAGGTACGTACAAGGACAGCGATTACGGACAAAATACATGACGTCTTTCGAGACTTATTGAGCTGGAAGATCGGTCCACTGTTGATTCTGATAGCGACAACGACCAGGTAAAAATCCGAAGCATTTAGGACTCGGAGATTTTGCAATGGAACGCACGCAGGGAGCCCCTCTTCGTTGCCTGTAAAATTGCACTGTACATTCAGTGTATTGAAAACAAAATGGGGGTTGAGCAGTGATATGGGAGGAGCAGAGGTAAAAGACGAGCTGGGGCTCGATGTCGTCGACCTCTCACTTCGGGAACCTAAGAATACTAGTATGAGCGAAAGCGGTAGTGTCGGGGGAGGCCTTAGATTTCATAGGTGTGCATAATCGTCTTTTCGGTGTAGCGTAACCTACGCAGCACAGCGCTTCTGAATAATTCACGTAGCCGCGAGTCTGTGCGTTGACGGTTGAACGCATCGTTAAATACATTCTGCACGTTTTTCATCAAACAAAGTGAGACTTGCACCGCGGAATGGAGCGGTGTGTGTTGACGCGCTGCCTGCACGCTGCACGCTGCACGGATTTCCCTCTATTTTGAGATAAACAGAAATGCGTGACTACGTCTTTAAGTGAGAGGAGGACAGGCTATTGATAAGGTCTCGCCATGGCGACATGGACTCTTGCTGGGCTCGAACATTATGTGTGCCTGAAAGGTCGTGTTAAGACGCACTGCCTGTCATGCCTGGAGATTCACGCTAAATGTCGTCCGTAACGGATTCCAAATGTCACAAGGGCATCGAAGGCCATTTTCAGTTGCTGAACAAAGTGTATGGAAACCATAAGGCCTCACGGAATAGACTATCGTAGGTTAATTAACACACAGCATAAGGTATCATGTCCACCTTGACCTGTTTCAAATGAATAAATCTGTCCGAGATAGCCAAAGCAGGAGCCTATAATGAAGTTTTATTGTCATGGTAGCACAGCCAAGTAGGCTACCCGAAATAAAAACAATTAACATCCTTGGAGTACATGTGTCGATTTGCACATATACACGAATGAATCTTAATCTGGCTTGAATGATAATAGTTTAACCATCCACGCGCAGGTGGATTCCTTACTGTAGGCTAATCCTGCAGCGACGTGTTCAGGTAAATTCTCTCCGCTGGTTCACAAGTGATCATTGCAATGCTCTGAGGACCTGTTGCTCTCTGACATGAGGCTGTCTTAGTTAATGTCTCTTTACTCTCTCTGCAGGCAGGAGCTCAGTGGGAGGCCGAGATTGGTGAGAACAGAATGTTATTTGTTTGTTATTTTTATGTTATTTTGGATTTAGAGTACAATGTGCGCCCAATCAGTAGAGGTATTTTTGGACCACAATACACTAGAGGCAAGAACACTCCTGACAGAAATATAAGATGGAGCGTCAGTAGGTCTCACACCAAATTCTACAAGCTGTAGTGAACTTTATTGATTAGAGTGTGTGAATGCTGAACATACATACTGTAAATGTGCGCACACACACACAGGCCTACTTGTACACATGTACGCACACGGATGCATACACACACACACACACACACACACATTGACAGACATTGTAAAGGTCAACTGTTATGTGTGAACACCTAATGAACAGCTGATTGTGTAAGTGTGTGTAAGTGTGTAAGCTATTATGAGACTGGTGTTACAGGACACCATTCAGTCTAGAGATGTCTCCTCCAGGCCCCAACTGTTCATGGGTTTTAGACTCCTTGACAACACACACAAACACACAGACATACACACACAGACATACACACACTGTCCGTGGGTTTTAGACTCCTTGACAACACACACACAAACACACAGACATACACACAATGTCTGTGGGTTTTAGACTCCTTGACAACACACACACACACACACACACACACACACACACAGATGTACACACACTGTCCGTGGTTTTTAGACTTTTTGACAGCACACACACCTCCCACATCTGTGGTTGTGAACTTGCACAAGGTACAGCAAGACGATGGTGTCTGCTCTGCACAACACAGGTCACACAAACCTAACTGTGCCATGACTCTATGCCCCTTTCCCTGTACCTCTGGTCTGTACCTGTCTCTTTCTGCCACTCTGGTCTGTGCCCCCTCTCTCTGCCCCCCTGGTGTGTGCCCGTCTCCCTGTGCCCCTCTCTCTCTGCCCCCCTGGTGTGTGCCCGTCTCCCTGTGCCCCTCTCTCTCTGCCCCCTGGTCTGTGCCCGTCTGCAGTGGAGCCATGTCAGCCCGAGGAGGGAAGAAGAAGACGACCAAGTTGTCGCGCTCGGCGCGGGCAGGTGTCATATTTCCTGTGGGCAGGATGATGCGTTACCTGCGCACCGGCACACACAAGTACCGCATCGGCATGGGCGCGCCCGTCTACATGGCCGCAGTCATCGAGTACCTAGCAGGTGAGACACCTGTGTTAATGTGCCACAGTCATCGAGTACCTACCAGGTAAGACACCTGTGTTAATGTGCTGCAGTCATCGAGTACCTAGCAGGTGAGACACCTGTGTTAACGTGCTTGTGTTTATTGGTTCTGTGCAGCCGCATTTATCCAAAGCAATGTGCAATACATTCAATTCATAAGATGCAACATTTAGGCCATGTACACACGTAGGCGGGTATTTTTACAAACGCACATTTGCTGTCCTCCGTTTTCTAAGAACTCTTGGGTCCACACACGACTGTTTTAAATATATTCACATCCACACAAAACCGCAGAATTTCGCGGTAACAGGCTTCTCAGTTGATCCATGCTGTCAATTGTCTGGCATAAACAAGGGCGTATATGTGACGTTTACACATCAATTGTTGCAGTTAGTGACATTTACAAACGTAAAACTCCGGTTATTGATATCCACACTGAAACGCCAAACAGGAGTTTTTCCAAATCTTCACTTTGGTCGGACTTTTTCAAAATCTCCGTTTTAAAGGAGATAATTCTGCGGTTATGTGTGGATGACGGGCCAAATCGTAGAAAAATATATTCGTTTTATCAGATACCCTCTATGTGTGGACAAGACCTCAGCTGGCTACAGCATCATATAGAGCCCGTTTGACACAAAGGCCACTCAAAGCGTTTAAAATAAACCCCAAGAAGGACGTAGACGAAAGACAAACTTAAAACAGTCGGCCCGTCCGTGGGTAGTGAGGTAGGCCAAACGTAGACGTAGTGCACACTTGCATGCTTAAAGTCCACTACTGAAACACACACAAGGAGAGTTTAGGCCTCTGCTACCTAAATACACACACACACACACACACACACACACACACAGAATGTTGGCCTCTGGTACTGAAACACACAAGGACAATTTAGGCATTCACCCGTTGACCTGACCTGCTTTTATTTGTGTGTGTGTGTGTGTGTGTGTGTGTGTGCGCGCTACTGTATGATGCAGCTGAGATCCTGGAGTTGGCAGGCAACGCTGCCCGGGACAACAAGAAAGGACGCATTACACCCCGTCATATTAAACTGGCAGTGGCCAACGATGAGGAGCTCAATCAGGTAACACTTTCAACACGTGCACACACACACACACACACACACACACACACACACACACACACACACACACACACAGTATTAAAAAAAGATGATAAAAAGATTCTGTGCAGTCGTATATATTCATCATGTATGGGATGTATGGGTAAAGGGAAACGCCACCGCTCAGCCAGTTTACTCATTTTTCACCTCCCCTGGAGTTAAACTGTTGAGTTTAACCTTCATCAGTTCATCCATGTTGTCTCAGTCTGACGATGGTGTTTATCTACAGGTTAGCATAGATCATTGAATCCTTTGGTTGCCACTAGCATCGCACTCATTAGCATCTCGCTTAAAAGTCTCCACAGATTTCTGATATTTTTCCTATTTCAAACCAGACTCTTGTGTAGATACAAAGTGGACTAATATTGATGTAAAATGAAATGTGATGATTTTCTAAACCCATGTGTCACGGAACTATACTCTTGTTCTGGTGTAATAATAAGAAAGTGGCTTGGACTCACTGATTTATGCTGGGACTACTTGCGCTATGCCCTGAACTACTTGATCTGCTTGATAAAGAGAGTGTAGTTCCTTGTCTGTGTCCCATGTAGTGCAGGTGCAGTCAGCAAGAGTGGATGAATGATATGACCGTACCCAGAAAACACCCACACACAACAGTCCCCAAACACACTCCCATACACAGCACAGTCCCCAGTGAGCCAGTCATCTTAACCCCACTGTTAGACTTCAGTAGTGCCCACACATGGTCGTCATACTCACTGAGTGTACCTCAACACTGGTGCAGCCACGGGCTCTGAGGTAGTGCTTCAACTAAAGACTTTAATGGGAGTGTTTGAGTAGGAGGACTCAGGCCTGGCAGCAGGTCGGGGGGGGGGGGGGGGGTTGTGTGTCACAAGTTTTGATCAGTCTGAGTTGATATTCAGATGAGTCTTAAGGTTACAGCCAGAGATTGTAGCTGTTGAAGGTTGGCCAATGAAATTACACTAAAGTATTTTAGAGAGGGTTATTATGGTCTGGCTTCATTTGGCCAGAGGTGTTTGGAATGGACCGCGGCCCTGTGAGAGCAGCTGTTTGTGTTGTTTGGTCGTGGGCAGCTCCTGCGAGCGGTGACCATCTCCAACGGCGGAGTGCTGCCGCGGATCCACCCTGAGCTGCTGTCCAAGAAGAGAGGTGGGCGGGGCAAGGTGGAGCCCCAGGTCATCGTGGCTGAGAAGACGAACCGGGGCAAGGGCATGAAGAGACCCCCTGGAAAGAGGAACAAAGGGAAACCGGGACGCAAGCCCAAGGTAACACACACACACACACACACACACGCAAGCAAGCCCAAGGTATACACACACACAGACCCACACACACACATGCAAGCAAGCCCAAGGTAACACACACACTCTCACACACATGCCCAAGGTATATGCACATACAGACCCACACACACACACACACACACACACACACATGCAAGCCCAAGGTATACACACACACACATGCAAGCAAGCCCAAGGTAACACACACACACACACACACACACGCAAGCAAGCCCAAGGTATACACACACACAGACCCACACACACACATGCAAGCAAGCCCAAGGTAACACACACACTCTCACACACATGCCCAAGGTATATGCACATACAGACCCACACACACACACACACACACACACACACACATGCAAGCCCAAGGTATACACACACACACATGCAAGCAAGCCCAAGGTAACACACACACACACACACACACACGCAAGCAAGCCCAAGGTATACACACACACAGACCCACACACACACATGCAAGCAAGCCCAAGGTAACACACACACTCTCACACACATGCCCAAGGTATATGCACATACAGACCCACACACACACACACACACACACACATGCAAGCAAGCCCAAGGTAACACACAGACACATACACACACACACATATGCACGCAAGCCCATGGTTACACACACACCGGTAGCATGTAACCTGAATTTATTAAAGCTTTTTTATATATCCAACAGTATGATGCTCAGAGGAAATGGGCATAAGGACACTCTGATGTACGATATCCTTTGTGTGCTGTCATATCTCACTTTGGACTTTTGTGTGTTTGTTTGTGTGTGTGTGCATGTGTTTGTGTTTGTGTGTGTGTGTGTGTGTGTGTGTGGACCTGTGCAGAAGATCACAGAGAATGACAAGGAGCCGAGCAGTAGCTCCCCCACAGATGATGGCCTGGGTGACGGCTTCACTATCCTCTCAGCCAAGAGCCTCTTCCTTGGACAGAAGGTGTGTGTGTGTGTGTGTGTGTGTGTGTGCGCGCGTGTAAAATTACACAATATGTCCCCTTTAATATTTAATGTGAGGTGTTAAAGGCGCACCAGACAACATTTTTAGGTTAATTTACCAAGTGAAAATGAACATTACAGGTTCCTACTCTTTGGTTTGCAAGGAAATTCACATGGATTGGTGGGAATGTTCAATGTTGTTGCTATTTTGACTGTAGGGGAGCTCCGGCGATTAAAAAATCATGAATGCAGTCATGCAATTCCAATAGTATTCAGACGCCATGCCTGAACTCTAGTGTCCCAGTGTGAACGCAAAATAACAATAACAATAATAATAACAATAATAATTGGGTTCAGCCAGAGATTTAACAGACATTTCTCTGGATCCAACAAAAGCACAGCATCACAGAGTACAGCATTGTTCACTCAACCACACACTACTAACCAATCGGATATAATCTGGGGCCGGGCCTCGGGTCTTGGCAAAACACACTGAATCAGATCCAGCAGTCGCTCATGTGTTGTTAAATGTTTCCCATACCTGCAACGTGCACCGTGAGTCACAGGATGAAGGCAGGTTTGTGAAGCCGGGGGAGGACACCAGAGGTGTCTGCAGAGGCACGAAGAGCAGAAGGCCTGGGCTGGGGTAGAAGGGGTGGGCATCACGGAAAGCCCTTTGGGAGGGGAGCTGGAGCCAAAAGTTCCAGCAATCATGTGTTTCTGCATGTCATGCGCAAGGCGGCTTAGCCTGTATGGAACTTGCCGGAAAAAAAGGTTCTGTGCACGAATCAAACCCCCGTCATGAAGCAGCTGTCTGCCACTAAACACTCCTCGTGTGTGCTGGGCTCTTGAGCCTCACGCTTTGAACTTGTGACACACACAACTGACAGGTCTTAGAAGCTCTCACCACACACACTTTTCCTCACGCTAACTTTGTATGTTTGCCTCTGTAGCCTGTAATTATATGGAAGGATTCCCCACTTACTCTGCCACTTACCCCAGCGCATAGTACACAAACTTGTCATATTGTCAATAAATAGTAGAATACACAATTGAATGATAAACTATTCTAGAATAATTCGTTTTTAAATCACAGCAAATGACTGCATTGCCTCTCCAAATCTGGGCTGATTAGACCCCAAAATAATGCATTTTTGCTCTCATGTCAAATGAGGAGTAGGCACATTCTTCCTCAAATGGTTCCATGACACTTCAGTTAATGAAGCTGCATTGAGGACGATAAAGTCCATAGATCTGAATATTTGCTTTGGCCATGGACCAGCCTGCCCAACCATCAGGATGAGTTCTTCCTTGTCTGGCATGCTTTTGATTGAGAGATAAATGAAGACAGTGGCCTAAATACAAATATAAACCATGCAGAAAAGGTCTATTTAAGTATGGTTTCTCATGAGCATACAGTCTAATGATGAATGGCCATTAAGAATGATGCTTCATCACTCTCAGTCAGTTTTTATCAGTCGTCATTTTAATTAAAAAATGGAACAGAACTACAAAATGAACCTGATTCAACACTTTTGAAATGTAAAAATCTTGAATCTTCTTTTGCAGTCTGTAAGCCCTTACACAACCAGCCATCTGCCATGTCTCTCACTGCAGTCCCTGTCCATTTGTCCATTACTGTCCACAAAATTCATCTGAGGTCATTATTTCAGGAATTATGTTTCAGTTTCTTTTTGCAGTTCAGTATGATGATGTGCATTGTCTGCCTCCAGGTCACACACACATGCATATGCCCCCCCCCCCCACACACACACACACACACACTACAAGCAGGCTATATTATTGTGTAAATGACCCAAGTAGTCTGTATATCTGGGCCAGGAGCCCAAAAGATACAAGATCATAATCCACCCATGGGTGAAAAGGGTCATTTTTGAATGATGTCATAAATTATGAATTATAAGTGCGTTTACACCCTACATCTGGCCACCTCCTGGGCATGGCAAAATGTTCAGGCTCAGGATTTCTGAAGCTCTGAAGTATAGTTTGTGACATAACATGTCCCCTTTAGTATTTCATGCGAGGTGTTAAGCTTTGAAGTATAGTTTGTGACATAACATGTCCCCTTTAATATTTCACGTGAGGCGTTAAGCTCTGAAGTATAGTTTGTGACATAGCATGTCCCCTTTAATATTTCAAGTGAGGCGTTAAGCTCTGAAGTATAGTTTGTGACATAGCATGTCCCCTTTAATATTTCATGTGAGGCGTTAAGCTCTGAAGTATAGTTTGTGCCAACTGTAGCCTCATTAAAACAAGCCTGATTTGACACATTTCTCTTTTCACCTGACCAACACTTGCTGTGTGTGTTAGTCATTAGAGGTTATCATGGCTTGGGGTGTGTGTGTGTGTGTATTTGAGCTGTTAGAGGCTATAATTGTGGTGTGTGTGTGTGTGTTTGTGCTGTTAGACGTTATAATTGTGTGATGTGTGTGTGTGTGGAGGTTATGATTGTGTGGTGTGTGTGTGTGTGTGTGTGTGTGTGAGCTGTAGAGGTTTCGATTGTGGTGTGTGTGTGTGTTGCACTGTTAAAGGTTGTTTGTCTCTCCAGGTGTCCCTGACGGAGAGTGAGATGGGTAAAATCGGCTCCATTAAGGTGGAGGGAATCATCAACCCCACCAACGCTGACATCGACCTGAAGGACGGATTCGGTACGGAAGAGCAAAACACTGTGCTGTTGCTGACGTGACCTTTAACCCCAGAGTAATGAGGAGGACCCTACATTTGAGTCAGTGATTAAGGGCCAAGCTGTGCACAGGTTCAGCAGTAGCTTATACTTACACTGGAGAATCCGTTTAATCATTACGGATGGTTGTTCATTAATCTGAATTCTGAGTAGTACAAGTACATCTGTGTGTGTGTGTGTGTGTGTGTGTGTGTGTGTGTGTGTGTGTGTGAGATTAGGTACGGCACTGGAGAAGGCAGGTGGCCGAGAGTTCCTGGAGGCAGTGAAAGAGCTGAGGAAGGCACAGGGCCCCCTGGAGGTGGCGTCAGGTAATGACACTTCTTACAGATGATCACAGAGCCCCCTTGTCTTTACCTCATGTGTCATGTGACTAGTCATGTCTGTCGTTAGTGGGCTGACTAGCATATGTGATGAACTTGCTCAGGGAAGGCCCTTAATGTGTGACTTGTCGATTCTGAGCACCTGATGGCGGCCCCTTGATTTTCTGTGTGTGTGTGTGTTTGGACATGTGTTTCTTAATATGTGTGTGTGTACATTAATATATATATGTGTGTGTGTGTGTGTGTGCGTGCTCATGTGCAGTGGCAGTGAGCCAGGCGTTGGGCATGGCAGCCCGTTTCGTGATCCACTGTAACGTTCCCCCCTGGGGCTCAGACAAGTGTGAGGACCAGCTGGAGAAAACGGTGAAGAACTGTCTCTCAGCCGCAGAGGAGAAAAAGCTCAAATCAGTCGCCTTCCCCCCACTCCCATCCGGCAGGTCAGTGCGTCTGTGTGTGTGTGTGTGTGTGTGTGTGTGTGTGTGTGTGTGTGTGTGTGTGAGAGAGAGTTTGTCACACGCACTGGTCTGTTTGTGTTACCTGTGTTTGACAGTAAATTTGTGGTAGAGTTCCTTGATTGAAATTATAAGTCAAGTTAGCAATTGTTGAACATTTTTTCATGTTTCATTATCTAATATTTCACATTTTTCATGTTTTTTTATCTAATATTTAGCATTTTAATCTCCTCACCCGCTCTCCCCTCTTAATGCTGCATATCCTGTCTGTTATTTATCTCTCCTCACTCTGTTATTTGTCCTTGTCTTTCTCCTCCCTACACTATTCCTTTTTCTTCCTTTCTTGCATCTCTCCCTTTTCATCCCTCCTTCCTACTTCTCTCTTTTTGTTCATCTTTTACTATACTCATTCTCTCTTGTTCATCTTTCCTTTTATGCGTGTCCCTTCTTCACTTTTTCCTGTCTCTCCTCTTCCCTCCATCCTGCAGAAACGGTTTCCCCAAGCAGACAGCAGCCCAGCTCATCCTGAAGGCCATCTCTAGTCACTGCGTTAGCACGACCACCTCCTCTCTGAAGAACATATACTTTGTGCTGTTTGACAGCGAGACCATCGGTATCTACCTGCAGGAGTTGGCCAAGCTGGACGGCAAGTGAGGAGAGCCAGCCCACCACAGCGCTTCATTCCTGCATTTCTGATTTTTTTTTTTCTTTTTGTTTTGTTTTGATTTCTAACGTTTGGCGGTTGCCATGGAGAGTCCAAATAGACGTTTCTGCAGCTGGCATGTTTGGTTGAAGATTCTTTACATAGATGTGGTTTTTAAAAGAGGGTTAAAAAAAAGGTCTTTTTGACAAATGTTTTGAATAAGGTTATTTGTGAGTGTTGTACTGTGTTTTGCCTTTATGTTCCACTGTATTCTCTCTTGTGAGGATGCTCATATGTGTAGAGTAGATTAAACAGACCCACCCAAGCCCCCTGTCCTGAAATCCCACAACTTGACATTGTATCCCTAGATGATTTGACATTCCATGTACAAAGCTCATGTCTGGAGATCTGATGTTGTTTTCTTCTCATGTTCTCCCTCAGATGCTCGGTGTAGTTTCTGATAAAATTAGTTTACTAAGAAAAAAGGTTTCTCATACTGATTTGAAATAAAATCTACAATTTTACACCATGCACAACCATTCTGACCTGACATAACACTGTCCAGCTGCACACAAGTCTTGACTGTGAGCACTTACTGAGAGATTGCCCTCTTCAGAGAGTGTACATATGTATCAGGATATTAGAAATATGAAGTTACTGATGGAGGATTGTTCACAGGCTGAGACAAAGCAGAGTGATTTTCAAGTGACAGTCAGATTGATAGGCCTAATTACATCACGCCAATAATGTAGAGTAGGTCTAACAAAAAAGTGATCACTAGTCTATGCTTATATAACAACTAATAATAGTAAGCCTATTACCAAGTCCAGGTTAAATTGTTTATTTAAAAGGGTTAACATAGGCCTTACACCACCTATCTGCACAGATCAGACTAATCCTGTAGAATGACACCATCCAAAATTGCGTTTTAGTTTAAAGGAGTTTCTTTTCTCATGACTTCCTGAATTAGACTATAGGCTATCGCAGTCAATGTAATGCTCAAAAAAATTTAAAATGTCAGTCTTCTGTGAAACAGACAGACAGCGCTGTTACTCCAATCCAATCACCCTGATAACTCCGAAACTAACAAACGGGGCGGAGACACGAATGAGGGCGTGTTTGAAGTGAATCTCGGGAAAGCACCATTTCCTTCCTTGTTCCGCCTTTTTGTTGATCCTCGCGGCCCTCCAGGAACTGTGCGCGGGCCCAGCTCCTTTTCCCGCCTTTGAGAGCCGCCTAGTGGACACGTGCTTTTGTTGTGTAATTGTAACATCGCGTCAGGCTCGTTTTGTTTCCTGTCTTTGAAGCTAATAAAGATGGCACAGACGTTTGTTAAAGATCTAGATCCATGTTGCTGCGCGATTTGTTTGGAACCACTGAAAGATCCTACAACTATTTCCTGTGGACATAGTTTCTGCATGAGCTGTATCGGCGGCTGTTGGGATCAGGAAGAGAAAAAAGAGGGGAGGTGCAGCTGTCCCCAGTGCCGCAGAACTTTTACTCCAAGACCCGTTCTTAACAAAAACACCGTGCTGGCCGAGTTGGTGGAGAAGTTTAAGCTCATGGAGGTTCGGTCAGATGCTCCTAGGTTGGCCTACGCGGTGCCTGGCGATGTGGAGTGTGACTTTTGCATCGGGAGGAAACTCAAAGCCGTCAAGTTTTGTCTTGTGTGCTTGGCCTCCTACTGTGAGACTCATATTCAACCTCACTACGAGTCTGCAGCTTTTCAAAGGCACAAACTCACAGAGGCCTCCTCGAAGCTTCACGAGAACATCTGCCCTCAACACAACCGTCCTCTCGAGGTGTTCTGCCGCAATGATGCGAGATGCATTTGCGTTTTATGTACGATAGATGACCACCGAGGCCACAACATGATCTCCGTCGCAGCAGCAAGGACCGAGAAACAGGTGCGTGTAGCTCAAAACACCTATGTAGACCTCTGTTCCACAAGGTACAAACCGCCATGCAATGAGAGGGTAGCAAGCCCACCTTAAACACTACCAGGCTTTCTTACACCTGGGCCTGGCGTCCGAAGACACTCTGGCCCGATACATTAATGAAGGAACAGTTTGTTATTGACAACATCAATAAAGACAATCAGCACATTACAGCGCTGTTGTTGTTAGATTTCCCACCGAATACAGTTTGAGAGAGATTTTTTCCAAACATTGTTGAAGAATAAAGTTTTAGCCTATTGAGTAACAACAACAAAAGATTGAGGTTTTAAGGTTTTTGAATTGTAGCCTTGTATAAAATGTATTTATGAATAAAATTGTGTTGATACAGAAACAATTTGAGGAGATAAGTAAGAAATGCCAAAGGATGATTGGGAAGAGAAGCGGTGAGCTTCTGAAGATCAAAGCAGCTTTTCCGGCTTACAAGGTGGGTGAAGGAGGAACTTGCATGTGTGAATCCAGGTTTAGGAAGCTGGTGAGATGTTAAGGGGTGAAGTGGCTGCTCCCCCTGCACTTCCAAAAAGATTTTGGGTGACTAGAACGTCACTCTGGCCTGTCAGGTGTGGCCAAGCTTTTCTGTTTGCGAGCCACATACTGCAAAGCCTAAGCTGCCAAGGGCCAATGTAAAATTAAGGGAACCAGTTTCAAGTAACAGAACGACTGTCAGATCAGAGAAGCATCAGGACTTCTAATGCTATACACTGATCCTGCAGCTTAGTATGTGAGTTACCACTGTATCTGGCTTCCCTAAGGCTTGCTAAATAACCCCACTCTTTGAACCCCGCCTCTGGGCCCTACAGGACGCTGCCTTGCAGGCGGAACAGTACTGTGAGCAGGTGTTGAGGGAACTGTTTCAGTGTGTGCAGTGGAGACACACTATGGTGATGCAAAAGATTGGAGACCAGCAGGTGGCAGCAGCGAGTCAGGCTGAGGAGGCCCTGGAGAAGCTGGAGACGGAGATGGCTGTGCTGAGGAGGAGAGAGGAGGAGCTGGAGAAGCTCTCTCAGGAGGACGATCCTGTCTACTTCCTCCAGGTGACTTCTCCAGCTTTATGCTTAGTAGTGGATTGTTGGCTGGCTTGGGAGCTTATTTTGTATGATGCAATAACCATTTGTGCAGGTGCTCAAACCATTTGAGTCAGTTTAGTCATACTGACAGCACCACTAATACCTCTGTCACACCTCCGCGGTGCTTGTAGACTGCAGTAACAACAAAATCACAGACTTCTTTTGAAGGAGAGATCTGGCGTGAAGCAGTCCATAGCCCTGTGGTTTGAGGTCACTGAGCGTTGTCTGTAGGAAAAAGAACAGGAAAATTTGATACAACGTAGACCGAATAGTGAAGCAACAGCTTACATAACTGAATGGGCACAGAAACTCACTTCCAATTTAATTTTCCCATATGTCTATGCCTTTGTCTATGCCTTTGTCTATGTCTGTGCCTCTGTCAATGTCTATGTCTGTGCCTCTGTCTATGTCTGTGCCTCTGTCTATGTCTATGCCTCTGTCTATGCCTCTGTCTATGTCTATGTCGTTCAGTTAATGTTAGCTGCCAGTTTGCTATTTGATCTATGTTATATTATCTTTTTCCTGAAGACAACACTTGGTGACCTTGAACAACAGGGCTATGGAATGGATTGAATTACCAGCTTTCTCCTCTGAAGGAACACACCACTATTTTGGTCAATGAGCTGTGCTCTGCTTGAGTTTACCTTTCATGCAGCCGTTGGCCCAGTCTGGCTCTAGCATTTTTAGCTTAGAATAGCTGAGTTTCATTGAAACTTTGGGATCCATTCGCATAACTAATTTTCTGTTGATCTTAGGGCATGTTGTAAATACACAAGTTTCAGCTTTTAAATAGGAAAAATATCAGACTTCTGTGGTCACTTTTGAGAGTAACAAACTCCGTCAGACTGGGACAACAGCTGCATGCAAACAAGACTTTTAAATGAGCTAATGTACCCAAATAGTGGTGTGTTCCTTTAAGGATGCTTAAAAAGGTGTTTATTTTAATGTTATTAGACATGTTGCTTGTCAGCAGACTGGGCCATGTAAATAGTTCATGATCTCCACTGTCTAACCCTCAATCCTCTTTTTCTCTCTCTCTGTCTATGTGTGTGTGTGTGTGTGTGTGTGTGTTGGTCCATACAGACTCTGCCGCTGATACCAACCTCATATGAAAGTAAAGATTTTAATGCGCCACAGTTGTCATTTGAGCTCATTAGAAAAACACTGAGTGAATTGAGGAGTGCAGTTGAACATACCTTCTCAGTGGCTGAGAGGAAAGTTTCTGAAAAAGGTAAGTGTGAGGAGATTGATAATGTATTGCCTTTAACTTGCGCACAAATCCTACTTCCAGATCAGGACTGCGTTTCCTGAAAGCGTTGTTAGCCTAAGTCTCCCATTGCCAAGCAACAAAGCCATAAGCAAGCAGCACTGGGAGGTGTTTGATATTTGGATTTGGGGATTCCAAAAGAAAATGGTGAATCTCTTGGTGAGTTGATGGTTTATTTCCCCTTGGGATTCCAAAAGTGAGCATATTTTCTAGTGAATTGTTTTTCCTCATGGATTCTGAGAGAGAATCTATTCTATTGTGATCAGTGTTTTTCCTTGTGGTCTCTGAAAAGGAGGATTTGATGGTGATTCGTACAGGCTTGGTTACAGTGAGGGTGATTGCCACCAACATCAGATTAGAAGAATCAGTCAGATGATCTCCAGACATTTGTTCCCATCTTGTCTTGTGAACTTCCGCAGAGATGAAAACCTCTAGGTGTTCGGCCGCAGACAGGGCAGGCCCTCAGTTCTCCGTGGGCAGAATAATGCGTCACCTGTGCACTGCCGCACCTGAAGACCACTTCAACACAGACGCGTCCGTCTACCTGGCAACAGTCCTTGAGTACCTCACAGGTAAACTCCAGGAGATTCACAGTCAGACACTTGAATTTCTAATTGGCAGTTGGTGCTTGTTGATGTTTTTCATATTATTCGTGACTCAAACATCCTGTCACTGTTAGGCTACATTAAGTCCATTAAAGTAAAGTAGACAAGGGACAGCAGACTCATGTTTGTCAGTCAGATTGGACGTCCTGTAAGCATGTGTGTGCTTATCCAGCGGAGATCATGGAGTTATCTGGCAACGCAGCACGTGACAACAGCAAGAAAAACATAGCCCCCAGTCACATAAGGCAGGCTATCACCAAGGATGAGGAGCTCAAACAGGTAACATACTGTGGAGTGGTGGAATACATATAGAATACATACTGATATTATTTCTATTTGACAGAACAATAGAAAACATACTGATTTTATTTATTTCTCAGTTCCTGCAAAGGATCTATATTTCTAATGAGGAGCCAGGGGGGACCAGGGCCACAAACACGAACCGTGGGAAGGGCATGAAGAGGATCAGGGTCAAGCCTAAGTGTAAACTCACGGTGTAACCCCCCACTTTGTTCACATCATTTTGTACTGTTCAATAACTACTATTCACTGTACTCCTACATTCTGTATCTATTGTACGACTACTGCTACCTTACGATAAGAACTTAAGAAGAGGTTGCAGGTTTGATGGGGATGACAACCCCCCCCCAGTCTGTCGTCCTGGCTCCCCCTTGCCGTAGCATTGATGTTGTTGCAGGATGTCATCAGTCTCCAGGTGTGATAACAGTTTCCACTGGTGACGTACCAGACAGCCACTTTGTTTCCTCCAGGGTCTCTCCTCCAAGCACTGGCCAGAGTCTGGTCTGTTTAGCGGTTCAGCTTTGCTGAGGCATCGTTCCATTGGGCTGGCTGCTCACCCTGTTCAACGTCCCTCGCGCCCTCCTCTAAGATCAGGTCCTCCACCAGAGGCAGTATCTGCACCCTCTCACATGGAGATCTTAGATGTTCTTCCTGGGATCTGCTGGAACCACTCCCTCAGTTGCGTCCACCCAACACACGTCTTTTTGTTCAACAATTTACTATGTTGCATAAAATATGTTTTGGGGAAAGTGCAAGTTCTGTTCATGTGGCTGATAATGATTTTACTCTTTCATGAGGTGATGGATCCAGCAAAGGGATTTGTAAAAGATGACAAAGTTTGCTTCTCGGTCCCTTTCTGGGCTGTTTAGACTCAGCACAAACTATGTTCTAAAATATGGCGCCAACAATGGCAGTAATGACTGTTACTGTAGTAGTGACTTGTGTAAAACTGAATGATGTATAGATTGCTTGTGTAAAGAATGATTTCTAGGCTGTGTTCAGGAGGCCTAGGAGTTTTGAGAGACTCCCATTGAAGTTGCAACCTTAGAGAGAGGTGGTCAATCTTCTGTGTCATCCAAAGCCCTCACCACAGGAGCAGCATCTGATCATCTGAGTCCGGCTCCATGAGGCTGTTTAATGGATTAAAAGCAGTCATAAAACAAATTCTGATTTGGGGCTCTTGTTTTTCCCTTCCCTCTGGGCCTCACACCATATGACTCATAGTAATACACTGACCCAGAACACCCACACACATCAAAAGCTCAACACTCTCTTGCTAACAGGAGCAGTTTAGCCACAGCCAAGATTTGACTAAGAAATGAGAGCAAATGAAAGTGAGTTTCTGTGCCCCATTCAGTTAGTGTTAGCTCACCATCTTTCCGGCTCAGCACTCAGCACAACACCAGGGCTATGAGTTGATTCACACTGAATTTCTCCTTTAAGACTGCTTCACAAGGGAGACCTGGTTTAAACTGGGATGAAATCTTTCTGAAAGAGACCAGATTCTTGCCTGGCTGAATGTGGACTACTAAGCCGTTTTCACCACACTGCCAGTAATCAGACATCACACACACATTATTTACCTGTAGATTTATTACATAATAAAAAGCACATGGGCATTTATTTATATATACACAGTATTTCCAGGTTTAGCTCAGAATTAGTTCCTGATTTCGGCTAAGAATGCAGTACAACAGAGAACTGCGCTCAGGCAGAGAGAACGAACGGTCAGAACCAAGAAGTAAAGGAAACGTGTTCTCCACGTGAATCTGGTCTAGACAAAGACTCAGAACAGCATCTCCCCCACGTCTCTAATGTGTGTGTGTGTGTAAGAGAGAGGGAGGAGATGTCTGTCACCTTCATAGTGTTGTGATATGTCCATATGCGAGAGTGTGTGTGTGTGTGTGTATATACACACTGAGAAGGCCATACTGTTGCAGGGTTTCTGGTGTGTGGAGGTTGAATGCTGAGATTCTCAGGACACACGCACAGTCTTTACCTTACCCCCCCCCCCCCCCCACACACACACACTTACACATTCAGTCTACTTCAGCCTATACCAGTTCCCACTGAGCGGTCTAACCAGAAGCCCTCCTACACCAGTGCCATCACACTAAGAGTTGTCTGGTGTTGCTTGATGCACAGAAAAAAAGGGTGCTGTGATGCACACTGATTGGCTGCTCCTCTGACACCACCACTCAGCTTGTACTTGTACTCCCACCACGACCAGAGAGAGCACAGCCCTGTGGCTGCCCCCGCCCCCCCGCAGGAGAACCGCGTCCAGTGCTTACGGCCTTACGGGGCTCCTCCGTCACTCCTCATCTCTCCTCCAGTGTATAGTGACTGCTCCCAGACCTCACGCACGAGGAGCACACGTCACACACACGCCACACAATCGCCCCCTGAGCTCAGACTGGTAAAAGGTACCGTGGTGGAGCACACATCACACACACATGCCACACAATCACCCGTACTACACACAACGCAACTGCTTTTAAATAATCTCTTTAAGACGTGGCAATCATCCCATAATAATAAAAACAAGACAAGAATCAAATTAAAATCCTGACTCTGGAATACAAAGGCTGAACCTATTAGACACGTCCTTTCCCACCCCATAACCCCTCTCTGCCACAACTAACCACTCCCACTAGCGGAGGAATGTTCTAGAATGGCTGCTGCGTCATAATAAAAGGTCAGGTCACATGGTCAGGTCACATGGCTCAAGCAATGATGGGCCTGAAGGTTCTGCGTTCTCTTCTAGACCAGTCTGTGAAGGAGGGGCTCTTCGATTGTTTCACCATTGCTGGGTGACATCTGTGTGTGTGTGTGTGTGGGTGTGTGTGTGTGTGGGGGGTTGGGTGTAGTGTTGCTCAGGAGGATGTTTCTCCTCAATGCACTAGTCTAATAATTAACTCTTTGGATTACCCGAAGGATTCATGTTACCCCCTATGTCAAACTAAAAATATAATCGTGTGTGTGTGTGTGTGTGTGTGTGTGTGTGTGTGTGTGTCTCGACTCCTGATCCATATGAGCAGGAACAGTGCCCCCTGCTGTCCGAGCCTAGAGTGGTTCCATGTGTACATATAACATGCAGTTCATATGGGGTTGAGTGGCTCCAGCCAGTCCTGCAGGGTGTGTGTGTGGGGCACATGGAACTCAGAGTCACTCACTCTCTGGTCCGTCCAGAGCCAGAGAGACAGAGAGATGGATGTCCACAAAAGCAGCCTCTTCTGTCTGCATGCAGGGCAGGGCTGGGCTAGCCTAGCCTAGCCTAGCCTGCTGCTCCTCCTGGTTCTAGTTCGATGGAAAATAATCTTAGTCCTAATAACAATAACAATAAATAGCTTAGCTGGAGAGATAGAGACTAGAGCGCAGGAGGACACAGACAGGCTCCAACTACACCTAACAGTGCTACAGAAGTGCTGCTTTTGGAAAGTGTGTGTGTGTGTGTGTGTGTGTGGGTAGGCCACCATCTCTTCTTCTGTGTGTGTATGTTTTCCAAAATGGTGACCACGCTGCCAGTTATGCCTCCTTCTCCGTCAAGAGACCCTTCGTAAAGTCCGTTCCCTCTGAGTGATTATGTCATTCCTGTTCAGCACTGATGGTTTGGGTGTTAAGGGCTGGAGGACTGGAGTGGGTACATGGGGTGTTACTTGACCTCCGTGGGGTCGGCGGGGTCAGAAGGTCGCTGGGTGGGAAGTAGGGGAACTGGAGAGGTGGCCTCGATGAGGGCAGGGTTTAGGATGATTGGCAGGGGCATGGGTGGCACGCCCACCTGTAGTGGCGAGGCCAGGGGTTGCAGGATGAGTGGTGATTGGCTGAGAGACGGGGGCGATTCAGGACGAGGGGCCATCTTGACCGGGGTGGGCTGGGGAGGGGTGGAGGGGGGCACGGGGGACGACCTGTCCGTACCTGAGGAGAAGACAGAGAAACATACACACACACACACACACACACACACACACACACAGGATGCTCTGTTAAGACACAGCCGAATATCTGCTGTCTCTGCTCTGCTTGTGATTTGAGCTGTGGCAGGCTGAGACAGCGGCTGATTTGAAAGCACTCTTTACCAAAGAAGGACAAATAGAGTTTAAAGGGTTAACTAGAGTTTAAAGGGTTAACTAGAGTTTAAAGGGTTAACTAGGCTCCTGATCACAAGAGGGGATATAACCTGATTATATGTTTTGTAGTGCAGGTGGTTTTTAGAATACCTGTTTCCTTTGCAGTAAACTGTGAGTGTAATTGGTGTGTGTGTGTGTGTGTGTGTGTGTGTGTGTGTGTAGTGCAGTCTCACCATTGGCACTGGGTAGCGCTGTGTGTCCTGGGGGAGGCGGCCGGCTGGGGGCTTTGGCTCAGTGGGGGGACAGCGGGGGAGGGGAGGGGCTGGAGGCTGGGGCACTCTGCTGGCACACTGGGGCACCGGCTCTGCACACGCACCCACGCACACACACACACACACACACACACACACACACACACACACACCACACACACACACACACACACACACACTTGATCATCATTCAGCAATCCAACATCATTCTGATGGTCCATCAGCTCCCGATAGGTTCAATTAAACATTCCTCTTAGTTTGGGAGCGTCTGCATCGCCTGCACTGGTGCTGTGCAACCTGGGGGTTCAGGTAGGAACACAGACACTAAAAGAACTACAAAATTTGACAGCTTTACGGCATACGCCACTTCCCCTTCAACAGACACGGCAGGTGAAATAAAAAAAATAAAAAAATACAACTCCCAACAGCCCAGCTATCAAACTGACTATGGGGGTAATGAGCTGCAGGCCTCCAGTGGCACAGGTGAGACAGCCTCTTGTAGTTCACACCAGCAAGTGCATGCTGGGATATTCACCATAGCCTGGGCTCTTACGCAAACGTGTACTTTACACATGTGGGACAGCACCAAGGATACTAAATGTAATGATATTAACTGATGGTGGGATCTGTCGTATGTGTGACTGTAGTCTGACAGGAGCGGAGAATCCTGTCTAGCGTCAGGTGCCCGGTCGATGACCCCCGTGTTAGTTTTGCAGAGAATGTTCTGACTGCTCAGGATGTTCGAAACATGTTGGCTTGCTGACTTCAGTGTAGTGAATGCAAACCATAGCTACCAAATCAAGATGAGACCAGCCAGTGGGGAAGAGCAACAGCTACAGGACTGCTTTAAAGGCACCCCAGGCAAGCCTGTGGAGCTCACCCACACGCCAGTCCTTTGCTTTAATTCTCACCAAAGCCTGTGCGTCTGTTAGCAGACCAAAGGGCAGGTCTGGATGAGTGTTGAAAGTGAGTGTTACCTGGCATGACTGCCTGCTTGAAGAGTTCCTCTTTGAGGTGCGGCAGGAAGCAGTCGATGCGTTCCCAAGTGATCTCCCAGAGTGCCGAGTAGCCGGTGCGCGAGTCGGAGCTCAGGAAGATGCCCGCCGTGTCCATCACCAGCAGCATGTTCTTCAGGGACTCAGGGATGGCCTCCAGCTACAACACACACAACAATAAACAACAACAACACAGCAGTGAGTTAAAAGACTGGAGACATACAGTATCACCTATTAACACAGCGCGTGTGTGTGTGTGTTTCTCATCTGAGGACTGGAAACAATGTGCATGTATTTGATCGTGTGTGTGCTGTGTGTGTGTGCTTCTCACTAATAAGTCACTGGAGCCTGCGTGCATCCATTGATTGTGTGTGTGTGTCACCAGTAAGTCGCTGGAGCTGCTTGCATTTGAGTGTGTGTGTGTGTTTCTGTTTCTCGCTAGTAGGTCTCTGGAACCTAAATGCATGTATTGATTGTGTGTGTGTGTGTGGTGTGTGTGTGTGTGTGTGTGTTTCTCACCAATAAGTCACTGGATCCTGCGTGCATGTATTGAGTGTGTGTGAGAAAGTGTGTGCGTGTGTGTGTGTGTGTATGTATGTATGAACGAAGAAATGAATGAGTTTCTCACCAATAAGTCACTGGATCCTGCATGTATGTAGTGATTGTGTGTGTGTGTGTGTGTGTGTGTGTATGTGTGTGTGTGTCTGTGTGTTTCTCACCAGTAAGTCACTGGATCCTGCGTGCATGTATTTGATTGTGTGTGTGTGTGTGGTGTGTGTGTGTGTGTGTGTGTGCGTGTGTGTGTCTGTGCATTTCTCACCAGTATGTCACTGGATCCTGCGTGCATGTATTTGATGTGTGTGTGTGTGTGTGTGTGTGTGTGTGTGTGTTTCTCACCAGTAAGTCACTGTGATCCTGCGTGCATGTATTTGATGGTGTGTGTGTGTGTGTGTGTATGTGTGTTTCTCACCAGTAAGTCACTGGTCCTGCGTGCATGTATTTGATGGTGTGTGTGTGTGTGTGTGTGTGTGTGTGTGTGTGTGTGTGTGTTTCTCACCAGAAAGTCACTGGATCCTGCGTGCATGTATTTGTGGTGTGTGTGTGTGTGTGTGTGTGTGTGTATGTGTGTGTTCTCACCAGTAAGTCACTGGATCCTGCGTGCATGTATTTGACTGCGTACGTGTGTGTGTGTGTGTGTGTGTGTGTGTGTGTGTGTGTGTGTGTGTATGTGTATGTTTCTCACCAGTAAGTCACTGGATCCTGCGTGCATGTATTTGATGGTGTGTGTGTGTGTTGTGTGTGTGTGTGTGTGTTTCTCACCAGTAAGTCACTGGATCCTGCGTGCATGTATTTGATGGTGTGTGTGTGTGTGTGTGTGTGTGTGTGTGTGTGTGTTTCTCACCTGTAAGTCACTGATCCTGCGTGCATGTATTTGATGGTGTGTGTGTGTGTTTGTGTGTGTGTGTGTGTTTCTCACCAGTATATCACTGGATCCTGCGTGCATGTATTTGATGGTGTGTGTGTGTGTGCGTGTGTTGTGTGTATGTGTTTCT